>OU744736.1:44286531-44729031 GCA_916613615.1 Steromphala cineraria | reverse complement strand
TCCGCTTAACAGCTAATCATATGGAGCGTAGAGATCAAAAGAATATGCAATTTAAGCCAGTCCACAGCATCTTATGTCCTTCTACGGTTCCTTCGGCTTAGTTAGGTAACAACAGAAACGATCCCTTACTTTCTTAACCAACGATTCGAATAATCACCACTTTACAACTAAAACAAAATCAATCAAAACATTGAAAGAAGCTTCAGTTTGAAAAGTTTAAAACGCTGTTGTATTGGTAGTTTGTTTTAACTTTATCGCTAAACAAACTTCACAACATAACATATCTGTCTTTCTCCAAACCATTCGATATAGGCCTTAGCTCTTCTTAAAAATGAAAGTTTTTAAAACCTGGTCTAATTTCATTCTAATTTAGTTTGAAATTTTTTTAAAAGCTAGTTGAAACAGAATTTTACCATACGTTAGATAACAGATAATATCAATCATTCGATAAAAACTTTAATACTTATTCAAAACAGAATTTTTAATGGTGACTGGTGGCCAACGAATATCAAAGAAGTTGTAGTTTTAAAGTTGAAAAACCATGTTGTATCAGTATTTGAATATTAAATAAATTATTAACAGCTAAAACTAGTTCAAATAAAACAACTATTCGATGTAAACTGTGATACTTCTACTAATAACGATAAACTGTACAAAACTAATGGTCGAATTTGACAACTTCATTTTATTCAGTTTCAAAAGTTCATGACAGCTAGTTGTATCAGAAGTTACCTTACGCTTCACACTTAATAAATACTTAAGAACAGATAATATCTTGAACGTAACAACCATTCGATATAAACCTTACTACTTCTTAAGAGGAACCTTTTACAAACCTGGTGGCCAACGAAGTTTCAGTTTGAAAGTTTAAAAACCTAGTTGTATCGGAAACGAGTCATGAAATAAATGGTATAAATAAAATGAATTATGGTAAATAAAGCACAAAACATCTTAAATAAAAAACCTTTTGATATAAACTTTAATATTCTACTAATGACGATAAATGTTTAAAAACCTGATGGTCGAATTTGACTTCTTCATCTTATTCATTTGTAAAAAGTGCATTAATAGTGAGTTGAATCAAATTTAAATCTTTTATCACTGTTTAAAGGGGCAGTAGCACGTTTTTTGATAATTTTATATTTTTAATGTTTCGTAAGTTAATGCTTAATGTATTATTTTGACAGTGTCAAAAATCTCATTTCACAAATCAATCATCCATAGTCAGAGGACAAAATATGAAGATTTACATAAAATCCATTGGCGGCCATTTTGTGTGAACACCTTTAATTCATTTTGTGGAAGAAAAAGCAATCGCATGGCTTAACTTTACGTTATATATTTGAATTATTACTGCTCCAATTAGTTTAAATACATTGTCTTTCAATTGCAACCATTAATTTTCATTTTCCTGACATCATCTTATATTCCCCCTAAAAACGTGCTACTGCCCCTTTTACATTGAGATATAACGTTAGAACAGTCACATGTTAAATTGAATAACCATTCCATATAAACCTCAATACGTCCTAAACAGAAACTTTTACAAACCTGGTGGTCGAATTTGAACCCTTGATCCTTTGAAAGGGAATGCTGATAAAGTCCCAAAGAGCGAGGAGAAGCAGATAGCAACTGTCACAGCTCTGACCATACCTCCTCGAAATGTTCTCGGCCAGGCAAGATCCAGTACTAAACCCATGCCCAGCCTGACTCGCTTCAAGTTTGCAGTGCTCTGATGTTCTCTCAAACACCTATTTATCACTTCATATATGAGTAGGTGCTGTGACGCGACGCGCGCTCCGTATCCTACTCGCTCCCGCGTGCTACACTACAACTGGTTCTTACACTGAAAGGCGCGTCTCTAGTTCTTATGATTGCACAGTGATGAATCGCCGTCCATTGTCATTCTTCATAATGTATTTACAGCCGCTCCTACTAGTCAATCACAGACCTATTCAACAACCTATTGAGTTGTAGTAACTACGATATAAGCGCTGAGAGATACAACCATTTTCAATGTTTATTGTATATGTTCTGTCAAGAGATGGTTTTGTGTTGGAAACAGGAATTATTTTCCTAATCGATGATGTCTATGTTTGACATTTCCCTCTCCATTTATAAATGGTTTGAACAAGAAGGACCTGGCTTCCAATGGACGTGTTCTTTCAAACACAGGTGCTACAATATGCCGATGACTCTAAATAAGCTTAAATTTATGTTTAATAGCTCGATACTCACGGGCAAACGCTTCTATCAAGAAGTCGAAGGGTCTTAAAAGCATAGTTGATGAGGCTTATACATTCGAGCAATGACTATTGATTTCGACGAATTGTCAAAGCCACTCATGAGTGAAGATCAAGTCATTATTAGTTATCTAGCCTGGACGAAAAAATATTTTGTTAGTTTAAATCGGTTTATCAGAATTGGATATTATCAAAGTTTATCGATATAGTTTTTGCAGTTATCAGTTATTGCAAACGATGATCATCGTTTCTTGAAACTATTAGTTTTTTTGGTCAAAAACTGTTTATTCGTTATAAGATTACCAAATTAAAAACCAATATTACCAATTATCTTTCCATGTAAACAGTGGCTATCATCTACAGTCATCGTATGACCTTCTCTATGTTAGGTAGTTTAAGCCTATTGATATATACATTACCTCAAAATCATATTATTTCTTTAAGACCTAGCTAAATGAAACTTGGTTAGTGGACAAGTCAGCATGTGAAGACGTGTCTTTTGGTATTTTCAACTTCTTCAGATGTTTTTTTTTTTATTTACGTTTTTCCATGGAAACGTATCTTAGAATCGGTTTTCGGAACAGAACTCAAAAACTTGGAATGTGCCTTTGTCAGGATATGTAGATGAGGCTTTTGGTATTTTCAACTCCTTGGGGGTCCGTCACTCTGACCCGAAATTACGTTGTACATATTTCTGCAAATCGAACGAAAGTCGATTTTCACTCCCAAGGTATCCATCTCGTCAGATGAGGGGAGATACCTTTATGGGAAAAACGAGAGATATCTCTGAGGGGGGATACCTCTGTTGGCAGGACAGTACCCAGCAGGCACACGACGTCGAAGCGACGTTGGATTATAGTTGAGATGTGGTCTTCGTTCAACTTAAAAATGACGTTGTTTCAACGTCAGTAATTTTGACGTCGATAAAGACAACGTTGCTTCGACGTTGTTAATTTCGACGTTGATTTAACAACGTTGTTACAACGTCGGTGATTTCGACGTCGATAACAACGACGTTGCCCCGACGTCGGTAATTTTGACGTTGACTGAACAGCGTTGTTTCAACGTCGGTTATTTCGGTTCAGGGGACGTTGTTTTGACGTCCTGAAAATAAGAATCACAACGTCGTTTCAACGTTGCTATTTCCAAGGTCTATGTCTATGAGATTTATGTTGATAAATGATTTTACGTTGTTCCGATTTTACAACCTACGAATTATATCAGATGAAAACAGGTCTGTCTCTTGTGAAACTAAATATTTTCGTTTGTTAGTTGGTCATTCATTAAAAACGGGAATTATTCTCTGTTAAAATTGTGTGATATTCGCCTTTAAACTTGTAAAGGGCGCCCCTTTATGGAAGGACTAACTAAATGACTGTTAGTAAAAGGTAACAGATTTCGCGACAAGAAAGGCATTTTTTCTAAGATATCGTATAGAAAATTATTTATGTAGAGTCTAGAGTTGTTTTCCTTAGTTAAGTTTAGTCTTTTCCATTCCTTTTGTAATTAATCTTTTTCGAATTATTAATGCAATGTATAGATGTGAAATCAGAAAAAAAGTACACTTTAAATGTCATTTTGAAATATACATAAATGTATGTAAAACAGTCATAAAGCTATATCAATGATTAAATGAATAAATATATCGTTTTAAAAGCATTGCTTCATGAATAGGCTAGCACTTGAAAATTCAGGAACAAATTCGTATGCACTTTATTCATAAACAATATGTGCCGATAACTTGTTTCCCTAAACGGCGTATGCATATGAAAAAAAGTAATTTTTCTTATGTTCCCGAGGTTACTTTGTACGCCAACAAGCATACCACATTTTCGCGCCAACACAAATGCTGATGACATCATAGTTTCAACTATTACGTCACAATCTTAGTACTTTCGTCGCCATGTTTGTCGGTCGATATAATGGGAAATCAACGTTCGGTTAGATCTTATATCGGATCACGATTCGGGTGCACTGACATCGCTCTACTATTTTCAAACGGTAAGTATGTCCCTTCTTCTTTTAAGAAACTTTCCATCATTGAGTTTCAATAGTCATTCCAATACTAAACTTGAAGTTATCACACTACTACAGTAGAGAGACATCAAAATTTGAACGCATCTCGTTGACTTCTGTAGGCCTAGTGCCAAGGCAACTGTAGATCTAGTACGATTATAATATTATTATAGCACTGACATCAAACTATTATTTGAAAAATAGCCTTTTCTTAGTTAAGTGAGTCACAATGATAAAAGAAAATCATAGGTTTCAACACTTCTGCTGTCATTCGACTTGAATGTGTCCGCAACCATGATGAACTCATTACAGTGTTGTGGCATAGCATAAAGTGCTTGATATCGTAACCAGTGTTGCACGGAGCTCGTGATTTATAACCCACTTCCGGTCTCGTTGCTATGGTTTCCTTTGTTCTAACTGTAGGTGTATTGATGGATACACCTCTCCTTTCTATGTTGTAACTGTAGGTTATCCACTGATACACCTACACTTTACTGTTAATCTACACTTAGTCAGGAGAAGAGATCTTCAAAGTTGGCAAATAAACGGACTTGTAAAACTTAGAATTTTAAATTTTTGAGAATTATAATCAAAGATGGTGGGAATCGAACCGGGGACCTTTATGTTGTTCATCAGCGACTCTATCGACTGAGCTAATGCGGATTGATACAAGCAGAGGTATTTTCTGTTGTTTTATGTATATACATATTCTTTGTATATAAACCTTTGTGTATAATTACTAATATGTACCAATTTTAATGAAATGAAGTTAGTTTATGGTTTTAAACTGCAATTAGAAAAGTATTATTAATATTTTATTGATCTATTTAGGTAAAGAGATGTATACTTAAAGAATGATGGAATGCTTTTTTTTGTTTAATACGACTCGACCGGAGTGGGGTATAAGTCAGATATACCCACACTTCCCTCGGTGTATCGCTCAATAACCTCCTGTTGAATCGTGGTTCCTCGGCTCCGCTACGATTCAAACAGGAGGTTATTGAGCGATACACCTCGAGAAGTATGGGTATATCTCTCACGTATTCGATCAGCTGTTTACCAGTTCATTTGGCTCAGAGCGTTCACTGTACAGTTCCGTTGTTGTTTTTGATTGATAATTGTCTTACTCTGAGCATCAGCTTAAGGAGGTTGGATACCTTTGTTACTGTACATCCGCAACAGTCAGATTGTGCTATTTTAAAGTTTATGCTGTTTTGTTTATTTTTCACTGAAAGTGTGAGTTAAACAAAATAAAAAATTAAATAATGATTTAGTTTAATAAAATACAATGACTATGTTATATTTGTGAACATAAGTATTTGTTTTATGATAAAATTTATTTCACTAATTAACCTTAAGTACTAATGAAAATTTCTAAAAAGGGTAATGTTGACAATGAAGAGTTATCTCCCCTGGATGTTAATTTTCATTGATGTGGCTAAATTGAATGTGAATATCTCTGTTATCCCCTGGTGACATATTGTTTTTTCTTTTTAATCTTATTCTAGTGTGTATTAACTATAAAATATATAATTTTCAAAAAAATCTTAATACGAGAAATCGATTTTTTTTTTTAAATAATAAAAAATTTACAAAAATAATCATACAAAAAAAAAGGTTATTTGTATAAATTTACTTCATATTATTTTCAAGTTCCTTTATTTCTGACTTAGTATATTTCCATACTGCAATGCCTTAATAGAGAAACATTTAAATAACAATTATATTCAAAAGTTATCTTGAAAGGGATTTTTTAAATTATTGTATTTTCATCATCGGGTGCCATAAAGGATGGGCCCTTTTTCGAACAAAAACTGTGGTGACATGGTATTTTTATGACACAATTTGATTCAAGACATATTTTTCAACAAAATAAGACCAAATTTAGCTATTTCTTAATACCTCGATATTTTGTATCCAACCTCCTTAAATGAAACAACAATTGAATTGTTATCATTGAGTGGCAATTAGTGCATCATACTCAGCGTTGTCCCATATTACTTTTGTAGGAAAAAGATCTTGAAATGGGATGTGTTCAAACTGGGTAGATTAGCAATCATCTCAGTTTAATACTATATAATATTGATCAATTATTTGAATGACTAAGTCACTTGAACTATGATAACGTCGTAGAAAGATATGTTACTTAAGTTAGTGTTGTTGTAATAGTGTTGTTCCGCATTGCGTCATTGAATGACATCAAATATCCACATGGCATATTATTTGCACATTTATGGCATGTATTACATGTAGGCCCATAGATGTAATTAGTATTCAATAATAATAACTGGAATATCATTTTCCAAAAGTAGAAGTTATGCGTCCGTATTTAAGAACTAGAAGGGGTCCGGTTATATTAAATTGATCATATTTTCATTGTTAATTTTATTATTCTTTTATTCAGACTAATCATATAATTATGTTCAAGTATGACGGAATGATGGCATACCACATATTTGTTTCTGAAGTGTTGATGGATGAAATTCGTTTTCAATTGTTTATTTCCTTGCAAAACACAATATTACCAGTGACCATCTAATATTTTATTTCATGACAGTTTAGCATAACAATAGGACTAAGATTGATATCAACTCACTTAAGCTTGAACATCCATGTTCGATTCATTGTATAATCATAATGTGTATATACAAATTAATTTTAAGGGATACCTCACTGTCACCTTTTCATGTGTTAGAAAGATAATGTTTATATTTGAATATTATACATGAATATAAACTTTTCTCAGAGTCTGCTGATTGAGAGGGATGAGAGAGCTGGAGACTGGCGAAGCAGAGAAGATACATGCACGTGCTTCTGGGAGTTGATCTGTCAAACTACCCTCAGCTATGTATAGTGTATACTGTTGTAAATGCCATTCAACATTCATTATATATTTATTTTACCATTTCAAATGTTAAATAAATAAATAAGTTAACAATTAAACAATAAATCAGTTACAATGCACACAAAAGTCATTCAAAGCAGGATTGATAAGAACAGAACAAGTTATTAGCACATATTTGAAAAGCCATCGACATATACAATTTATGTAATTGATTTTTCACTTCATTTACATCTGTTTTTTATCTTTCTTTTGTACAGAACTTTGCTGATGACCAACGCTGTGAAGAAACATGTACAGGATCACGTGATAAGACGGCTTTTCATAGAAATGTATAAAAAATTAATAAACTATTATGTAAACATTATCTCGGTTTGTTTTTGACTTGTTAATTTGCTGGTTGAATTGATACAGCTATTCCCGACGATATACCAAATATTTCATGATACGATTCCGGTCTCTATGATTCTCTGTAGTGTTATATACATTGAAAACCGTCCCTCATCATACCTATTCAGCATCATTAGAAATGGGATCAACTTTTTACAAACGCTGAAGCAACATCGTATCAACGTTGTATCAACGTTAAAGCCATGTTTTATCGACGTAAAGGTCGCGTTATAATTACGTCAATAAAACGTCGTTTCAACGTTATAGAGGATACTAAACGACCTTCCATTTAATACTATTTTTATTAAACGAGTTAATGATTTTGTATAAAACGAGCGAAAGCGAGTTTGATACCAAATCATTCATGAGTTTAATAAAAATAGTATTAAATGGAAGGAAGTTAAGTATTATGTTTATTACTTGCCCTAAAAATCACGCAAACTTGCCGAAAATGTGCTGAAACTAACAGTTCCGCGACTCGGCACCCATTGTGACGGAGCGCTTACATTGTGACGTCAAAACAGCTCACTTCTGTGACGTCATACTTGCATTGTGATATTACACTAGTTTAATATTGCCGTATAAATATTACACTGCGGTATCTTACACGGGCGTGTTATAAGATACAATAACGTATATACGTCGAGACAACGTTATACCAACGTTGTTGCGACGTCGTATTTATTAACGTCGTTTCTACGTCGAAACAACGTAGGAGATATTTAAGGAGATACCACGTTCGGGAGATATTGAGATACCTCTGTGGGGAGAGACTTAAGATACATCTGACGAAAGATTTCTCTTATACGAAGGGCGAGAGATAACTATGTTGGGAGAGACTTAAGATACCTCTGACCGGAGATACCTCTTAGAGGAAGGAGGAGAGATACCTCTGTGGTAAGAGACTTGAGATACCTCTGTGGGAAGAGACTTGAGATACCTCTGTGGGAAGAATGAGATACCTCTTTAGGGCAGTACTTGACATACCCTGTTTGGAAGGAATTGAGATACCTCTGGCGGGAGAGACCCGAAGTACCTGGGAACTTAGGGTGAGAATGGTACTGAAAACCGAACTGTTATCAGGGCAGTGGACTAAGGTAAGGGTTACTAAGATGACATTGTCATTCTGAAGTAACAGCAGTTTCCGCCATGATGTAAGCGATGTTTAAGCATAATGAGATTGTGTTATTTTGCTGTGATGATACTCGTTACATAAATAGATTCAACGGTTATGACGTCTAAGATGTAGAGATTATTTGGTGATATCCCCTTTACATCTCCCTATCGCAATCAGCAAGACATTGATCAATGAAGGTTTGTTTATCTTTAATGTGATTCGAAGTGAATTTCACTTCTTATGATAGCTATGATGCGGGTTTTCTAATCGGACTCATGCATCTTGTCAATGTTCTTGAGGAGAAATGTTCTGTTCAGCCTTTTTTAGAACATAAAATACTCATACATTACTCTCATCATTGATATGGCGTAAAGATAGGTACGTACAGAGAAGCAACCAATATCCAAATTGTGTTATCGGTAAAGTGTCATAAGCAGCAAAGTTTTCCATTTTTCTTCAACATCACCTGACCTCGACCTTACCACTCCTCGAATTTCGTTCAAAGATTTTTCAGAAAAATAAAAGCTGGACTTAATTTGTGTTAATTTGTCCAATAAACACCTTTCATTAAGACAGCGTAATTATCGGCTGTGAAAAACCCACCTGGGTTAGGGGCTATACAACTCGCGCGGGTGTGACGTAATAAACAGACTTTAAAGAGTAACGCATCATTATTTCAACTGAAATGCCGCCCAAATAATTGTTTAATTTCCACTGATGTGGATATCTTTTTTTACACCAAATGCTTAGTAGTGTTACGTCGTCAAATGATTTATCTAACTGAGTGGAAAACATTTTCTGAAAATCGTTAATTATAAGGTTTTTTTCCTGTGGTATTGTTACGATTGATGTATAGATAACGAGGCTAATTCTGGGGGCGTGACCAGTCATGCATTCACTTGTTTGTTGTCAGATAGATCTTAGCGGCCCATCAAAGGAGTAGCGACCTTTAACGCACTATAGAATATTGTAATCAGACTTTCTATATTTCAAAGAAAATAGTGAAATATGGTTGTGGTTATGTGAACTTTCAGTCAAAATGAAAGAAAACAAACAATTTTTTTAGAAACGTTGATTTAAGCTTTTCAGCCTTTACTGATAGTTCAGAAGATGCAATTAATTGATTGCTATTAGCATTAAAATTAGATTATTTACTAAACTAAAGATATTAAATAGTTTTTAATAGTTTGATTCTCACGATATTTCTGGGTTAAGCATGTATGCCCTCACTTCGTGAGGCACACTCGGAAATATTGTTAACCTTATTATAATCCGTAATGTGAATCGATTTTGAACGTGTTATAGGCCCACGCTCTGATTCTTATTGTTTAAAAAATGTGACAATTAAATTAAATTAAATTAAATAAGATGATTGATTAGAAAGTCAAGTTTTCAATTGCAGAAATTTATTAAAAAACACACACACATAAAGAATCAAGTTTCAACACTGCAAGGTTCAATAATACGATTAGGTTATTTGTATTTTATTACCCTTAAATAGCTTTATTTTGTTTAGCTGAAGTTTCATCTTTAAAGGGGCAGTAGCACGTTTTTATGGGGATATAGATGATGTCAGGAAATGAAAATTAATGGTTCCAAATGAAAGACAATGTATTTAAACTAAATGACTCAGTACTAATTCCTTTTTCTTACACAAAATGAATTAAAGGTGTTCACATTAAATGGCCGCCAATGGATTTTATGAGAATCTTCCTACTTTGTCCTCTTACTATAGATGATTGGCTTGTGTAATAAAATTTTTGACACTGTCAAAATAATACATTTAGCATGAACTTACAATTATCAGTGACAATTTTAAAATATAAAATTATCAGAAAACGTGCTACTGCCCCTTTAATATCGCCACCCATCAGTTTACTTTTGTTTTCGAGATTTACGTCCTCTATA
Source organism: Steromphala cineraria (assembly GCA_916613615.1). Classification (NCBI taxonomy): domain Eukaryota; kingdom Metazoa; phylum Mollusca; class Gastropoda; order Trochida; family Trochidae; genus Steromphala; species Steromphala cineraria. The sequence continues at coordinate 44,718,515 of OU744736.1, read as the reverse complement.
CCCGAATGTTAATAGATACAAATGAGACTTGTTGAGTTTATTTGCGGTTTGGTGCTTTATTAATAGAGACGCTCCTTGATTTGATGATATCTTATGGCTTATTATATGTTTAAGAACACCAACGATGACGATGATGGTCATCACTAACATACCACATCTTCAGCAACAAAATGTCAAATATAAACAATATATAGCTTTCAGAGACAATGGGAAAACATCTATAGGTCGCTCTATGCTCCACGTGTCACCTAAAGTACTCAATGACATACAAATAAAAGGGCTCTTGGTGTTTATTTGTTTATTACTCGACAAATATATACAATTCTTACAGATGTCGAAATAACAACAATCTAGTTAAAACTAGCTGTAATGTAATCGTCCCCTAAGTCCTTACGTTACATCTAGCTACTAACCAACCTGGTCCGTGTCACGCATGCGCGGAAATGAACCAATGGAAAAAGAACTCGCCGATCTCTTTGAATCGGAGAAATTTTCAGGATGAGTGTATTCTCAATCTTAATTCATGTATGACTTATATAATTAGAAATTGTCATTAATCACATACATATATAAGTCTAAACAATCAGACCAAGCGAATTTGAAAAAGATAGTTCAGGACCCGAGGCGCATTTAGATACTTCTTTTTAACAATGGTTAAGCGTTGAGTTAACTTTCAAAGGGATATGATGGATCCGTTTCATCCAATTCTATAGTTTTGTTAGTGAGGCACCTTAAAACTCCAATCAGATATATCATTGGTTTTTGGTTTCCATTGTTATTCTTGAAATATTTTACAAACTGTAGAAGTGAAGTGAAATTGGCTTCAGACAAATACTCAAACAAATAGGTTCTTTGAGATTTCCATCAGGGGCTCGGGAACTATTTTTGCTGTGGAAATTTATTTTATAAAGTCAGTTCCTTCTCTCCTTGGACTTCTGTCCTCTTTGTTTAAATTTTAAGTTTTCAATCGTTAGCTTATCTGACTTCCTAACACATTGCAACGGCTCATATTTATTCTGAATGGATCGTGATTCAACAACAGTTACAGTCTTCTGTACTCCATACCATGCTTGCACGATAATACTACACACATAAATACTATATCTATACATACCTATGTATAATAAAAATAACACTTTATTATCCTCAGTACAAGTACATGTTGGACATTTGTTTCGTGCCTAGGCACCCGGCGGTCACAGTGCAGCGCCAGTTCAATAGTTGTTCTGCCTTTACAATGTTAAGTGTCAAGCAAGACAGCAACAACTCCCATCTTTAAACGTCTTTTGGTATGACGCGACCGGGAATCGAACCCCGGTCTTCCGGGTGACGAGCAGACACTCTACCGCTGAGCTACGTCCCCGGTATATATGTATAACGAAATTAACAACATACCATTTCCTCTCAAAAGGTGTAACTGATTATAATCTACAACGAATGAATGTAAAATTTGTGTTAAAAAATGCCCTGTTAAGGATACATTATAAGTTGTATGCTTCTCACGAGGGTAATACGGTCTGATGTACCATCTTTGTAGAAATGTTGCCTGAGCCGCAAACCGAGGGAGAAGCATACACCGTGTTTTTATCTGACCGTCATGTCAGAAGTAAAAATGTTCTTTTATTTTCATTGCCGTTAACGGATGAGCCATCAACGTATGAACGGCTACATCCAGATATAGTTCAGTTATTTCTCCTCCTATTTGCTGATGATATAATTCTCTTCTCTAGCACTATACGAGGATTACAGGCAGAAATAAATGAATTGGAAACATATTGTAATGAATGGAAACTAACAGTTAATTACGATAAAACTAAGGTAGTTGTCTTCAAGAATGGGGGTAAACTTGCTGCAAATGAAAAATGGTGAACTTATTCAAATAACTACATCTTACAAATATTTAGGAGTTTATTTTACAAATCACTTATCGTGGTCTTTACATGCAAAAAAAGCATCGACCCAAGCAAAGAAAATATTAATCGGCATTATGAGATATATCTACATTTTAGGTAACTTGTCACATCAGTCCTTTTTTAGAATTTTTGATGCTAAGATAAGTCCAATGCTTCTTTATGGTTCCGAAATTTGGGGACTCCAGACATTTCATGTAATAGAAAAGGTACATTTATATGCAATTAAAAGATTTCTCGGTGTGAAAGTTACAACCTCAAACATAATGGTTTACGGTGAGTGTGGTAGATTTCCGTTATCTATAGAGTCAAAAATGAAAGTAATAAAATATTGGTTGAAAGTATTGAATATGCCATGTTATAGATTACCCAAAAAATGTTACAATATGATGACTTTGTATGATAGAAATGGAAAACGTAATTGGGTTACAGATGTTAAAGATTTACTATTTTCTACTGGTTTTGGTTATATATGGCTGGAACAACACATAGACTCTCATTCAAAGTTTCTTATCTCGTTTAAACAAAGATTACAAGATATTTATTTACAAAATTGGCTTGACCACCTATCTGTATCAAATAAATGTTTTTATTTTAGAATGTTTAAGCAATCTATACAATATGAAAGCTATCTATCGCATTTGAATATCCGGAAATATAGAATCTGGCTTGCAAAATTCCATTGCTCATCGCATGATTTACTAATAGAAACCGGCAGATATATTGGACTAAAAAGAGAAGATAGAATTTGTAAAATGTGTAATGTAAATCTTATTGAAGATGAATATCATTTCCTTTGTGTTTGCCCTGCCTATCTCACTTTGAGAAATAAGTACATTAAGAAATATTACTTTACACATTATAATATTTATAAATTTATATCTCTATTAACTTACTCTAGCAAAGCACATTTAGAAAATCTGTCAATGTTTCTATACTATGCCTTTTTACTCAGAAAAAATGTACTCTATCCTGCCTGAACATATATTGTATGCACATTGTGCTACAGGCCTGTGGCCTATAAGTGCAAATAAAGAATGATCTTGACCCTTAATGTAAACAAAATGGCGTCTAATCAAATGAGTTATTTTGGCGATTACTTTTTTTGTAAAGACAATCAGAGCCATTTCGACTTTTTTAACCGGAATTGCTAGTAATGTTTGATTGTCCATTACTTGCATGTTTCAATTTTGGTGAATTTGCATAGTGTCATCTGCAGATAATTATTAATATTATCTTTCTGGTAAGAATTTGAGTACGCATGGTTATGATTTGTTGTTTTCAGTAGGAGTCAGAAATATTCTAAAGAATTCTTTTTTGACAGTTTATTACTATGGTAAACGACTACTTCAAAGGGCAAACATTTTTAGGGTATATAAACCAAACAACAAAATGAAAATGTGAATAGAAGTGTTTTAGATATAGTAAGGGAATTTTACTATCACAAATAGTTTGAATATAACTAATAATAAGGACACGATTTGCTTAGTTAATCACTGCATCCTGAGAGAACTTGCTGTCCATAAGGGCAAGTAGCCATTGGTTTTACTTGAAGATAATTCAATATACAAACGTAGACGTATATGTTGACCTTTACTAGTTCTGTGACTTGGAAAAATATTTTCTTTCAGAAGGTACCTTGACAATTCTACGCGTATGACATGGTCCAGATCAGATAAGAGCTGAAGGATAATGTTTGGATATAGTAAGGAAATTTTACTATCACAAATAGTTTGAATATATCTTACAATAGTAAGGACACGACTTGCTTTAAATTAATCACTGCATCTTGCAGTCCATAAGGGCAAGTAGCCATTGGTTAACTTGAAGATAATTCAATATACAAACGTAGACATAATTTATATGTTGACCTTTGCTAGTTCTGTGACTTGGAAAAAATATTTTCTTTCAGAAGACATGGTGTGGAACAGATAAGAGGTTAAGAATAATGATACTGTGGCCATGGTTGATTACACAATCTACTCTTGTAATACTGTTACTAACACTTGGAGTCACAGGCCAGTAATTCAGGGTGACTTCAACACAGATAAGAGTCTTGTCAGTGACATAAAGTCTTCAGTACAATCAAGAATATCGTAATATATTGTTCTGTATTCGAGTCATGTAATTAGGGACACTTGTCACAAAACAAAGAACTATAACTTATCGAAAAATGTACTGTTGGCGGTATAAACATGTAATATAGTCTTAAATCTCAACCCAAGCAATAACACGGTTTAAATTCCAATAAATGGATTGTAAAATAACAAATATAGAATCAGAGTTTATTCAGAGAGCCATTAAGATAATAAACTACATCCCACGCCGTTATTGTTAAATTTTCTCTGAATCCTTGACTATTCCTTCATGGTACTTCTTCTGGCAGCTGATGTCATCTCTCAAACTATTGAACTGAAAGAGTACAACGAAGTTGAATATAAGATGATAAAGGACAGTGCGTATAAGATTCAAATGCTGTACATCACAATGACAACCAATCGTTTTTTCAATTTGATATAAAAATTCGACTTAATTTTAGATGGGATGCTAGTCAAAACATTTTAAGGAACTCTCTAGTCTAGTTTAGTCTAGTATACTGGTTTGACTTAAATGTGTAAACTTTGAACCTCGATCACGAAACATGGAACGGAAAATATCTCCATTTGGATCTAAACCATCGATGTGACAACTCATGGAGTGACGTTATTGATGACCAATATTGACATTTAGTGGGTGAAGTAAGCTAACTGGAATAAAAACCGTAACCATAATGGTAGTTGTATTCCGAAAGCGACAACATGTTGACAGTTGTTATTATGACCGTCTTGGTGTGTACATTTCTCAGGAGGAAGTTTAATGTGAAATTACCTTAATTATCTAAAAATAATTATTTTTTGGGGGGCGTGGGGGGGGGGGGGGGGGTTAATTATTTCCAGAATATGCGGATAAAAGCGCCTGAAAATCAGGACATATCACCAAATGTATGAACTATACAGTAAAAGTTTACAGTGACCTCAAAGCTCTGTCATCATATGCAGAACCTTACATCGTTGAAGTGCAGATATCGAAAACCATAGGACTATTCTGAACTAATATAGAAATAGAAATAAACACAATGGCGTGCAAAATAACATGTTTTTTCTCCAAATGATGGATAATTGCTGCTTCAGGTGCACCTGGAGTTATTCATGGAAGTCAAAATAAAAACCCAGTTTACATAATATTAATATTTGCACTAAGGAACACAAACAAGGGAACAAACTTAAGATACGCAGCTGTACATCGTCAACTGCAAATACTCAATAACACATTAATACCACGTTTTCCATTATTGTAATTTAATTAAAAAACGGCGGTTGATAGTTTACAAAAAAAGGGTTTATAGCTTTTGTGAGGAAACGCCTACTTTCTATTTTTGACCTCAGATACACAGTGGAACCTAATTATGAAAGAAAATAGTTTGTCAGATGGGTTATTGTTTTGCAATTCAACAATGTACGCTCAATACACATTATGGGGTTTCTAAATTTTGATGTTGAAATCAAATGTGATTAGACAGCAGGGCATCTCATTCACATTTTTCTTCCCGTTGCCGTAGATGAAGGTGTATTAATTTTGTATCTCTTAGGTGATTGTTTCCTGTTTGTAAGTAGTTGTAATTGAATTAGTAGCAGAAGTAGCAACAGTAGTTGAAACGGGAATCTTAACTGATATAAAACTCTCATTATGAACAGTAATCTGTGCATAGAAGAAGGTTAAATACTGGAATAATAACGGGGGAAAAGTTTTGTAAAAGGCCAAGAGCGTAACGTCTTTTTGAATGAGAAACAGTAATGAACAAAGAGATAAGACCAAGTTTAGAAAGGAACTGCTTGAACAAACAAAATGTGACAAGGTCCTTTGAAAATGTTACTTTGTGCATTGTAATTTTTTGGTTCAATAAAAATGTTATTTTCGTCATTTGAGGATTACACCCCATAGGGAAAAGACACAACTTGTTCCTTCCCTATTTCCACTCAAGTAATGGCGTCTTTTAATGAATGATAAACGTAGTGGAGGAAACAGAAACATTCCAATATGGAAGGGCCTGGCAGGTGCTTCTAAAACTCACAATGCAACGCTTTTTTTAGAGGGGGCATAGTACAGAAACTACTATTGTTGAACAGTCTTCAGGTAGTTAATCGTCTCAATGAGATTTTTGTTGTTATATGAAACCTCATCGGTTTCCCTTGTGAAACATAGTCAGTTTCTCTCTAATCGGGCTATCTATATTAATGATTAACAAATAGTTACAGTGTTACCATTTCAGGTGTGGCCCTTCCACTCCTTATATGAGGTCCCACGGATCACCAAATGGATGAATCATTATCCAAATTAGTGGAGGGATCCGTAGAAAAGTTTTCAGCTTTCTAGGCCTTATGCTTATGAGAAGAAGATGAAAATAGTTTTCAAGAACGTGATCCCTGGGGCTCTTTTATTGGCAAAAAGGTCATCAAATATCTAGATCATAATTCCAATCAGCTAAGGATTCTTTATATGAGATTTTAGCTTTCCGTGCATTCTACTTCAGGTGAAGAATATGAATTAGTATTTAGAGCGTGGCCCTTATCAGTTGTCACAGGGTAAACAAATCTTTAAATATAGAATTCCAATCAGCTATTGAATAAGCCTTCTAGACCGAAGTCAAAATACCAAAACGTTTACGAATGGATGGAGTCACACGGACCACAGATGCCATGCCATAAATATTCGACCACGGATGCCATGGCACACTTCTGAGGTAATAATTTCTTTATTACCAATACTATTCCATTTTCATCTCTTAAAAAAATCCAAGAAACGGGCCGCTTCGTTTGCGACGGCCGGCTATAGTGACGTCACGAACAATGATTTCATGACGTCACAGGCGAAAAAAACGGGAACTCGAGCTAAAACAATTGTTGCTAGGCAAAAGTGATATGCGCACATGTGATATACGATGTGATATTTTCTTTTATTATCCATATGATTGAAAATAAATAGTAACATAGTTTCAATCATATGGATAATAAAAGAAAATATCACATCTGACTTCACTGTAAGGTGTCTGATAAAAAGAATTACAGATCGTTGGTTCATGCATCTGTGATCTTTTGATTGTTAAATATTCCTGTTCACTAGTAACGCTACCCCTGTTACATCTCACGTCGTAACAATCCCGCTTATCCACCATACCCCTACACAAACTGTGAACTCACTTTTTGCTTTGGGAACAAGGGACTACATTTTTTTTTCTACAAAAACATTTGTTTAAAAAAATTATGAATAAATTGTTTTTAAAAAGAAATGTAGACCTATTATTAAAACAAATTTTTAAACGATCATGCTTTTAGGAGTTTGATAAAGATAATGTGAGCAGCTCCACTAATTCAAAATATTAGAATTTTGAATCATTTTTTGTTATAAAACACAATGTTATCTACAGTTGAGAAGCCACAACAATATCGTTTTTTTTGGTGCAGTTAACGTTCAACTTACGATCTATGTTGATCTATGATGCAAATGCCAAGCGAGATAACCAAAAGTCCCCTGGGTCAAAATTGATATGGATTTGCGGACCGGTCTGATTTGGCTGATATGGATTTGCGGACCGAGCGGCAATATGAGTCCCGTATCCTGACCTCTATCACACATGCAAAACACCCAATATTATTGTTAGATATATGATAAAAAGAATTACAGATCGTTGGTTACTGCATCAGTGATCCTATGGTTGTTATATATTCCTGTTCGCTAGTAATACTCCCCCGCTTTTCCACCATACAAACTTGGAGCTCTCTGTTTGCTGTGGGAACATGGGACTGTACACAGTATGAGGTTATTGTTAGTTACTGATTTAATTTGTGTTCATCACGGCAGCTGACATTCAATAACCAGACAGCATTATGTGATGTTCGACTTCGGTCAACAAACCAACGATAATGATTGCTTAGTCTATTCCTAACCATAAATCTTCACAATAGTCATGTAATTGTGATTGACATTGCAGTTTGTGTCATTGCACTGGGTGACTGGTCTCCCTCTTAGACAGTTCTCTACACAGTATATATATATATAACAACAATCATGACAAAGGGTGTGTTTGTGTGTGTGTGTGTGTGTGTTTTTGGTAGGGGGTACACAATATATGTTTCGTTATATATGTTAACCATTCCGAGCGTCTGATGCACTAATGTTTTGCTTATCGATATCACTGTAAAGAATGCAGCCTGATTTCTGTCATAAAACAATTCAAAGGTTTGATGTTAATAGCAAATTTGATGACATAGCATGACAAGTCAATTAAGAATCCTCGCTGTCCCCCGTGAATGTTCATGTTTGAAGTGCTAACACATCTGACATCATAACACTTAAAATTTGTTTTATCTCATCTGATATTAAGCACGGTGAATATGTTATTATCAAAAAGAATTACCTTTTAAACGGTGTTCTTCGTCTTTCGAATTATTTTCTATAAAAAATTGTATTCCTAGTTGGAATGAATCGATCATTTTTGTATTGATATATCAATAAACCGAGGCATCTTAGATTTTGTCACATTTGTACGGAGGATTTTATTGAAGATGAATATAATTTCCTTCTTATTTGTTCTGCCTATGACCATCTCCGTATATTATATATTCCCCATCATTATTACACTCATCCCTCATTGTATAAATTTAATAATTTGATGTCTGTCGACAACATTTATGTATTACGTAATTTGGCTATGTATGTTTATCATGCAAATATGTTACGAAGAAGCCTCTTGGTGGCTGTATAATAAATACATTGTATTATGGGCCGATGGCCTACATACACCTGAATAAAGAAATTGAATATTGCAAGAATGACATTAAATGAAGATTGAGGCTAAATAACGGAACCATCATGGGAAATGCAAGTCGTGTATACAAACTGAAGCGTCATTTCTTGTGAATATGTCGTGATCCTCGAAGGTTATTGAAACACAACTCAATAAACATCTTCAAAGATTGTATGTGCACTATGATTATTTACGAAGAAAAGGAAACGGTTTGGAAAAGCTTGAATTATCATTATTTGACTATGTCCCTTCAGTGCTGCTTTGGTGACGTCGTTCATAGTACAAAACGTTATTATTTTGGTTAAATTAAAATTATTTTTGTCAAATTGTCAAACCATAGTGATAAGACACAAATAGTTCCTGCCTTATTTGCACTCAAGCAAATTCGTATTCATTGAATGGTAGGAGAGGAAACACGAACATTTCAATATGGAGGCAGGTGCTAATCTTATCAATACAAATCTTTAAAAAGAAAATTTAAAGACAACTCCTTACATTAAGAATACATCTGTTAAAATAGTAAAGAAAAACTGTTGTATAGGCATCTGTTGTAATAAATTCTTTGAAGAAAAATTATGTTGTCTCATTTGGTAACTTTGCAACAAAAATATACACAAGATCACAATTGTGTTGCGGGCTTTCTCTCTGAAATTATACTGACAGCATTATTATAAGTGAAATACTCTAAAGGGTGGCGATAAACTCCAAATCACCTCACATCTTATTAAGTAAACCCATAAACAAACTAGAAACGACAATGATTATTCTATTAGATACGAATTGTTTGTTGATGAATGACAGCAAAAAATGTTTGACAAACATTCAGTTGAAAACGAAATCTAACGACAACTGAATTAGCAAATTGTAAGAAGCATTAAAACAAAATATCCATGTCACAACGACAGTGTTGAATCAGGGACGGAAATACGGCGCTAGGAATATGAATCATTGTCATAGATGTAACCAAGCAGTGTTTCACTCGTGAAATTTGGCAAATGTAGCTGCTCTTTCTCTGTGATTGTTTAGATAAACACCTGTCCTAGAAAAGAATACAATAATTTTACAACATTTTATCTAAATGGGTCTGACTACATAAGTTCTGAAACAGGAGAAGGTTGGTTATTACGTTGATTTAAGCTAAATAGAAACATCCCACGCTTTTCTATCATTTCCCTACACAAAGATCTACCTGTATGTTTGCTTTGCCAACAGCAATCTAATATGTGCTCATCACGAGAGTTGACAATTATTAACCAGACAGCTTTAAGTGATGTGAGACTTCGGTCAACAAACCAACAACAATGATAGCTTAGACTGTGCCTAGCTTAAACAAATCTGAAAAATAGTAATGTAATTGTGTGTAATGAGATTGCATCTGATGACCTGGATGACGTCTCCGCTTGATTGTCATAGGTTTCATGATAGTTACAGTATATATAGGATAAATAATTGATGACAAAACCTGAAAGACACTAAATAGCTACCTATACCTTCAAATACTTGCACCTGTTGACAAACAGTTGTCATCCTACATTTTTGCCTCATTTTGTTTTGTGGTAGTGTGTCTACATTATATTTATTAAAAATGGAAATCGAAACATTCCATATAGCAAAACAAACAAGGGATGTCAACTATAATTTCCAAACTGTGACAGGTTTGGACTCCTGTCATGTTGCTTTATAAAGTCATTATCTGATTGTTATGGTTATATTTACTCCCATTAAGGATTAGATTTGTATCCGAAATGCTTCGCTGGTCATTGACAATAACAATACAAAGTTTTAAAAACCTGCCTTTCACTGATGATATCTCTCTATCAAAACCTGTGTATTGATATTTTAATGGAAGTAAGGATGAAAAGATTTGATGAAAATTAAATTTAAATAAAAGTTCATTTGTAGTTCCAACAAGCTAGAAGTTTGAAACAATGTTCATCTTAGTAATCCACCATTTCTTTAAACAACTAACTTATTGATGTTAAAGAGGATTCAACCTACTTTTCATTTGATTAATCCAAATCGAGCAGGGGTCAACATTTTTGCTGATTTTAACGCAATAACTTCTTTAAAGTTATAAAATGTGTTCATTTTGTACCAGTCATGAGCAATTGGAATGTCATAACTTCAAAAATGCCATGTTTAACGAACAACTTCAAACGTCAAATGACATCACTTGTCAGCAGTCAGCCTTCTGAAATCTGCATTGGAAGCTTGTCCATAAATCGGAGAGGTTTTGATAGAGCCTACCACTTCATACTGAACCGTCCTAGAGTCATTCAATCGGTACCAAGCCTTGAGAACTTTACAATCAACGTAAGATATATTTCTGGCATGCCGATCTTGATGTTCTGAAAATGTTTTGTGACCGATAATTATCAATTGGGCAGTAGAAGAGCTATCAGTGCATGAAAACAGCATTTCCATTTGTTTGTCATCATTAGCTAGCATGATGGTTCATATATGTTACAGTTGATATGTATAATCAGGGTACGTGTATGATCAGTTGGTATTGCTACTGCTACTCGAGGACAAAACAAGTTATATTAAATTTTTTGATTAATGACATAATTAGAGTATACAGGTTTAGGTTGTTAGCAATAGGGCTTGCTGTGAAGATGCCAGTGATAACATTTAAATGAAGATACATCGGACTAACTTTAGTGTGTAAACTTTAAACTTCGATCACGAAACATGAAGCTTTAAATATCTTGATTTGCATCTCTTCAAACTCTTTGGATGACCAATTTTGACATCCAGTGTTTGATTTTCGTTGAGTAAACTAATTACAATAGTAAACTAATAATCGTTGGATTCAACCTACTTTTCATTTGACTAATCCTAATCGAGCAGTGGTCAATTTGTACCAGTCATGATCAATTAATATGTCATAACTTCAAAAATGCCATGTTTAACGGACAACATCAAAAGACATCACTTGTCAACAGTTTAAGATTTCAAATGAAATCTGTATGGAAACTTGTCCATAAATCGGTGAGGTTTTGGTAGAGTCTAACACTTCATACTGAAACGTTCTAGAGTCATTCAATCGGTACCAAGTCTTGAGAGCTTAACAATCGAAGTTAGATGCCGATCTTGATGTTCTTACCCCGAATGAAATTTACCATGTGAAAATGTTTTGTGATCAATGACTATCAATTTGGCAGTTGATGAGCTCTTATAAAATCTTTCAGTGCATGAAAACAACATTTCCATTTGTTTGTCATCATTAGCTAGTATGATTGTTGATATATGTTACAGTTGATATGTATAATCAGGGTAGGTGTATGATCAGTTGGTATTGCTACTGTTACTCGAGGACAAAACAAGTTATATTGAATTTTTTTATTAATGACATAATTAGAGTATACAGGTTAAGGATGTTAGCAATAGGGCTTGCTGTAAAGATGCCAGTGATAACATTTAAATGAAGATATATCTTATATCGGACTGACTTTAAAGGGGCAATATCACGTTTTTAGGGGGAATATAAGGTGATGTCAAGAAAATGAAAATAAATGGTTCCAGTTGAAAGACAATGTATTTAAACTAAAAGAAGCAGTGATAATTTGAATATATAACTTAAAGTTCAGCCATGCGATTCCTTTTTCTTCCAAAAATGAATTAAAGGTGTTCACACAAAAATGACCGCTAATGGATTTTATGTGAATCCTCATATTTTGTCCTTTGACTATGGGTGATCGCCTTGTGTAATGAGATTGTTGACACTGTCAATATAATACATTTAGCATTTACTTACAATTATAAGTGAAATATTTAAAATTTAGTATTATCAAAAAACGTGCTACTGCCCCTAAAATGTATAAAGTTTGAACCGCGATCACGAATTATGGAACTGAAAATATCTTTTTTTGCATCTAAACCACAGAGTGACTCTTTGGATAATAATTGTTGTTGTATTCCGAAAGTGACAAAATGTTGACAGTTGTTATTATAACTGCCTTGTCGTCTTTGGTGTGTACATTTCTAAGTGGAAGTTTAATGTGAAATTACCTTAATTATCTATTGCTTGGAGTAATTGTTTCAAGAATATGCGGATAAAAGCGCCTGTAAATCAGAACTTATCACCAAATGTATGCAATTATAAAGTAAAAGCTGACAGTGACCCCAAAGCTCTGTCATCAAATGCAGAACCATACATTGTTGAAACACAAACACAAAAACCATAGGGCTATACTGAACTTATATAGAAATAGAAATAAAAACAATGGCATGCATATTAAAATGCTTATTTCAAATGTAGGTTGATGGAACAAACTCACATAGTTATATGTTATTCATTTTCTTTGTCCGAAAAAGTATAAATCCTCCACTGCAAATACTGAATAACAAATTAATACCACGTTTTCCATTATGGTAATTTAATTAAAAAACAGCGGTTGATAGTTTACAAAAAAGGCTTAATAGCTTTTGTGAGAAAACGAAGTTAATTATGAAAGGAAATTAATGGTTTGTCAGATAAGTTATTGTTTCGCAATTCTACAATTTACGTTCAAAACACCTTATGGAATTTCTAAATATTGATGTTGAAATCGAATCTTTCACATTTTTCTTCCCGTTGCCGTAGGTGAAGGTGTATCAATTTTTATCTCTTGGGTGATTGTTTCCTGTTTGTAAGTAGTAGTAATAGAATTAGTAGCAGAAGTAGCAACAGTAGTTGAAACGGGAATCTTAACTGATATAAAACTCTCATTATGAATAGTAATCTGTGCATAAGAGAAGGTTCAATACTGGAGTAATAACGGGGGAAAGGTTTTGTAAAAGGCCAAGAGCGTAACGTCTTTTTGAATGAGAAACTGTAATGAACAAATATAAGAGCAAGTTTAGAAAGGAACTGCTTGAACAAACAAAATTTGACAATGTCCTTTGAAAATGTTACTTTGTGCATGTCTTGCAATTTTTGGTTCAATAAAAATGATATTTTCGTGACGTGATTACACACCCTAGGGAAAAGACACAACTGGTTCTATCCTTATTTTCACTCAAGTAATGGCGTCTTTTAATGAATGAAAAACGTAGTGGAGGAAACAGAAACATTCCAATATGGAAGGGCCAGGCAGGTGCTTCTAAACCTCACAATGCAACTCTTTGCTTGAGGGGGGGGCATAGTACAGAAACTACTATCGCTAAACAGTCTTCGGTTGGGTAATCCTTTCAATGAAATGTTTGTTGTTGTATGAAACCTCATCGGTTTCCCTTGTGAAACATAGTCAGTTTCTTTCTAACCCATCGGGCTATCTATATAAATGATTTACAAATAGTTACATTGTTACGGTTAGGGTTAATAATGCCTACAAGGAAGAACGCCTACAGGGAACAATGCCTACACTGAATGTTGTGACAACGACACGCCTACCTGCACATAAGTGAACTATTCCAATTAGTTTGGAGTAATGCCTACAATAGAGAATAAACGAGCAGATAGATGTATAGGTGTATGGAATGACCACCTTCTGCACTTTCCATAGGTACAATCTCAATCAGATGACCTCAAGAAAGAAAAAACGCACCTTGCGAAGATTAAAACGATTGAAACAACGGCGAATTACGTACTAAGTATTCCAAGCAAAAAAGAAAAGAATAACTCCATTCATCTATTTATCAATATATTTATATATCAAACATAAATTATTTATACAATAAACTATAAATATTATTCCAGCATAGTTTCTCAACTACAATTTCATTTTATCAAAATTAAAAATTCCATTCCAAAAACCTTTAACATTTATATAATAAAATAAAATTTCCCATACGCAATATATGTCTATCTTATATGTTAACAACTTTAGAACTTTTATTAACTTTATTTGGGTGTCTATGACCTATTCTAAATTTTATTTCCCCATTCATTGGAATTAATTAAGGCATAGTCCCCCACGTCGGCGAAATCACCCAACCCACAACAGTTGTTAGCTAATACCTAAAATTACCAATAACTTTCAGTATTCCTACTACAAACTAAATTATATAAAACATTATTATTAATAACTACCAAGCCCTACACTTAATCGTCAACGCCGCACCTATGAACGTCTCCTACATCTCCTTAGTGACAAGGTTCAACAGACGATGTTGTATGTATATGTTGTAGAAATATTGTGATATATATGATCATGTTAAATTGGCCTTAATGTATATAGAATGTATATGTTGAAAACAACATGTTTAATTAAATATCGGTGAAAATAACGATTATGTTTTGTTATCATTTTAGGCTTGGAACATTCCACTTTGCTAACCATCACATGTAACTGTAGGCATTAGTGTACCACCGTTAGAACATTCCACTTTGCTAATAGGGTGAAGGTTGCTTAACTTAAAGCCACTGGTGCATGAAGATGTTTTGATAAGACTGTAGGCATTAATCCATGTAGGCATTAGTGAACGCCACCCAGTGTTACCATTTCAGGGCTTCAGGTGTGGCCCTTCCGCTCGTTATTTGAGGTCCCACGGATCACCGAATGGATATATCGTAATCCAAATCAGTGGAGGGATCCTTAGAAAAGTTTTCAGCTTTCTAGGCCTTATGCTTATGAGCAGAAGATAAAATTGTTTTCAAGGATGTGATCCAGGTCATCAAATATCTAGATTTTGATTCAAATCAGCTAAGGATTCTTTATATGAGATTTTAGCTTTCTGTGCATTCTACGTCAGGTGAAGAATATGAATTAGTATTTAAAGCGTGGCCCTTATCAGGTGTCACAGGGTCAACAAATCCTTGAATTTAGAATTCCAATCAGCTAATGAGCCTTAACCCTTGGATAAGCCTTCTAGACCAAAGTCAAAATACCAAACGTTTATGAATGGATGGAGTCACACGGACCACGGATGCCATGCCATAAATATTCGACCACGGATGCCATGGCACACTTCCGAGGTAATAATTTCTTTATTACCAATTCTATTCCATTCTCATTTCATTTACATCCATTACATCAATCCAAGAAACGGGCCGCTCCGTTTTCGACGCCGGCTACAGTGACGTCACGAACAATGGTTTCATGACGTCACAGGCGAAAAAATACGGGAACTCGCGTTACAACAATCATTCCTAGGCGAAAAAGATGTGTGCACTAGTGCTCATATTGAAAATATGTCACTACTTATTTTCAACCATATGGGTAATTAAAGAAAATATTACATCAGACTTTGCTGTAATGTGTCTGATAAAAAGAATTACAGATCGTTGGTTTATGTATCAGAGATCCTATGATTTTTTTATATGTTTCTGTTCACTAGTAACACTCTCCCGCTTCCCCACCATACCCATTCACAAACTTGGAACTCTCTGTTTGCTGTGGGAACAAGGGACTGTACACAACTCGAGGTTATTGTTAGTTATTGATTTAATACTTGTTCATCACGGCAGCTGACATTCAATAATCAGACAGCATTATGTGATGTTTGACTTCGGTCAACAAACCAACGATAATGATTGCTAAGGCTGTTTCTTACCATAAAATCTTCACAATAGTCATGTAACTGTGATTGACATAGCAGTTTGTGTCATTGCACTTGGTGACTGGTCTCCCTCAAACACAGTTCTATACACAGTGTGTATAGGATAAATCATGACAAAGAGGGGAGGCACAATATATTATGTAAATAAATGGTAACCAATCCGAGCTTCTGTTAAGCTACTAGAGTTTTGCTTATCAACATCACTGTAAAGTAAGAAGCCTTATTTCTGTCATTAAAAATTTCGAAGATTAATGTTAATCGCAAATTTGATAATATAGCATGACAAGTCATTTCATTATTCTCGCTGTCCCCTGTTAATGTCGATGTTTGTAGTGCTTACACACCTGACATCATAACAGTTACCCGGAAATGTGTAAAAGCTTTACTGTGATTTTGGATTGTAAAAATGCGTTTATTAAATTTAATAACCTTTTAATCGGGTTTCTTCTTCTTTCAAATTTTGTTTTACGACTTGTTAGAACGGATGGATAATTTTTGTATTGCAGAAATGACATAAAAATAAGGTAGGAGGCTAAATAATGGGAAATGCACATTGTGCAAAAAATGAAGCTCATTTCTTGTGAATATGTCTTGATCCTCGAAGGTTATCAAACTAAAAAAACATCTACAAAGGTTGTAAGTGCAAAATGGTTATTGACAAAGTTTGGAAAAGAAAGTTGATGAATTATCAATATATATTTGACTATGTCCCTTCAGTGCCGCTTTGATGACGTCGTTCATAGTACAAAAAGTTATAATTTTGGTTTAATTAAAATTTAATTTTTGTCAAGTCGTCAAACCATAGTGAAAAAACTCAAATAGTTGCTTCCTTATTTGCACTCAAGCAAATGCGTATTCATTGAATGGAAGGAGAGGAAACACGAACATTTCAATATGAAGGCAGGTGCTAATCTTATCAATACAAATCTTTAAAAGAACTCATTACATTAAGAATACATCTGTTAAAATAGTAAAGAAAAACTGCTGTATAAGCATCTGTTGTAATAAATTCTTCGACGAAAAATTCTGTTGTCTCATTTGGTAACTTTGCAAAAAAAATATACACAAGATCACAATTGTGTATCTTGCTTTCTCCCTACAATTATACTGACAGCCGTAATTTAAGCGTAATTCTCTTGAAAGTGGAAATAAAACCCAAATCACCTCACCTCTTATCACGCAAAACCATAAACA
Organism: Steromphala cineraria; assembly: GCA_916613615.1. Classification (NCBI taxonomy): domain Eukaryota; kingdom Metazoa; phylum Mollusca; class Gastropoda; order Trochida; family Trochidae; genus Steromphala; species Steromphala cineraria. Next base: position 44,701,085 of record OU744736.1, on the reverse strand, counting down.
AACTAGAAATTGTTACGATTATTCAATTAGATGCGACATAATTGCTGAGGTGAATGATAGCAAAAAATTATTGACAAACATTCAGTTGAAAACGAAATCTAACGACAGCTGAATTAGCAAATTGTAAGAAGCATTAAAACAAAATATCCATGTCACAACGGCAGTGTTGAATCAGGGACGGAAATACGGCGCTAGGAATATGAATAATTGTCACAGATGTAACCAAGCAATGTTTCACTCGTGAAATCTGGCAAATGTAACTGCTCTTTCTCTGTGATTGTTTAGATAAACACCTGTCTTAGAAGAGAATACAATAAATTCATGATATATTTTAATATTAAAGTTCAGTCTAAGAAACAACAAGTTTCAATGTGTTAGTTTCATAAATGGTAAATGTTAAAGTATAAAGAGAAAATACCTTTTCTTAAATCAAAATAAAATTCATCATTATTAATTTTTTATTATAATTAGTAGCATAAAGATTTCCTGAATGAAGGCATGAGCTGGTTAATAGATTGGAATCATTTCCACGGTATTTGGAAATTATTCAGCTTTTTTTGTGACATTTTCCTATTTATACAGTTGCTGTTTGGTGAAGCTAAATTGACAGAAATCAAATTGACAATTCACTTAATGATCCGTTTAAAAACTAACAACTTGCACAATTTACAAAAACATTGAACACAATGATAACGAAATAGATAAAGGTAAAATAACATTTATCTATGTGGGTCTGACTACATAAGTTCTGAAACAGGAGACGGTTGGTTGATGAATCAATGTTCATTACGTTGATTTAAGCTAAATAGTAACATCCTACGCTTTTCTATCATATCCCTACACAAAGGTCTACATGTATGTTTGCTTTGCCAACAAGGGACAATACACGCAGTTTAGGTTATTGTTAGTTATCAATTTAATAAGTGCTTATCACGAGAGTTGACAATTATTAACCAGACAGCTTTAAGTGATGTGAGACTTCGGTAAACAAACCAACAATAATGATAGCTTACACTGTTCCTAGCATAATAATTGAGATTGCATCTGGTGACCTGGATGACGTCTCCGCTTGATTGTCATAGGTTTCATGATAGTTAGAGTATATATAGGATAAATAATTGATGACAATAGATCACCAAGATCAACGTTCCCCGTCCCAGCGTTTCTAGGGGCACTTTTACACATCAATCCTAACATAACAAGCATAAATTTCTTTCATTGAAAATTTTCAGAGTAATAAGTAAGAGTAAGTAGAGTTTTACGTGCTGCCATAAAAAAAACCTGAAAGACACTAAATAGCTACCTATACCTTCAAATACTTGCACCTGTTGACAAACAGTTGTCATCCTATATTTTTGCTCACTTTGTTTTTTGGTAGTGTGCCTACATTATGTTTATAAAAAATGGAAATAGAAAGTTTCATATAGCCAAACAAGGGATGTCCAATGTCATTTCCAAACTGTGACAGGTTTGGACTCCTGTTATATGCTATTGTGGCAGGCGTTTGTAAATAGCTTTATGTTGGATTGTGATGTATTTTACATTGTATAACATTATGTGTTGCAGGGTAACTTATCAGTTCGTGTGCTTCCATCGCACTTGAGAATAAAACCCTCACAACCCGTAGCCAGTGTTGGTTCTCCTTTGACACCCCACGATATCAGTTACACTATGTAAAGTCATTATCTGATTGTTATGGTTATATTTATTCCCATTAAGGATTAGATTTGTATCCGAAATGCTTCGCTGGTCATTGACAACAACAATACAAAGTAATAAAACCTGCCTTTCACTGACGATATCTCTCTATCAAAACCTGTGTATTGATATTTTAATGGAATTAAAGATGAAAAGATTTGATGAAAATGAAATTTAAATGAAAGTTCATTTGTAGTTCCAACACGATAGAAGGTTGAAACAATGTTCATCTTAGTAATCCACCATTTCTTTAAACAAGCAACTTCTTGTTGATAAAGAGGATTCAACCTACTTTTCATTTGATTAATCCTAATCGAGCAGAGGTCAATTTGTACCAGTCATGATCAATTAATATGTCATAACTTCAAAAATGCCATGTTTAACGAACAACATCAAAAGACATCACTTGTCAGCAGTTTAAGATTTCAAATGAAATCTGTATGGAAACTTGTCCATAAATCGGTGAGGTTTTGGTAGAGTCTAACACTTCATACTGAACCGTTCTAGAGTCATTCAATCGGTACCAAGTCTTGAGAGCTTAACAATCAAAGTTAGATGCCGATCTTGATGTTCTTACCCCGAATGAAATTTACCATGTGAAAATGTTTCGTGAATAATGATTATCAATTTGGCAGTTGATGAGCTCTTATAAAATCTTTCAGTGCATGAAAACAACATTTCCATTCGTTGTCATCATTAGCTACCATGATGGTTCATATATGTTACAGTTGATATGTGTAGCTAGGGAACGTGTATGATCAGTTGTTATTGATACTGTTACTCGAGGACAAAACAAGTTATATTTTATTTTTTTATTAATGACATAATTAGAGTATACATGTTTAGGATGTTAGCTATAGGGCTTGCTGTAAAGATGCCAGTGATAACATTTACATGAAGATATATCATATTGGGTCTAACTTTAGTGTGTAAACTTTGAACTCCGAACACGAAACATGAAACTTTAAATATCTCGATTTGCAGCTTAACCATTGATTTGAGATGAACAACTCACGGAGTGACTCTTTGGATGACCCATTTTGACATCCTGTGTTTGATTTGTGTTAATTAAAAACTAACTGCATTACCTTAATTATCTATTGCATGGGGTATTTGTTTCAAGACTACGCGGATAAAAGCGCCTGTAAATCAGAACTTATCACCAAATGTATGAAATATATAGTAAAAGTTTGCCTCAAAGCTCATTCATCAAATGCAGAACCTATCATCGTTGCAACGCAAATACCCCAAACCATAGGGCTATACTGAACTTATATAGAAATAGAAATAAACACAATTGCGTGCAAAGTAAAATGATTTTAATCCAAATGTAGGATGACAGAACAAACTCACATGTTAAGCTCATGCTATTCATTGTCTTTGTCCGAAAAAGTATTAATCCTCCACTGCAAATACTGAATAACACATTTATACCACCTGTTTTCCATTATTGTAATTTAATTAAAAAACGGCGGTTGATAGTTTACAAAAAAGGGTTTATTACTTTTGTGAGAAAACGACCTCAGGTATTCAGTGGAAGTTAAGTATGAAGGAAAATTTATGTTGTGTAAGGTGACTTATTGTTTCGCAATTCTACTCACTCACATTTTTCTTCTCATTGCCGTAGATGAAGGTGTACTATTTTTTTGTTTCCTGTTTGTAAGTAGTAGTTATAGAATTAGTAGCAGAAGTAGCAACAGTAACTGATATACAACTCTCATTATGAATCATCACTGTGCATTGTAAGTGTAAATAAAGGAGAAAGGTAAATACTGGAATAAAAATCGGTTTAATACAAATAAAATATAAGTTTTTATCATATACTGAAATCATCATTGTACAGATGTTTTGTATATCTGAATCTTAATAAAAATCTAGATGGTCTTGCACAAAATGAATTTTAAGCGCTAAAAACAAAACATATATAGAGATTATTACCCTCGGAAGTGTGTCATATGACATTAATTAAACGAGTGTGAATTTTGTGTATTACCCGCGGGATAGCGAGGGTTATACACAAATTTGCAGGAGTTTCTTTATAATCAATTCTATTCCAATTTCATCTCTTAAGAAAATCCAAGAAACGGGTCGCCCGTTTGCAAAGGCTGGCTACAGTGACGCCTCGAACAATGTTTTCATGACGTCACATGTGAAAAAATACTGGAACAATCGTTGCTAGGCAAAAGTGATATATGCACTAGTGCTCATATTGAAAATATGTCACTACTTATTTTCAACCATATGGGTAATAAAAGAAAATATTACATCTGACTTCGCTGTAATGTGTCTGATAAAAAGAATTACAGATCGTTGGTTAATGTATCAGTGATCCTTTGATGTTAAACATTCCTGTTCACTAGTAACGCTCCCCAGCTTTCCCACTATACCCCTTCACAAACATGGAGCTCTCTGTTTGCTGTGGGAACAAGGGACCGTACACAATTCGCGGTTATTGTTAATTACTAATTTAATACGTGTTCATCACGACAGCTGACATTCAATAATCAGACAGCATTATGTGATGTTTGACTCTGGTCAACAAACCAACGATAATGATTGCTTAGGCTGTTCCTAACCATAAAATCTTCACCATAGTCATGTAACTGTGATTGACATTGCAATTTGTGTCATTGCACTTGGTGACATCTGCATTGGTTGCTTTATATATACAGTATATATTGCATTGCAATAGATCATGTACCCCATGTTAACCAATCAAAGCATCTCTAAAGGCACTAACGTTATGCTTATCAATATCATTGTTAAGTAAGAAGTCTGATTTCTGTCGAAGTTTGATGTTTGGAAAACCAATGATATAGCATGACAAGTCACTTCAATATCCTTGCTGTCCCCCGTGAATGTCGATGTTTGTCGTGCTAACACACCTGACATCATAACTTTTACGAGAAAATGTGTTATAGCTCAACTGTGTTTTTGGATTATAAATATGTTTTAATCAAATAAAATTACCTTTCAAACGGCGAATTTCTATGAAATATTCTATTCCTTGTTAGAAAGAATTGATTATTTTGGTATTGCAGGAATGACATTAAAATGCAGTTGGAGGCTAAATAACGAAACAATTATTGGGAACATCATTTCTTGGGAATATATTGTGATCCTCGAAGGTTATCAAAACTCAATAAACATCTACAAAGTTTGTAAGAGCAAAATGGTTATTTACAAAGTTTGGAAAAGGAAGTGTTTGAATTATCATTATTTGACTATGTCCCTTCAGTGTTGCTTTGGTGACGTGGTTCATACTAGAAAAAAGTTATTATTTGTGTACGTCTTGTTATTTGGTTAAATTATAATGTTATTTTTGTCAAATTGAATAGACACAAATAGTTCCTTCCCTATTTGCACTCAAGCAAATGCGTATTCATTGAATGGTAGGAGAGGAAACACAAACATTTCAATGTGGAAGCAGGTGCTCATCTTATCAATACAAATCTTCTAAAAAGAAAATTAAAAGACAACTTATTTCGTCAAGAGTTCATCTGTTAAATCTGTACAGAAAAATTGTTGCAAAGGCATCTGTTGTAGTAAATTCTTGGAAGTAAAATTCTGTTGTCTATTTGGTAGCTTTGCAAAAAAAATAAACACAAGGTCACAATTGTGTTGGGGGTTTTCTCCCTGAAATTATACTGACAGCGGTCATATAAGTGAAATAATCTAAAGGGTGGCGATAAACCCCAAATCACCTCACATCTTATATATAAAACCATAAACAAACTAGAAATTATACAATCATTCTATTAAATATTTATTATTCCTGTAACAAATGATAGGAAAACATTCAGTCCAAAACGAAATCTAAGATGACTGCATTAGCAAATTGTAAGGAGCATTGAAACAACATATCCATGTCACAACAGCTGTGAAGAATCAGGAGCGGAAATATGGCGCTAGGAATATGAATCATTGTCAGAGCTTTAATGAAGCAATGTTTCACTGTACAAATCTGGTAAATGTTACTGCTCTTTCTCTGTGGTTGTTTAGATAAACACCTGTCTTAGAAGAGAATACAATAAATTCATGATATATTTTAATATTAAAGTTCAGTCTAAGAAAATGGTAAATGTTAAATAAATAGAAAATACCTTTTAGTAGCATAAAGGTTTCCTAGAATAGATTGGAATCATTTTCACGGTATTTGGAAATTATTCAGCCTTTTTTTGTGACATTTTCCTATTTATACAGTTGCTGTTTGGTGAAGCCAAATTGACAGAAATCAAATTTGCAATTCACTTAATGATCCGTTTAAAAACTAACAACTTGCACAATTTACAAAAACATTGAACACAATGATAACGAAATAGATAAGGAAAAAATACAATAATTTTACGACATATTTTAATATTTTAGTTCAGTCTAAGAAACAACAAGTTTCAATGGAGATAGTTTCATAAATGGTCAATGTTAAAGAATAAATAGAAAATACTCAACAGAATTACAAAATACGCTTCTTTAAACAGATGTTTTGACACATGGACAAACCCAGGATATATACACTGGTTAAACTATACCTTTTCTTAAATCAAAATAAAATTCATCATTATTTATTTAATTAGGAGCATAACGATTTCTTGAATGAAGGCAAGCACGGTCTTTTTTAAAGATTGGAATCCTTTCCACTGTATTTGGAAATCATTCAGCCTTTTTTGTGGTATTTTCCTATTTTTAAAGTTGCTGTTTGGTGAAGCCAAATTAACAGAAATCAAATTGGCAATTTGTTTAATGATCCGTTTAAAAAACAAACAATAAAGTTTACAAAAACATTGAACACCACATTAACGAAATAGGTAAGGAAAATATAACATTTTATCTATGTGGGTCTGACTACATAAGTTCTGAAACAGGAGACGGTTGGTTGATGAACCAATGTTTATTACGTTGATTTAAGCTAAATAGTAATATCCAACGCTTTTCTATCATATCCCTACACAAAGGTCTACATGAATGTTTGCTTTGCCAACAATACACACAGTTAAGGTCATTGTTATTAACTAATGTAATATTGGCTCATCAGGAGAGTTGCAATTATCAATGAGACAGCTTTAAGTGATGTAAGATTCGGTAAACAAACCAACAATAGACAGCTTAGACTGTTCCTAGCTTAAACAAATCTGAAAAATAGTAATGTAATGACATTGTATATGGTGTCATAGCACTGGGTGATTGGTTTCCATCTGATTGTCATAAGTTTCCGGATAGTTACAGTATATATAGGATAAATAATTGATGACAATAGATCACCAATATCAATGTAACCCCGTCCCAGCGTATCTAGGAGCACTTTTGCACATCATTTTCATCCTGACATAACAAGCGTCAATTTTAATCATTAATCAAATGAATCAAAACTTCAGAGTTATAAGTAAGACAATGTTGGGTTTACGTGCTGACATTAAAATCCCACAAAGACACTTAATACCTATACCTTTAATTATCTTACCTTACAGTAAAATCCTCGTTTTTGATTGGCTGACGATCGACTCGTTTTATCTTTTGTACACCGCGAGTCTCACCTCTCACGGTGTACAAATTTCATGTACCCCGCTGCCATAGCAACAGCTCCTCTCCGAGAAGAGGCGTCGCATAGGGTTAAGATGACGTTACCAAATGACGCACGCGGTGTCAAAAGTTTACATACGTTCGATCAGCTGTTTTCGTGATTATTAATTATAGATTTGTTTTCTCGTCATTCTAAGTTTTGTTTGGAACCAAATTCTGCATTGCATTATTTGCACATGCTATAGGATTAAAATCAAATAGTTTTTCAGCATGTTTAGTGTAATAGTTTTACGTAACACGATTCATAACATTGCAGTCAGGTTAGACGACGCCATTTTGTTAACATTTAGGGTCAAGGCCGTTCATGCGGTGATGGCTCATCCGTTAACAACAGTCAAACTAAAATGGATATATTTTCTTTTGACATGCGGCTCGGGCAACATTTCTACTAAGATGGTACATCAGACCGTATTACCCTCGTGAGAAGCAAGCAACTTATATTATTTGAACATGTTGACAAACAGTTGTCATCCTACATTTTGACTCATTTTGTTTTGTGCCTACATTACGTTGTATTCTAGTATTGTATCCGTCCACTCCTTAATCCGCAATATAATATAGTTTTTAAGTGACGTCATGAAACAATGGCCCATGACGCCAATAACAATTGGTTATGACGTCACTAGGTATGGCCCTGATCAGGGATTTTCAATTTGCGGCCGGACTTGATTTACAAAATATGTTTATATTTAGTGTAGAAATAACTTCGACCTCATGCTTTAACTATAATAGTTCAGGGGAAAACTATACTTCTTTGCAAAACACATGATGGTTAGGGCTTCTCTATTTCCTAAAAAAATGGTAATCGAAGCATTCCATGTAGCAACCAACATGTGAAGAAAAACAAGGGATGTCCAATGTTATTTCCAAACTGTGACAGGTTTCGACTCCTGTCATACTGCTATGTAAAGTCATTATTCGTTTGTTATGGTTATATTTACTCCCATGTAAGATTAGATTTGTATCCGAAATGCTTCGCTGGTCATTGACAATAACAATACAAAAATAATAAAACCCGCCTTTCACTGATGATATCTCTCTATAAAACTTGTGTATTGATATTTATAATAGAATTAAAGATGAAAAGATTTGAGAAAAAATTAATTCAAATAAAAGTTTACAATAGCAATTCAATGCAATAAAAAAAAGCCATTCACTGATAATTCCTGTGTATTTATGGATATAATGGAATTAAGATGACAAAGATTTCATGAAACAAAATTAATGTAAAAATCATTTGTCGTTCAAACACTTCTCTAAATCAAAGTCAAAATCATTTTCTTTACGATGTCAAGACATTTGGATTTAACTCTTGGTTACGTTATAGATTTAACTAGATTTAGATTTCACAATAGTGAAAAGCTGAATTTGATATATTTTAGCAATTGAGATAAAAAAGTTTTGTTTGTACTTGTACTTAAATTATCTAGTACAAGATACGACAGAGCTTGATGCGAAACATAATTAATTTGTATATAATGTAATGTGATAATGTGATTACGGGGCTGTTTTGTACTTAAAATATTTAAAACATTGATCACATTCATCAAAACTTATTAGACAACAAATTGTAACTGTCTATGCATGATCTGTGAAACAAAACAAACCTTTTTTCTACAAAGAACAAAATACATCAATGAAAAGCTGTCATTAAGTCCACTAGTACTGAATGTTTGCAATAATAAAAGATACATTTAGTAATTGAATGAATCAGCATATTTAGATAAGCGTTGATATCAGAGCCCTATCAGAATTGAAATGGAAACAATAATACTCTATAGCACACACTAATGGACGGTAATCCGATCCAATAATTGTAAGAAAAGTGTGCTATAAACAAAAGGGTTTCCTTTTTTATTACGATCTACATATACCTATCAGACAGTAACACTCAATCAATGTTCTAATATACAGAACATATACTGTACATAAGATGTTAATATGTTTATCAAAATGTATCCTGTCGCCGTCTTATACATATTAGGTCGTGAGAGTACAATAATAAAACAATATTTTGCAAAGATGAATCAATATTTTTATAAAACATGGCAGTCTTTCCAATGAAATAAATGCTATTTAAACAGTATTTTATTTCCATTAAACATTACACAACATACACAACATTCAGAAAATATATTTACAAGAAGAAATATTGATAAGCAAACAGGCAGCAAATGCCTATATAAATGCTTCTCCTGAAAAGCGTACAATGATTAAGATATCAAATACATTGGTGGAAATATAAACTTTGCAATTATTCCTACTTAACTCAAATTAGTATTCAGCCTTGTCTATATTTGCATTTGGTACAGATTTAAAGGGGCAGTAGCACGTTTTTGTGGGGAATATAAGGTGATGTCAGGAAAATGAAAATAATGTTTCCAATTGAAAGATAATGTATTTAAACTAAATGAAGCAGTAGTAATTCAAATATATAACGTAAAGTTTAGCCATGCCATTCCTTTTTCATACACAAAATGAATTAAAGGTGTTCACACAAAATGGCCGCTAATGGATTTTATGTGAATCTTCATACTTTGTCCTCTGACCATGGATGATTGGTTTGTGTAATGAAATTTTTGACAATGTCAAAATAATACATTTAGCATGAACTTACAATTATCAGGGGAAAAAATCAAAATCAAAATTATCAAAAAACGTGCTACTGCCCCTTTAAGGTACACAACTGTAGAATATCTAATTGAGGTGAGAATGAAATGTCTGTCTGTCAGGAAAGTGATGTCTGAAGTGACACTTGAAAAAAAGAGATATAGAAAGCCTTCTCAAATACCTATTCAACAAACGGAGTGTCTCATATAAGAAAATCCTATTTACTAACCATGTTCATTAAATCTCAGTTATTCACCTTATGACTGTTTTTCATACTTTGGCCTCTGACTTTTGACTTTTGACTTTTCATAGCTGTTTTTTTAGGGATATAGCTAATCTAAATGTAGGAAATGTTATAAATACTCTTTAATGGCGCAGACAGGATATACAAACATTTATTAATTTTGTCCTGAACTAATCAAACACGAAATAAAATCCTCTATGAGCTCAAATTAATTTAAACTATTCTTGGAAAATCTTTGTGTGTCTGATTTGGTTAGTTGATGTCAGTTATTCGTACAGTTACACTAAAAATTTAATTATGCATCTTACAGAAGACCAAATGACACTACCTAATGGTTATTGTTCATCAGTATTAACATGTCTGTGTTTCATAAACTAAACGACATCAAATGTTAAGCAGTAAATACCAACCCTATACATGACATTAATGGTGAGTTAATAGTTGAAACAATGGTTTCCAGTTTTATTAAAATCAATCCGATGAAGAATGATACAGTATATCGTCATTATAAGGACGCCACATTTCTTTAAAGAGAGGAACAACAGTGAAGAATTTTAAGTTTTTTGGTATCGCTCCACACAGCTTATGGCTGGCGTTTTTTTACTTCTATCAAAATTTGCTTGAATACTATTATATCCAGCGGCATCAATGTATAACAGTAATCAATTTTAAAATCATGATCCTGTGTGACAGTCATTTACTTGAAAGATGATGATTCTTATTGACCATTTTATTAAGTCCTGAAGTAAAAAAATTTCAAGGTCGGATGACATGGGACATTTAGATCTACATTTAATCTTCTACCAAAGAATATTATAGTTCACGTGGAAATATAATTGTGAATTTGCAAATAATAATAGCATGTTTTGATTTATTTATCAAATGTTGCCTATTATGATTCTAGAATTTACATGGACTGAGGAAATGATACATCCCTAAGTAGAAATAAAGGAATAAAACATAAGAATAAGGGTTACAATTGCTTGAACTAGAAGACATTAGTAAGCATCACATTGAGGAAGATAATACATTGTATCTCTTGTTGAGTCAGGAGTGTCAATAACATGGCTCATCAACTTGTTGTTGAAGCTACAAGTCTTTGATAAAAGATTTTCCAATCAACTGTAGTAGAAGGACTACATCAACAAGGAAGTTTTAGGTTGTATAGAGATTGTCTAGTTATGTTAATTCTCCAGTTAAGTCATTTATGTTTTAACAGGCAGTTGGTATGGATATCAAAAGCGAACTTGAACATGGAGACTGTTAAAGATGCTATATCATACTTGCAATATTTTTAAAAGTATTTTTTATGTATACATTGTATTTTTAGAAAAATTTGGCGACCAACCTTGAGAAAATCGGACCAAAATTCATCAAATAGAAGATAATTTACAAAAAAACTACCGAAACGGCAGTCGACATAAGGGCGAATCAAGTGTGGCCATTTCACAACTTCCGGTTTCTAAATGTACGCTTGAAAACCGTTTTTGTTGCGCTCAAATAGATTTTATTTTATTTTTCTCCGAATTAGGTATTCGTTGCTGTCAAAGTTGATACCCATCGAACGCAATTACGGTAGTTGAGACACGGCGTAAATCCTACAAGCATAATGATTATGTCACCGAAAGTGGGTTCATTAAATGACATGCCCTTTCTACGAGGGTACTGTGCTTGAAGCGTCGAAATAAGTATGTTATTGTTGATTAAACAATCTAAATATAATGTCAAAATTTCGACGAAAGACTTTTCTACAAAGTGATGTATTTTATTTCTCAATAGTTTCATCCTGAACCGTTTGCAAGTATGATACAGCATGTTTAAGATAGTTATTTGGTCATTAGGTATGATCATGCCTGTCACCAAAATGATTGTTATGAAGAAAAATCCTCAGGCTATGAACAGGTATGAAAAGCTTACAATGTACGTATCATGTCAGACACGAAGTTAACCACTCCAATACCTGTAGTTTAAAGGAGCTGTCAGTTATTTTTCAATGAACCGCTTAGCCAGCATTGGTTGAAAAATGTCAAAGCTGGTTCTTGTTTCATGGTTTATTTCATATATCTATTTCCCATATATTTAAGTTGTAGGCATCAACAAGATGTTATTCGCATGGTCAGAAAGTTATCAGAATCAGAATATTATGCTCTTTTCAGTTAGTAGGTTGATTCTGGGGCAATTTATTTGTATTGATGTGATGTTCTTGTGGATAGATTAGCTATCAAGTTTTATTGTTCTCTGAAAGATCTATTTTACATAGTACGTATGATTTCCAGGCTGAACTTCTAATTTACACTCTTTGGCATTGTATTCAGAAGGATAATGTTATTGTTATCCATTGTTATTGAATGAAGGAAGAAGACACAATACAAGCAATATAGACGTCAATATAACATAAATCGCATGATCAATTACAAATTTTAGTTGTAAACAACTGAGAGTTTCGTAACCATGGCAATTTTGTATTTATCCAACTTTTATTTACAAATTGTTTTGATTATAAAACATAAATTATGAGAAAATTCAGGCTACACAAACAATAATACATGATAAGCGAGTTTAAAAAAATCATGCGACAATGCATTTTTTAAAAATGAATAACTCATAGGATTAATGTTGGCATTCATTAAAAAGTCACTCATTCTGAATGTTGGTGAGTTTCCTAATATATGTTTGACTGATTGACTGGCTTCATTATCCAGTTTTTGATCACAATCGCAACAAACCTTCCTATTGTGACTATACAACGTGAATTAGTCTTCTAAAAGATCCTTACTTGCAACGGTCGATACCTCTCGATAAAATGACACTTTTCATAAAGTTTGTCATATGTGATCCCAGCATCTCAAGGATTGGCTCTATAATGTACATCAAGAAATCAACGTTATTTGTTAGTCCAAAATTGATATGAAAGTACATTTATGTATTAATATTAGTTGTGAACTGTAAGAAATTAATCATCTATAACTAATAAGTGTTGCAACCGCTGAAGTGATAATCAGGAAATGGTTGTTAATTTCTTAGAGACACTATTTATTTTATTATGAATACTTAATATAGTTTCATGTAATTAAATTTCATGCATGGATGATTGGCAGTTTTTTCTCTTGCTATATCGATTGCTTTTTTTTTTGTACCTGTTGATGTCATTGTTGACTTTAGGTCAATAAATTTCTTCATAAAAAGGAAGTCAAATAGAATCGCAAATAGTTTGAGGCTTTGCAATGAAAACAAAAACACCTCGATGTTTTAGAGAATGTTACAATTTGAGATTTATTACCACTATACCATCTGGTGTTGCTGAATAAACACGCATTAAGTATCAACGTTACCATTGTTTTTCACCAAATCACACATGTTTAAGAGAGAAACTTGCATTGGGATAGAAATGTGACACAAGTTATAAAAGTTAATTATGAATGTTACGTGAATGATGACACATATTTTTTAATACATTTAAGCTGTTTAAAACAATATGCTGCCTTTTGAGTAATGAAAAGACAAGGGGGGGGGGGGGGGGGGGGGGAGTAATTGAAATGATAAAAATTAATTATTTTGATTTTATCAGTAAACATTGCATGAAAAGGGTCATGCTTTAAATCTTACATTTTTGTCTTTCATATTTCTTCATACTTACTATGAATTTTTAATAAATTCTTATTCAAACCTAAAAAAGGAATATTTCAAAAGATCACATATTTTTAAATCAAATTGTTTAAGCGCATTTATCTTAAATACATCAAAAGTGACTTTTAAATCATTTATTTTCTTGACATTTATGCAAATGTAAATAAATGTGTTATTTAAAACTTCATTTAATATTATTTCAAAGGAAACAAGAAATGTAGCAATGTTTTTCAATGATTACTCACCAATTTCTCATCTAATTTATGAAAAGATTTTAAAGAATTATGCAGCTGACATGGGGTTTAATACAGGTATGATTGATCATTACAGTTAATTTTTGTTATTCTTTTACATTCAAAATGAAAACAGGGCGTTACAAAAGTGTACATGAAATTTAATCTTTATCCAAACTCTAAATTAAATATAGCTGGATTGGACAGATAACATGAAATAAGAATACAGAACCAATGACTAATTCTTCTAGGCCATGTAAATGTTTGGAACTAACAAAATAAGAAACGAAACGGTGTTAATATTAAAAAATCACGATCTTGTGATCCCGAAAATTAAATCCACTGTTTAGTACAAGGTCTGAAAATGACAGGACATTTCATCTGGATTATATAATACGAAGTGAATATGATAACTCCAAAGAAGAAATGTGCCTCTCAAATAACATAGAAGCCTATCGTTTAGAGTCTGGTATGAAGAAAAGGTAAAAGTCAGGAATTCTATCACAGTTGTTCACACTATAATACAGTAAGTAAAATGCTAGTAATAAAATTTCCTGATGATGACATGTTTATAAAACCCACAAGGGTACCGGCATCTAACACATCTTTGCTTTATTAATACCAAAACAATTGTTTCATAAAAGTGTTATTAAACGGGACATCGTTAAGTATAATCTATTTCCTAGTAAGATCATATATATGAAACCTATATTTATTAAAACGAGGAAGGAGTTGTTTACAAAATAAACTGCAACTGTGGACATAACTACGTAGGTGAGACATCCAGGCCTATCAACACAAGACTAAAGGAACATCAAACATCAGTTAACAACTTGGACAGCAAATCAGCCATATCCGACCACATCAAAGCCAACCCTAATCATCAAATACAATGGTCAGAAATCAAATGCCTTGTCACCTATCAACAGGATTATCATCTTCGCAAATTAAGAGAAGTTTTGGAGATAAAAACGATTCAGCCATCAATTAACCGTGATCAAGGTTACTACATCCCGTCAGCCTATGATCTTTTCCTTAATTAATTAACTTTTATCACCTATGTACATCACTGACCTCTATCAATTAAATGTTACATCTCCTGTATTGTACATTACTGGCTTCTTACCACTTATCTCTGTTTAGTTACATTTACTCTCTTCATTAAGTTGTTGTTACTGTGCATTGTACTATTTATGTTTATATATGCCCTACTTCATTACTCTTCCTCTGCTTGAGAATGACACAAGAATCTGTGTCGAAACGTCGCATACAATGAACAAAGAAGTTGTCACCCATATATTCCTCAGCATTATTGTCATTCCAACTTCTAAAATGCCTCTCAAAGAAGAGGAAGATGAAGTTGAATTATTTTGGTACAGGTACATCCTGTTCCTGCTCCATCAGGCCGTTTAATGCAATAACTGACACTAATATATATATATATATGTATAGCTAGGTCAACACAGGAGACGTCAGTCAGTGCAATATCATCAGCTTCGTGCAATCACAATTACATTACTCTTTGTTAACATAATTCTATTCTAAGCCTTAACATTCATTACTGTAAGCTTGTTGACGGAAGTCAAACATCACTTAACACTGTCTGGTTAACAGTTGTCAGCTGTTGTGAAGAACATATATTTGATCAATAAGTAATAAAAACCTCGATTTTTTCATATTGTCCCTTGTCCAAAATGCTAGTAGAGATATATCCGGTTCTTTTTGAGTGGAAGATTCAGGGGTAATTGGAAATTACAAATTGAATGTAAATAACAGATGAACACTGATTTACAACCATCTTACATTATCTTGGAATAAATGTTACCAGAAACACAAAAAAACAATTCTATGAAGTTCTCCTTCACGATTTTGCTTGAACATATTTTCAATGATTATGTCCTAAGGCTAACAAATGCTATCAGTATTCAAAATATTAGTTACATGATGTGACACCAAAGGCGTTGTCTCGATTCGGACGAAAACAGCGAACCTTTGTGACCTTAGCTTTTTAGTGTGTTGTTCCTATAGGCAAGTCACTGCATCAGCAATAATTTTAACGACATATTGCCCAAGTAGTGTTAATCTCCACCTCACCATTCAGAGACGGGTACCTGTAAATGGGAAGTACTGTCCTTTATGATCGTGCAAAGCATTCAGTAGCTGCGTAAATGGTACTTCTTCAGGAAAAATGTTCCTAACTGGATAATTCACATAAAGTATTGTAATAATAAGTCTTTCTATAATTAAAATTATCAGTTATATACTTGTAGTAGTAGTAGTAGTAATAGAAGTAGTTATGGTAATAGAAGTAGAAGTAGCAGTTGTTGTTATTGTAGTTGTGGTTGTGGTAGTGGAAGCAGGAGAAGTAGTAGTAAGTAGTAGTAGTACAGCATCTAGATTTATCGTCACTTCTCTATGGCCAGGATTCAAATTATTCATCATTTGAAGCGTGAGGGAAAGCGAGAGAGATAGAAATCATAATGATTGCAACGCATCTCTATTGTGGAAAAAAATATTAATATTGAATGTTGAAAAACATAAAGTATTGTAATAATAAGTCTTTCTATAATTAAAATTATCAGTTATATACTTGTAGTAGTAGTAGTAGTAATAGAAGTAGTTATGGTAATAGAAGTAGAAGTAGCAGTTGTTGTTATTGTAGTTGTGGTTGTGGTAGTGGAAGCAGGAGAACTAGTAGTAAGTAGTAGTAGTACAGCATCTAGATTTATCGTCACTTCTCTATGGCCAGGATTCAAATTATTCATCATTTGAAGCGTGAGGGAAAGCGAGAGAGATAGAAATCATAATGATTGCAACGCATCTCTATTGTGGAAAAAAATATTAATATTGAATGTTGAAAATTTTGTCACGATGATGTCGATTTTGTAGCAGGGTGTGAGCTTCGGAACAGAGTGCAGTAGAGCGTATTAGAGCATACAAAAGCGCGACGGAGCATATCGAGATAATGTAACCAACCATGTTAGATGTTACGTTGATATTTGTCACAAATAGATCAGCATCTATTGAGTACAATTGTTAAACGATCTCCTGCGTTGTGTCACGCTGTCACCATTCTATTCCGAACATTCTTTTGATTTAATGGACACTTTAACAAGCTCTACTACGAGTTCACTGTACTTTATATTACTTACATGCTCTACCTTGCTCTACGACGATTTGTCAAAATCTATTACTATCTAATAATTTGCAACACCTTTCGGTGCCTTGGGTCCTGTTTTCTTAAACTGCATCATGCTGTTTTACTGCCACCTGTCGGAGGTTTAATGCTATCTTTCATCAGGCAAACAGACATATACATCCTCATCTACTGTTGTGACATGATTTTGTCATATATTTCATTATTTATCAACTAGCATGTTATTAAGAGTTGCATTCATTATGAATTCTGAATGAATTTGTCATGGGTCACCCTACAGTATTTGTATTAAATTTGACAGCGCCTGTTATTCAAATAATATCAATTTTATTACATCTATATATGTACATGTACATTGATGTATAAAAACCACAGTTCATGTCCTTGTAACTCTTTTCATACAGACATTTGCAGATAAAGGTTATATCACTAGTTTTGAATTGGAATGATTTGAAACGAGCCGCAATGATTGACAAAGTTTATACACAGAATCCACGTGACAAAAATTATGTTTGCAATACCAAAATAACATCTAAGTCTATTCGAATAATTTAAATAAATAATAAATATGGTACAACACTGTTCATTGCATGTGTGTATATTCCCTTTTAGACATGCTAGGATTTAAAATGTTATAGTTTTCACGCAGCATTTGTTTGTGTTATTTGTGCTCTTTATTGTCACTCAAAAGGCAAAAAGAGTTAACAGATCATTTGTGAACGTCTGAAAGTGTGAGAATTTGCAATGGATCCTGAAGTGAAAATGTACGGGAAAGAAATGTGGCACGCTCACAAGGTTCTTCTACAATATGTTGTTTGTGTCATAATCGTGACCCAATCATGGTCTAGTAGCATTAAATAGTCATGTGTCATTGTTATTATTTTCAAAAATTATATCAATAAGAAGTATTGTGATATATATTCTCTCGAAATACATAGTTTTAAGTACAAGACCGTTGTATCAAAGACATGAGAGGATGGCATCACTAACCTATCTATGGGCATGAAGTCTATTTAACGGCTCATCAATCTGTGGGCTTGTGGGGCCTTAGACTTATCCATCATATGTAGTCTTTACATTTATCTATCTCTCCCATGGGTAAACAGAACTGATGAAAAGAGGTCAGAAGATGCCAACATAGAAATGGGAACTGTAGGTCTTATCAAGTGTCATTAATATAGCTATAAGTCATCTGTAGTTCTGTCATTGGTTTATCAGCTGTTTATTGGCTGGGGTCCTACTAACTATTTCCCTTTACACTTATCAAAAAGCAGCATGATATGACCCTCTAAATACTACAGATGGAAGTTAAAGATATTGTATCAATCAAAGTCATAGTCGTTAAAAGACTCCCTGAGAAAGACACCAGCACCATTACAGTACATTGAATTGGTGCAGAGGAACAAATATGACTGAGACCTAAAGCTGTTTATCACTTATCAAAAATATCGTAGAGGAAAACAAAAAATAGTGATTTCAAAATGTGGATCCCTGATCACGTCAATAACCTGCCAAAATTGTGGGCGTTAACTGTTAAAAATGGCAAACGAATATGTTAGCGCAAAATTAATCTTAATTTATGTAGTGAAATTTCAACATAACTTGTTTCGTTTTTACAATTCTTAAGATGACTCAAAGCCATTCCAAATTACTTGATATTTTCACTAGAATATGCAGGCAAGTGAACAAACCTAAGGTACACAGCTTTGATGGCCATTATGTCGATATCACTTAAATGTTCTATGATGTAATGAAGGTTCTTAATGTTTTGGTAAAGCCATAATGGTTCTGCAAGAATGTGTTCTGTCATTTCCCCCTTCAACATTCACTTTTACATCATGTACAATATCATCGCAATACCTCTTATCATTTCATTATCACATCATGATAAAAAAAACTCCATTTGGTTAAGTATATCCCTCAAACTAGATTTTTGCAAATATTTATCAACAATCATAAAAACAGATAAAAGACAAACGAAATGTGTTTAACATTTTGAGCTAGATATGAATATTTCCTTGGAGACGATACTCTCCTTGTCTAATTGATGTTGAAGCTAAAGGGTTAGAGTTTTTGACATTGTAAAAAACGTTAGATTGAATCAAAATAAATGTTTATGATATGAATATCCATTTGATGTAAGTTAATGTTTTAAGCTTTCATAAAACTGCATGTCATTAAATTGCAAAGTTAAATTAAAAGAATGATTGTGTTTGGTATTTTCGCAAACCGGAAAGTTTCATTTGTCTAGACTAACTTAGATGACTCATTTCAAAATGTCAAGTAATCATTAAGACAGAATACAAAATCTTTTCCATTTAATGTTGGTTGAATTACATGTAAAGTAGGTATGTAATAAATTTGACTTTCCCACATGTTATTTATAGGTAAGAAATGTCAACTTTACGAACATTGTGTAAACAAAATAAGTTATTAATATCTTTCATCCATAACTCATTTCAAATAGGTCTTCGAAACACAATTACCTTAAAAATTATTACCACATAGTTTTAATTATTCATCAACGTTTAAAAAAAGACGAATAGGTAAGGCATTTTAAACAGAGACAACTTAGTTCCGTCCACACAGAAAAACAGATCCAGTCCTTTCACTTTCCTTACAGGAGTACTGCTTTGATTAATGATATGATGGTAAATTGGCAGTCTCATTAAAATAAGATTATAATTCTACACTACCTTATGCAGAATATAACGTAGTGTAGCATATAGATCACTTTTGATAATATTTGTTAGTAGGTAATGTTCGATATGTTGTTTTGAATTGGAAAATTTGATGTCCATAATCATAAAGTTAGGAGAGAATTAAACAAATGAAAATATTATTATTTTCCTTTACAACTTAAATCCAAACAGTTCTCAAATAAGATACAGAAAGTTTTACTCGCAGTTTTACAGAAAACGCACTCATTTATCTATACAATTATTTCAAATGCACCTCTTGGACTTTTCTGAACTTGAAATATAACCAAATCGTCACAAATTAAATTCTCCATTATATCCTCCTGAAATTGATTAGTTCTTAATAATTTACTTTACAAACAACTTTTTCCTGCCTCCTTTTTACATATAGATTGCTCTGTTGTTAAAATGTTTGTAGTGTACATCATTCCTATAAGAAGATATTTTACCTTTTTTTGATAAATTCTATGGTAATCTCATCAAGAGAGGTAGAAACTTTACATTTACAGGGGTGGTTGCGTGAAATGGCATATACTGTATTTATTATATGATGAATACTAATAATTACGACAAAAAATGCCTAATTTCATGTTGTTGTTTGTATGATTGCTTGAAGCGCCTGTAGCCTCGGTAACAGAGTTACTAATATATACGTTACGTCTGACAACTTTTTCATGACGAAAATCTTTTTATGTTGTCGATTGCAAGTGTTTTTAGTGAAAGAACAGATTATCTCGTTCTTAATCACAAATTTGCTTGATTGAGTGCTAAAGTTTTGTCATGATATATGTAGGACTCAGATCTATGGCGGGTCACTTATCCTTTGCTGTTTTCCAAAGCCATGGCCAGTGTGATTGTATGATTGTTCCTTGACGTCATGTTAACTGACGTCATAACGAGATAACGTCTTCACCGCTAACTGTAAAATTTGTTGTTCATTGAGAGGGCAGGATATTTTCCAACAGTCGCTGAAAAGAATAAGTCGGCATTGCAGTCGATAATTCTAGTTGCAAATTGTTACTTAATACCATCATACTACTTTTTTTAAAGCTTTGGATTAATATCAGATCTCTTCTGTAGACCTTGAGTTCATTGCAACTGTCTTCTTTAGCCCAACAGTCCTTGCAACTATCTTCTTAAGCCATTGGATTCATAGTAAATGTCTACTTTATCCGTTGTATTCATATTAAGTGATTATTGTGTGGTTAGGGCTAGAGTTAGAGTCATTTACTCTAGGATCTTCATCTGATGTCTTTGTTGGTGCTAGGCATTAGGAATAGGAATCATGTGGTACAGATTTCGTTGATTCATTTTAATGTTAGTTGTAAACAAGACTTTTAAATGCCCTTTGAATAAATGTTGCAAACGTTTTCACTCTCATTTCTATTTAAGCTTGACATGAAAAGGAATTCCAAATGTAGATTTGATTACTTATTGACAACTTGCAGGGGTACAACACAGTAAGGTACATGTAGAAAAACACATAAATGAACGTTTTTAATACAATTCTAACCAGCTGAAATCGCTCGTCACAATCAATATGAAATCCGCAGGTACAGTAATTTTCCTTGCATTTGAAAATCCGCCACGTCAAATTACACATTAAATGAAACTTATTTGATTTTAATGACCCCTTCAATATCTATCAATTTGAAAAACCTAATAATTAACTGGCTAAGAACATAGACATTGAACACGATGATAGAAAGATATACAGTAGAACTCGGATATAGCGAACAAATTTTCAAGTCCCGTCCCTATATAATATCATTAAAAGCATATGTGTATAGCGAACACTGGATATAGCAAACTAAGTTCTTTGGTCCCTTGGAGTTTGTTATATCCGAGTTCTACTGTAAAAGGGAAATATAGCAATTCATTCAGGTTGGTCTTAGTGCATTCGTAAACAAGAGAAGGTTGGTTGACGGATCCACGCTTATTGCAATGATAGCAACATTATAAGGGGAAATATAACATTTTATTCAAATGGGTCTTACTACAGTTCTGGAACAAGAGAATGATTATTATTTTGATTCAGGCTCTGTAGTCACACCCCCCGCTTGTCTGCCATATCCGTACATCTACATGTATGTTTGCTTTGCCAACAAGGGACAATACACACAGTTTGAGGTTATTGTAAGTTACCAATTTGTTATGTGCTCATCACGAGAGTTGACAATTATGCACCAGGCAGCTTTAAATGATGTCAGACCTCGGTCAACAAACCAGCATTAATGATAGCTTAGACTGTTCTTAGCTTAAACAAATCTAAACATAGTGTGTAATGATATTGCATTTGGTTTTATAGCACTATACCCCTATACAAACTGTGAACTCTCTGTTTGCTGTGGGAACAAGGGACTGTACACAACCATATCGGTAATAAAAGAAAATATTACATCTGACTTCGCTGTAATGTGTCTGATAAAAAGAATAACAGAACGTTGGTTCATGCATCAGTGATCCTATGATTGTTATATATTCCTGTTCTCTATTAACTCTCCCCCGCTTCTCCATCATACCCCTTCACAAATTTGGAGCTCTCTGTTTGCTGTGGGAACAATGGACTGTACACAACTCGAGTTTTTGGTAGTTACTGATTTAATTTGTGTTCATCACGGCAGCTGACATTCAATAATCAGACAGCATTATATGATGTTTGACTTTGGTCAACAAACCAACGATAATGATTGCTTAGGCTGTTCCTAACCATACAATCTTCACAATAGTCATGTAATGGTGATTGACATTGCAATTTGTGTCATTGCACTGGGTGACATCTGCATTGGTTGCTTTATATATACAGTATATATTGGATCGCAATAGATCATGTACCCAATGTTAACCAATCAAAGCATCTCTAAAGGCACTAATGTTATGCTTATCAATATCATTGTTAAGTAAGAAGCCTGATTTCTGTCGAAGTTTGATGTTTGGAAAACTAATGATATAGCATGACAAGTCACTTCATTATCCTCGCTGTCCCCAGTGAATGTCGATGTTTGTAGTGCTAACACACCTGACATCATAACTTTTACGAGAAAATGTGTTATAACTCAACTGTGTTTTTGGAATATAAATATGTTTTATTCAAATAAAATTACCTTTCAAACTGTGATTTTCGGCCTTTCGTATCATTTTCTATGAAATATTCTATTCCTTGTTACAAAGAATTGATTATTTTGGTATTGCAGGAATGACATTAAAATGAAGTTGGAGGCTAAATAAAGGAACAATTATTGGGAACATCATATCTTTGGAATATATCGTGATCCTCGAAGGTTATCAAAACTCAATAAACATCTACAAAGTTTGTAAGAGCAAAATGGTTATTAACAAAGTTTGGAAAAGGAAGTGTTTGAATTATGAATTATCATTATTTGACTATGTCCCTTCAGTTTTGCTTTGGTGACGTCGTTCATACTAGAAAAAAGCTATTATATGTGTACATCTTGTTATTTGGCTAAATTAAAATGTTTTTTTTTGTCAAATTGAATAGACACAAATAGTTCCTTCCCTATTTGCACTCAAGCAAATGCGTATTCATTGAAGAGTAGGAGAGGAAACAGGAACATTTCAATATGGAAGCACATGCTCATCTTATCAATACAAATCTTTAAAAAGAAAATTAAAAAACAACTTATTACGTTAAGAGTACATCTGTTAAATCTGTACAGAAAAATTGTTGCAAAGTCATCTGTTGTCTATTTGGTAACTTTGCACACAAAAATAAACACAAGATCACAATTGTGTTGCGGGTTTTCTCCCTGAAATTATACTGACAGCGGTCATATAAGTGAAATACTCTAAAGGGCGGCGATAAACCCCAAATCACCTCACATCTTATTAAGTAAAACCATAATCAAACTAGAAATTATACAATCATTCTATTAAATATGAATTATTGCTTTGAAGAATGATAGCAAAACATGTTTAACAAACATTCAGTCCAAAACAAAATCTAAGATGTCTGCATTAGCAAATTGTAAGAAGCATTAAAACAATATATCCATGGCACAACAGCAGTGTTGAATCAGGGACGGAAATACGAGGCTAGGAATATGAATCATTGTCAGAGCTGTATGCAAGCAATGATTCACTCGTGAATATCTGGTAAATGCAACTGCTCTTTCTCTGTGATTGTTTAGATAAACAGCTGTCTTAGAAGAGAATACAATAAATGTACGATATATTTTTATATTTTAGTTCAGTATAAGAAGCAACAAACGTGTTTGTTTCTTAAATGGTAAATGTTAAAGAAAAAATAGAAAAATATTCAGCAGGATTAAAATTTACGCTTCTTGAAAGAGACGTTTTGACACATTGACAAACCCATGATAAATACACTGGATAAACAATACTTTTACTAGCATAAAAAAAAACTTATCACTATTCTTTTTAGTAGCACAAGGTTTCCTCAATAAAGGTATTCGCTGATTGGAATACTTTCAAAAGTATTCGGAAAATATTCAGCCTTTTTGACAGCATTTCCCCCATTAATGAAGTTGCTGTTCCAAATAAAAATTTGACATTCCCTCAATGACCCGTTTAAATTCAGTGGTATTACCGTTAGTTCATGTATGCTCTTTCACTATAGGTAAAGGAATATTGCAAAACCACTGATAAAAAAAATACTCATTAGATAAAACCTATTTGGTTTTAATGACTCCTTCAATATCTATCAATTTGAAAAACAAAACAATTTGCTGGTCTAAGAACATATACCTTGAACATGATGATATAAGTTATATATAAGTTAAACATAACATTGTATTTGAATTGGTCTTACTGCATTCTAAAACAAGAGAAGGTTGGTGGACGAATCAATGCTTATTACGTTGATTTTAGTTCAATAGTAACATCCCACGCTTTTCTATCATTTCCCTACACAAAGGTCTACTTGTATGTTTGCTTTGCCAACAGGGGACAACACACAGCTTGAGGTTATTGTTACTATTTGTTAGTTAACAATCTAATATTTGCTTGACAATTATTAACCAGACAGCTTTAAGTGATGTTAGACTTCGTTCAACAAACCAACAATAATAATAGCTTTGATTGTTCCTAGCTTAAACAAATCTAAAAAATAGTAAATTGTAATTGACATTGTATTTGGTGTCATAGCACTGGGTGATTTGCCTTCGTCTGATTGTCAAAGGTTTCCTGATAGTTACAGTATATATAGGATAAATAATTGATGACAATAGATCACCAAGATCAATGTAACCCCGTCCCAGTGTTTCTAGGAGCACATTTGCACATCATTATCATCCTGACATAACAAGCGTAAATTTCAATCATTAATCAAATCAATCAAAACTTCAGAGTAATAAGTAAGAGTAAGTTGAGTTTACGTGCTGACATTAAAAACACACAAAGACACTTAATAGCTACCTTTACCTTTAATTAGTTGAACCTGTTGACAAACAGTTGTCATCCTACATTTTGACTCATTTTGTTTTGTGCCTACATTACGTTATATTCTAGTATTATTTCCGTCCATCACTTAATCCGCAATATAATATAGTTTTTGAGTGACGTCACGCAGCAATGGGCCATGACGTCAATAACTATAATTATTGGCTATGACGTCATATAGCAACCAACATGTGAAGACAAACAAGGGATGTCTTCAGAGTAATATGTAATATAAGTAAGTAGAGTTTTACGTGCTGCTATAAACAAACCTAAAAGACACTAAATAGCTACATATACCTTCAAATACTTGCACCTGTTGACAAACAGTTGTCATCCTACATGTTTGCCTCACTTTGTTTTTTGGTAGTGTGCGTACATTATGTTTATAAAAAATGGAAATCGAAAATTTCATATAGCAAAACAAACAAAGGATGTCCAATGTCATTTCCAAACTGTGACAGGTTTGGACTCCTGTCATACTGCTATGTAAAGTCATTATCTAATTGTTATAGTTATATTTACTCCCATGTAAGTTTAGATTTGTATCCGAAATGCTTCGCTGGTCATTGACAATAACAATACAAAGTAATAAAACCTGCCTTTCACTGACGATATCTCTCTATCAAAACCTGTGTATTGATATTCTAATGGAAATAAAGATGAAAAGATTTGAGAAAAATTAAATTTAAATAAAAGTTTACAATAGCAATTCAAAGTAATAAAAAAAAGTCATGAACTGATAATTCCTGTGTATTTATGGATATAATGGAATTAAGATGACAAAGATTTCATGAAACAAAATTAATTAAAAAATCATTTGTCGTTCAAACACTTCTCTAAATCAAAGTCAAAATCATCTTCTTTACGATGTCAAGACATTTGGATTTAACTCTTGGTTACGTTATAGATTTAACTAGAATTTGATTTCACAATAGTGAAAAGCTGAATCTGATATATTTTAGCAATTGAGATTAAAAAGTTTTGTTTGTACTTGTACTTAAATTATCTAGTACAATATACGACAGAGCTTGATGCGAAACATAATTAATTTGTATATAATGTAATGGGATAATGTGATTACGGGGCTGTTTCGTACTTAAAATATTTAAAACATTGATCACATTCATCAAAACTTATTAGACAACAAATTGTAACTGTCTATGCATTATCTGTGAAATAAAACAAACATTTTTTCTGCAGAGAACAAAAGACATCAATGAAAAGCTGTCATTAAGTCCACTAGTACTGAATGTATGCAATAATAAAAGATACATTTAGTAATTGAATGAGTGGGCATATTTAGATAAGCGTTGATATCAGAGCTCTATCAGAATTGAAATGGAAACACTAATGCTCTATTGCACTAACTTATGGACTGTAATCCGATCCAATAATTGTAAGAAAAGTGTGCTATAAACAAAAGGGTTTTCTTTTTTATTACGATCTACATATACATATCAGACAGTAACACTCAATCAATTCTCTAATATACAGTACATACACTGTACATAAGATGTTAATATGTTTATCAAAATGTATCCTGTCGCCATCTTATACGTATTAAGTCGTGATAGTACAATAATAAAACAATATTTTGCAAAGATGAATCAATATTTTAATAAAACATGGCAGTCTTTCCAATGAAAAAATTTAAAAAGTATTTTATTTCCATTAAACATTACACAACATACACAACATTCAGAATATATATTTACAATAAGAAATATTGATAAGCAAACAGGCAGCAAATGCCTATATAAATGCTTCCCCTGAAAAGCCTTTAACGATTAAGATATCAAATACATTGGTGGAAATATAAACTTTGCAATTATTCCTACTTAACTCACATTAGTATTCAGCCTTGTCTATATTTGCATTTGGTACAGATTTAAGGAGAGAGTTTTTAAAATCGGTTGGTATCATTTATGAAATGCTATGTACAGATATCATTAGGAACTCATTATCACAAGGATTTGTCACCACTTAAGATGGATTTAAATGTTGCATCGTTTTAATGAAAATATTTATTTGATCGGAAACATCATACAAAGAAGTAATGAAAAGGATCCACCCGAATGTTTACACAAGAACAGGCACGGCTTTTTGACAACCCTCTATCAAATAAATGTGAATTGAGATCGCTGCAACCGAGGCGCATCTGGTAAAGAAGAATTTGACTGCGTCTTGAACCATGAGATGTATACTTCTTTAATGTAGGAGATAAAGTCCTGTCACATGAAATCAAAGTTTTAAACTGTGTCAGAGACGCTGAATTTCTAATGTTTGTATCTACCGAATTCCAAGCATTAACAGTAGATAGAAGAAAGGAGTTATTAAAATGAGATAAAAGCCCGGACGTACCTCGTAGATTTTCGGAATTTCGTAGAATATAACTGCTTATATCAGATACATTTTGTGGAACCCTTATCGAAAGATATTGTTAATCCATTCACCATTTTATAAAATATGCATAATTTGTGAAAGTAGCGCCTTTTAATTAACAAGGAAAACCCTGTCTCTCTTTCGTGCTCCTAACTGCACAAGAATTGGTCCTCAGGGCGTCTAAATGTAATTTTTCTAGCCTACATGCTTGTTCTTTAGTGCAATTGTCCTAGATAGTATCACAATAGTCAAGGCACATCTACATATGATGACTGATCAATATACTAAGTGTCAATGAGCTAGGTAATTTAGTTTTGGAGCTATGCTCTTGAAATGAAATGATTATGGACGAACTGACAGACGGACGGACGAGCGAAAAGGGCGATGGCTTTATCTACTTTCACCCATTTAGGTCATAAAAATCCATCTCCAAGGGGGGGGGGGGGGGGGGGGCATGGGGGGTGATAAAGTCCTCCCACTGAAGGATAATAGTATTTGACAATAAATTTTGGGGTAAAAACTTTTAGAGGATATATACTTAGATAAAAATATACTGGTGT
Organism: Steromphala cineraria; assembly: GCA_916613615.1. Taxonomy (NCBI): domain Eukaryota; kingdom Metazoa; phylum Mollusca; class Gastropoda; order Trochida; family Trochidae; genus Steromphala; species Steromphala cineraria. The sequence continues at coordinate 44,672,880 of OU744736.1, read as the reverse complement.
AATTGCTCAAATTTCTAACATGGCAATAGAAGATAAAGGAAGATTTATTTCATGTTCATGATTAATAGGTTTCAATATTAAGAAATTTCACATCTAAAGTATCAAATTTTTAATTATTCCAGTCTCAAAGGTCATCCTTATGTGTGATTAGAGTTGTTGACAAAACCTGTATGGACGTCATGAACTTTAGAAAAATTGTTTATACTTAACAAACTATCTAATTTGTTTTACCTTTCTACCTGCTGCTTATTCCATTGTCATAGTTTATGAACTGTACTGTTTTATGAATATATTTATAGTTTTGATTTGATAGTCCCTCAGTATCCCATATGTGATAGCTCATTAATTTTGTTATATTCTGTACATACAGCTGCGTTAAGCCTTAACAGCGTTAGCCGTGTAAATAGCCTTACGGTTGTTATCTGCGTATTCTAGTGCAAATATCATGATTTTAAATGTCTTTGAGGCATCCTAGCATAGCGAAAACGAAACAGATAATGTTAAAATTTCACTATGTAAGTTAAGATTCAGTCAGCGGTCAAAGTTTCGAAAACATTTTTGTTCTACAATCTTATTAAAAGGGATCAAAAACTTTAGATCTAAGTCATATTCGTCCCTTTGCACTAAGGCAATGTAATTGTCCTGGTTTTCTCCATACAAGTCTATGTTGAATATTAAATCGATATTTTTGAAAATCTGAATTTCACAAATGTTATCCGATCTGTCTATTTAACCATGCCAAACATCGACATTCAGCACAGTGATACAAACGATTCGAAATGTGGTTTGAGACACATGCACATTTGGCAAAACTCTCTTAGTTCTCCTGGAGTTATTTCATTGACGTCAAAACGAAACCAAAATAACATCATATTTGAACTTAAATACACAAGCAAGTGAACAAACTTAAAGGGGCAGTATCACGTTTTTAGGGGGAATATAAGGAGATGTAAAAAAAAGGAAAATTAATGGTTCCAATTGAAAGACAATGTATTTAAACTAAATGAAGCAATGATAATTCAAATATATAACGTAAAGTTTAGCCATGCGATTCCTTTTTCATACACAAAATGAATTAAAGGTGTTCACACAAAATGGCCGCTAATGGATTATATGTGAATCTTCATACTTTGTCCTCTGACCATGGATGATTGGTTTGTGTAATGAAATTTTTGACAATGTCAAAATAATACATTCAGCATTAACTTACAATTATCAGTAAAAAATTCACATAAAAAGTTTATTAAAAAAACGTGCTTTAACGTACGCAGCTGTAGAATATCTAAATGAGGTGAGAATGAAATGTCTCTGTCTGTCTGTCTGTCTGTCTGTCTGTATGTCAGGAAAATGATGTCTGAAGTGACACTTGAAAAAAAAAGATATAGAAAGCCTTCTCAAATACCTATTCAACAAACGGAGTGTCTCATATAAGAAAATCCTCTTAACTAACCATGTTCATTAATCTCAGTTATTCACTTCATGACTGTTTTTAGGGATATAGCTAAATATCTAAATGAGGTGAGAATGTAATATCTGTCTGTCAGGAAAATGATGTCTGTAGACACTTGGAAAATTGATATAGAAAACCTTCTAAAAACCTCCTTAACAAAAGGAGTGTCTCATATAAGAAAATCCTCCTATCTTAACTTGTTCATAAATCTCAGTTGTTCGCTTCATGACTGTTTTTGAGGGATATATCCAATCTAAATGTAGGCAGAGTTATAAATACTCTATAATGGCAGAGACAAGATATACAGATATTCATTTTGTCCTGAACTAATCAAACACGAAATAAAATCCTCTATGAGCTCAAATTAATTTAAACTATTCTTGGAAAATCTTTAAAAGGCAATGCGTCTGATTTGGTTAGTTGATATCAATTATTCGTTCAGTTAACGCTATAAATTTAATTATGCATCTTACAGAAGACCAAATGACATTACCTAATGGTTAATGTTCATCAGCGTTAAAATGTCTGTGTTTCATAAACTAAACGACATCAAGAATGCAAATGTTAAGCAGATGATTAAGTAAATAGCAACCAAATACACGACATTAATGGTGAGTTAATAGTTGAAACAGTAGTTTCCAGTTTGATTAAAATCATACCGATGAAGAATGATACACTATATACTCATTATAAGGACGCCAATTTGTTTAAAGAGAGGAACAACAGTGAAGAATTTAAAGTTTTTTGGTATCCTTTCCACACAGCTTATGGGTGGCATTTTTTACGTCTACCAAAATTTGCTTGAATACTATTATATCCAGCGGCATCAATGTATAACAGTAATCAATTATTAAATTATCTTCCTTTGTTACAGTCATTTACTCGAAAGATGATGATTCTTATTGACCATTTAGTTAAGTCCTGAAGTAAACATTTGTTCAAGGTCGGATGACTTTGGATATTTTGATCTAATCTTCTACTAAAGAATATCATAGTTCACGTGGAAATATAAATTATTAATTGTGATTTTGCAAATGAATGTTAGCATTTTTATATTTATCCATAAAGTGTAGCCTATTATGATTCTAGAATTTAAATGAACTGAGGAGAAAATAGATCCTGAAGTAAAAATCAAGGAATAAAACATTGGCATAAGAATTAAAATTGCTTGAACATTGGTAAGCATCACATTGAGGTAGAATATACCTTGTATCTATTGTTGAGTCAGGAGTGTAAATAGCTTTACTCTTTGTATTGTTGCACTAGACTTATCCATCAACTGTAGTCCTGTCATTGATCTATGTGTCAATGTAATGGGTTGATTTGTGTCAAACCATCTCATATAAATACTGTCGGCTGTGTTGTAATGTTGGATGTTGAAGCTACAAGTCTTTGATAAAACCATTTTCCAGTTCCTGCTTCATCAGGCCGTTTATTACAGTAGCTGACACTCATATATATATATATATATATAGCTAGGTCAACACAGGAGACGTCAGTCAGTGCAATATCATCAGCTGGTGTGCAATCACAATTACATTACTCTTTGTTAACATAATTCTATGCTTTGGAGCAGCCTTAACATTCATTACTGTTGGTTTGTTGCAGAAGTAAAACATCACTTAACACTGTCTGGTTAACAATTGTCAGCTGTTGTGAAGAACATATATTTGATCAATAAGTAAAGAAAACCTCGATTTTTTCATATTGTCCCTTGTCCAAAATGCTAGTAGAGATATATCCGGTTCTTTTTGAGTGGAAGATTCAGGGGTAATTGGAAATTACAAGTTGAATGTAAATAACAGATGAACACCGATTTACAACCATCTTACATTATCTTGGAAACACAAGAAACAACTCACTGAATATCAACTTCAAGATTTCGCTTGAAAACTTTTTAATGTCCTAAGGCTATCAAAATGTTATGAGTATCCAAAAGAATAGTTACATGGTGCAACGCCAAAAGCCAGCTTTCGATTCATATGGAGACACCAAACATTGTCATCTTAGCTTTTTCGTGTATTGGTTCCAAGAGGCTCTTCATCCACATCACACCTTGTTCAACTAACGACTGAAATATTGCCCAAGCAGCGCTTATCTCCACCTCACTCACTCAATGTCCATTCAGCTGTACAAGTACTGACCTTTATGATTGGCAAAGCATACAGTAGCTGCCTAAAGATTACAACTACACCAGGAAAAAGATACCTTCTACTGAGCCATCCTAAACTGGATAATAGACACGAATATTGTAATTATAAGTCTTATTAATGCTACGTTTACACTAGACCACGATAAGGCCACGATGGCCACGATTCAAATTATCTGAATTCATCTTTTGAAGCATGAGGGAGCACAGATAGAAATCATAGCGGTTGAAACGAAAATCCAAGCTTGTATGGCATTGTTATTAACGTAACAAAATATCAAACCTGATCAATATTTTGCAATGCTTATGCCGATTTTGTTAGTGATCATTTCTTATCGTAGTACTTTGCAGCAGAGTGTGAGCATCAGGACAGAGTGCATGAGAGCGTATTAGAGTCTACAAAAACGCGATGAAGTTTAAGATTATCAAGATTTGCTGCAAATCTATCAAGATCTGTTCAGCTCTAGTACCATTGTTTTTACCATCTCCTGCGTTGCGTCATATTGTAGCCATTCCGTTGCATACATTCACTGTAGTCTCTTGATTTAACTAACTGTACTACGAATTACTTACATGTTCTACCTTGCTCTACAACGATTGGTCACAGACTCAAAATATATTACGTTCTTATAATTTGCAAGACCTTTTACTGCCTTGGGTCCTGTTTAACGCTATCTTCTCATCAGTCATGAAATAAACAACAAACAAAAAACATATACATCCTCATCTACTACACAATTTTGTAATAATCTTCATGTTAAGCATGTTTTTTGGCGTTGCATTAATATGTTTTATGAGATGAATTCTGGTTAAATGTTTGTCTGACATTTATCATGAATCACCCTACAGTATTTGTGTTAAATTTGACAGGGCCTGCTATTCAAATGGTGTTGATTTTATTATATCAACATATGAACATTGATGTATCTAAACAATTATCAGGACAGTTCACATCATGTCTTCGTAACTCTTTCCATATAAACATTTGCAGATAACAGTTATAACTAGTTATACACAGAATTCATGTGAAATAGAATATATTTGCAATACAAAAAAAAACATATAAGTCTATTGGAATACGTTAAAATGACATAATTATTATACACTGTTCAATGCATATGTCTATATTCCCTTTTGGACCAACTGTATTACAAAACGTGTTAAATATCACCACAGCATGTGTGTTATTTGTGCCCTTTATTGTCACAAAAAGGGAACAAAAGGAAACAAATCATTTATGAACGTCTGAAAGGGTGAGAAATCCAAATGGATACGAAAGTGAAATTGCACTGGTCGTAAACGAAACGGGAAAGAAATGTGCCATGATCACAAATATCGTCTACAATATTTTGTTTGCGTCATAATTTTGACCCAATCGTGGTCTAGTGTAAACGTAGCATTACATAGTCACGTGGCACTGTTATTCTTTTTTAAAATCTACATCAATAAGAAGTCTTGCAATATGTTTTCTCTCGAAATACATAGTTTTAAGTACAAGACCATTGTATCAAAGACATGAGAGGATGGCACCACTAACCTATCTATTGGCATGAAGTCTATTTAACGGCTCATCAATCTGTGGGCTTGTGGGGCCTTAGACTTCTCCATCATATGTAGTCTTTACATTTATCTATCTCTCCCATGGGTGAACAGAACTGATGGAAAGAGGTGAGAAGATGCCTACATGGAAATGGGAACTATAAGGTCTTATTATATGTCATTATTGTAGCTATAAGTCATTTGTAGTTCTGTCATTGGTTTATCAGCTGTTTATTAACTGGGGTTCCTACTAACTATTTCCCTTAACTCTTATCAAAAAGCAGCATGATATGACCCTGTAAATACTACAGATGGGGTCATTTATATTAATTGCAATAATATATCAACATCGTTATTGATATATCAGAGGATCCAGAAACGATTAAAGCCCAAATAGAAGAATAACTATAAATACTAACAGCAATGAAGAAAGTATTAATGATGTTAAAGGGGCAGTAGAACGTTGTTTGATAATTTTAAATCTTAAATTTGTCACTGATATTTGTAAGTTAATGTTAAATTTATCATTTTGACAGTGTCAAAAATCTCATTACACAAGCCAATCATCCATAGTCAAAGGACAAAGTATGAAGATTAACATTAAATCCATTGGCGGCCATTTTGTGTGAACACCTTTAATTCATTTTGTGTAAGAAAAATGAATCACATGGGTAAACTTAACATTATATATCTGAAATACTACTGCTCCATTTAGTGTAAATACATTGTCTTTCAATTGGAACAATTAATTTTCATTTTCCTGACATCACCTTATTTTCCCCCTAAAACGTGCTACTGCCCCTTTAAAGTCAATCTTAAAATACATGATAATTCATAATTGGTTGACCCAAAAATTTCTAGGCACATTCACCAAAAATAAGTCGACCACTGCCGTTAATTTAACTCCCACTAGCCTACATTGTTGTTTGTTATTTAGATGACGTTGTCCTTGCTACTTGGGCCTTTGAATTATTCACATACCGTTTTGTCCTGTATAAGTTTGGCTCGAGAACTTTTGAAAAAAAATTAATGAAGATCTAGCTTCTTCACCCACAAGTAGTGTGTTATCAGAACAAGTCACGCTCCAGTGAGTTTTCAAAGTATTCGCTTGTGAGATCTTGCCGTATGTTAAAAACGGAGTATAAAATGTCAAATAAAAGCCTGATTAAGATGTATATAGTCTCGATCACGGGGTCATTGCATTCCAATAGATAATGTTAATGGAGATATTCATTTTAAAAAAGAATGCATTCTATGACCTCTTTTATTTGCTCCTTTTTCCTTAAATGGGTTTAATATCGTACTTATTTCCCATAAAACCCCAATGGCGGTTATTTAAGTTATTTTACATGTATGAGTATACAGTCCAAAGCGTTATGCAAAGTCTGTATATCTCGTATATATCGTATATCTGTATAATAACAAACCAATTTTCTCCAGTATTTAATTTCATTCTACAACTAGTAAACCAGAAATTTTGTAAGTGTTGAAAGCATCTTTCTTTCTGTTCTAATTGACCCTTATCATATATCTCCAGTAACTCATTTTATTCTGTTTGGTAAGTGCTTAGTGATTTATATATGATTTTACTTTCTCTTCATTTAATTCAATTATTTTAACTTTGACAAGGATATATGTTAAAGGATATAAATTTGCTAAAGGCTTGGAGAAATGGAGAAATGGATGATGAATTTGCAGATGAAATAATGCATGCTACTAATAAATCAAATTCATGAATTGATCAATTTACAGCAATGTTGTATTCCATTTATTTGACATTTCATATGAAATTTGGGTTATTCTAATTCCAATGTTTGTGGGTATGTATCTTATTACGTAATAACCTAACAAATTCTTCCAGAGTACTATTTCAAGGAAAATGAATTTCAAAAGATAAAAAACATTCTACTCGATTAAGATAAATTTGTCATACAATAAAGGTGACCTTTAAACAGATTTTTTTTTAATTCGTCAAACTTGATGAAATGTTGAAAATTTTAACTGCATTTTCAAAGAAATTTTGTTTTCAATATTCTGTGGTGTCTGGGGACATCATCATTGATAGTTGTTTTATCAAATGAATGTATTTTGATAAAACAAATTCGTACATCTCTCTTAGAGTCGGATTGTTATTGAGAAATGGGAAATATTTCGTGTGAAGTTGGCCTTATATTGGATAAATTGATCAAAACTTTAATAACAGATGAAACGTAGAAATGTCTGAATGGTTAAACATACTCTCTCATTCATCATTACATCTCGGAGTCTGTATAGTAGTCACAAGAAATTCTAATAAATGAAGTAGACATTAATATGAAATAATGGGCTGAGAATAGTTTCAATAATATTTAATGTATCATTTTCCTGATATGATTAAATTATTATTGAGGAAAGTTATGATACTGTACAGTTTTGTTTAATTACAAGAGCAATCTCAAGTATGATATAATTCATCAAAATATCAAATGCATAAAAATTCTTCATCTGTGTGACCACAATATTTTATAAAGGTCACCTTTAAATTTCAGTTAAAACAGGTTCGTTCTTTCGTAATTTTTTCCTTGAATATTTCTTCTGGATTTATGCAATAGTCTAAGTAGAGACTCGACAATAATAAACTACCATTCAAAAGAAAGTATAACCCTAATTTTCAAGCAACATAAAACAATGACTGCGCTATATATAATTTTGAGTTAACAAAGGTTAATAGGCTGGCACGAATTTTGACGATCTCGATAAATTTAGTTAATTTTGAGACTATTGTTGAAACCAAAAAATATAGCAAGTGTAAGGCCACATAGGTTCTCAAAACATCAAACATAACACAATCATCTTCTCTTATTCAGTCAATTTTCCCTTGATACGGACATATTGTCAATAGTAGGTATCATTATTATCTCCTTTTGGCATCTTTGCACATAGTAATCCTTCTTCGCATGGACCATAAATAAAATGTTCGTTGGTATTTGTTTGTTTGGCAATATTAGGTGTTATACTTTATTTCTCACGGTATTAATAAAACAAATTCCAGATTTAAATTTTGGCATTTTGGATATGATGTTTACTGACAATAGTGAATTAAACGTTCCACAATTTAAGTTTTTAAAGGCTCTTTGCTTCTAATTTAACAATTATGGCAACGCGTTGTTTAAAATGTAAAGCCGAAGTTCAATCAAATTCAATCGTTATCAATCTGAAGGAGACTAAACTGAATTTATCTTTAATAATTTGTCTCATATCAGTATCAAGGATATATTTATTCGGAGGAGAAATTAATTTATACATGTGCTAAGATTGAAAACAATGTAAATGTCAGTTCTTAACAATAAAAGGAATACAAATACGGAAGTAAAACTAAACAGTGTTCTATAAATAGTTGCTTGTAATATTTTCGTAAGACGTAAAAGTATTTGTTTTCCTCTTGTAAGGAGTAAGGCATCAAATTCTGATTGTATAATTATTTATGATCAAATTATCAATTTTATGGCACGACATTAAGATATTAACTTTGATACGAACAACAGCAGAATAGTAGTGAAATGGATACATCAATATCGATTATACTGTTTATCACCCTTGCTTGAAATATAATTCCTCAATAAAGATATATATGAACAAATAATTTAACAATACATTTAGAGAATTTCACAACCAAATAATGTTTATCAGTTCGACTGTTTCTAGTTTCATATACATATGGATAGTTGACATTTAATAAGTATGGAAATGTCCATATACAAAGTATGGATCATACAAAAATAAACCTCTGACATCAATACAACACTTAAACAAACTATAAATATGATGTCCTGGATTCTCATTTCAGAATTACCAAAAACACAATTACTGCAAGTAACGATTTTGTTTGCTTTATGTTAACATGACTTTACTTTACTTTACTTTACGTGAAACAAGTATTTAAGTTCCGTATACAAAAAGTCATATCTAAAAAACAAAGTGCACGGAATTGATACAAAAATTGATTGGTTAACAAATCAGAAGGAATTAAGTGAATTATTACTTCTTTAGATTTTAATATATATCATATGAGTGGCTCTGATTTTGGGATACCTATTTCTTTCGGTATATTCCAACCCATTTATACAAAATATCCAAAGTAGGAAAGGTGTGAAAGTTCTATGTTAACAACTTAAGTAACATGACCTTAGAGAATGCAACCATATGGTTAGAGAAAATAGGGAATTGAGGAACTAGTCAAAATAGAAACATCACATGCGATGCAGGCATTGATTATTTAACCACTAATTTCCTATTTTGATATGTTACGGAAAATGTTCTCCAAGAAGTATGTCCCAACATACCATCTTAAGTTAAAAGTAACATGTCAAAATGACAACATTGCCTGGCATTAGATATCTAACATCAAATGTCATATTTTGAGATGTTTCTCAGTTTAATGAAAGGTCGTTTCTGGTAGGCATTACACCTAATATAACCTTATAGTTGACAATATGAAGTTGACATGTCTCTGGCCTAAAACTGTCATGTTCTTGGTTATATTTATACCTCATAACAAAATCACCAATCTTATTGACACATAGCTCAATAAGAGGCCTAGAGATGATGGATATGTCTAGTGACCTACCTGTACATAGAGTTAATGCTAAAAGCCACCCCGGCCCAGTCATCAATAAGATAAAGTTAGATAGACAGTTCCATATTTGTTCATTCTGTCGATCTAACATTGACCTGTATTAGAGGTTATCCTGTTGACCTCTCGTGTTCTACTAACTATTGACCAATTAAATTCAGCCTCACAAACAGATTGTTCCATGTACAATTATGTTTTGACTTAAGTATCGTGTGTAAGCTTGTGTTCTTAATAATTATTGTTTGTTGATTTGAGCATTAAAAAGAATCTTGTTAAAGTTAGATAGACAGTTTCATATTTGTTATTTCTGTCAATCTAACATTGAATTGTATTAGAGATCATCCTGTTGACCTCTCGTGTGCAACTAACTATTGACCAATTTAAATCAGTCTCACAAACAGGTTGTTCCATGTAAAATTATGTTTTGACATGAGAATCATGTGATAGCTTATGTTCTTAATAACAGTTTCTGGACTTATGCATTAAAAAGAATTTTGTTTTTGTTAGGATTTAAGAAAGGGGATTCTCCATAGCGTGTATAAAAGAATTTATATTTGTTTCTATAGGTTAAAGCATCAATACACATTTGACATTGAGAAAATATATATTTCAAAATGTAAATATAAATTGGAATTCAATATTTACAAACAGTGCTTAGTATAACGTTTACAGAATTGATTATTGAATACTTGAATGAGGGACAACCATTTATTACAGAACTTTTCAGTAATTATTTCTTTTAGAAATAAACTGTTTCATTGACTTGCGTATCAATTTGTTTATTTAACATAAATTGACACATTATTTGGCAGAGAAATAATTGAATAAATTATTTTTTGGTTCATGTAACAAATCAAACCATTCGAAACTTTAAACTTCTGTGGAATATAGGTATTTATCCAAATGTCAAGATCATTAAAAAAATTCATGCTTTGCAGCATACCCAATAGACATGACAAACTCTCTAATTGAAAATAAAAATAACATATCATTGTCAATGAGGTCCATTTTCAAAAGTTCTTCAACTCTATAGAAATCAAAACGTTTTACATCCCTAAATATATATCTATATAAGTTAAAGATATTGAATCAATCAAAGTCACAGTCGTTAAAAGATATTTTCCATTTATTACAGAATGTTCAACTTGTCACTCTTATTTTGTATTTTACATTTGTCTTATCAAAAGACAATACTTCATGTACATGTGCATACCTTAAATTTCTATACTTAATGGTGTATTTTGATGCATATATCATTTAATTTGGGTTTCGTTTGGAGGTCAATTAAATGATTCCAGGAACTCTGACAAAGGTTCACTAATTATAACTGTCCATATATATAATAACCATTCTCAGACCATTTTCTGGGATCGCCTTGACACTGGTGCAGAATTCCGAGATTTGGTATAGCATTTTAAAAATTTTGATTGAGAAAAAAATTTAGTGATTTCAAAATGTTGACCCCTGATCACGTCAATAACTGGTCAAAATTGTGGGCGTTAACTGTTACAAATGGCAAACAAATATGTAATCGCAAAATGAATCTTAATTTATGTAGTGAAATTTCAACTTGTTTCGTTTTCACAATTCTAAAGATGACTCAAAGCCATTCCAAATTGCATGATATTTTTACTAGAATATGCAGGCAAGTGAACAAACCTAAGGTACGCAGCTTTGATGGCCATTATGTCGATATCACTTAAATGTTTGATGATGTAGTGAAGGTTCTTAATGTTTTGGTAAAGCCATAATGGTTCTGCAAGAATGTGTTCTGTCATTTCCCCCTTCAACATTCACTTTTACATCATGTACAATATCATCACGATACCTCTAATCATTTCATTATCACATCATGATAAAAAAAACTCCATTTGGTTAAGTATATCCCTCAAACTAGATTATTGCAAATATTTATCAACAATCATAAAAACATATAAAAGACAAACGAAATGTGTTTAACATTTTGAGCTAGATATGAATATTTCCTTGAAGACGATACACTCCTTGTCTAATTGAAGGGTTAGAGTTTTTGACATTGTAAAAAACGTTAGATTGAATCAAAATAAATGTTTATGATATGAATATCCATTTGATGTAAGTTAATGTTTTAAGCTTTCATAAAACTGCATGTCATTAAATTGCAAAGTTAAATTCAAAGAATGAGTGCGTTTGGTATTTTCGCAAACCGGAAAGTTTCATTTGTCTAGACTAACTTAGATGACTCATTTCAAAATGTCAAGTAATCATTAAGACAGAATACAAAATCTTTTCCATTTAATGTTGTTTGAATTACATGTAAAGTAGGTATGTAATAAATTTGACCTCCCCACATGTTATTTATAGGTAAGAAATGTCAACTTTACGAACATTGTGTAAACAAAATAAGTTAGTAATATCTTTCATCCATAACTGATTTCAAATAGGTCTTCGAAACACAATTACCTTTAAAATTATTACCACATAGTTTTAATTATTCATCAACGTTTAAAAAAAGACGAATAGGTAAGGCATTTTAAACAGAGACAACTTAGTTCCGTCCACACAGAAAAACAGATCCGATCCTTTCACTTTCCTTACAGGAGTACTGCTTTGATTAATGATATGATGGTAAATTGGCAGTCTCATTAAAATAAGATTATAATTCTACACTTATGCAGAATATAACGTAGTGTAGCATATAGATCATTTTTGATAATAGTTGTGAGTAGGTAATGTTTGATATGTTGTTTTGAATTGGAAAATTTGATGTCCATAATCATAAAGTTAGGAGATAATAAAACAAATGAAAATATTATTATTTTCCTTTACAACTTAAATCCAAACAGTTCTCAAATACGATACAAAAAGTTTTACTCGCAGTTTTACAGAAAACGCACTCATTTATCTTTACAATTATTTCAAATGCACCTCTTGGACTTTTCTGAACTTGAAATATAACCAAATCGTCACAAATTAAATTCTCCATTATATCCTCCTGAAATTGATTAGTTCTTAATAATTTACTAAACAATCAACTTTGTCCTGCCTCCTTTTTACATATAGATTGCTCTGTTGTTAAAATGTTTGTAGTGTACATCATTCCTATAAGAAGATATTTGACTTTTTCTTGATAAATTCTATGGTAATCTCATCAAGAGAGGAGGAAACTTTACATTTTCAGGGGTGGTTGCGTGAAATGGCATATACTGTATTTATTATATGATGAAATTCTAATAATTACGACAAAAAATGCTGTTGATTGCTTGATTGCTTGAAGCGCCCGTAGCCTTGGTAACAGAGTTACCTGATAATATACGTTACGTCAGACACATTTTTCATGACGTAAATCTTTTTATGTTGTCGATTGCCAGTGTTTTAAGTGATAGAACAGATTATTTCGTTCTTAATCACAAATATTTGCATGATTGAGTGCTAAAGTTTTGTCATGATATATGACTCAGATCTATGGCGGGTCACTTATCCTTTGCTGTTTTCCAAAGCCATGGCTAGTGTGATTGTAGGATTGTTCCTTGACGTCATGTTAACTGACGTCATAACGAGATAACGTCTTAACCCCTAACTGTAAAATTTGTTGTTTATTGAGAAGGCAGGATATTTTCCAACAGTCGCTGAAAAGAATAAGTCGGCATTGTAGTCGAAGAAAACATAATTCTAGTTGCAAATTGTTACTTAATACCACCATACTGTCTTTTTTAAAGCTTTGGATTAATATCAGCTCTCTTCTGTAGACCTTGAGTTCATTGCAACTGTCTTCTTTAGCCCAACAGTCCTTGCAACTATCTTCTTAAGCCATTGGATTCATAGTAAATATCTACTTTATCCGTTGTATTCATATTAAGTGATTACTGTGTGGTTAGGGCTAGGGTTAGTGTCATGTACTCTAGGATCTTCATCTGATGTCTTTGTTGGTGCTAGGCATTAGGAATAGGAATCATGTGGTACAGATTTCGTTGATTCATTTTAATGTTAGTTGTAAACAAGACTTTTAAATGCACTTTGAATAAATGTTGCCAACGTTTTCACTCTCATTTCTATTGAAAGGCTTGACATGAAAAGGAATTCAAAATGTAGATTTGATTACTTATTGACAAATTGCAGGGTTATAACACAGTAAGGTACATGTAGGAAAACACATAAATGAACGTTTATAACACAATTCTGCCCAGCTGAAATCGCTCGTCACAATCAATATGAAATCCGCCAGGTACAGTAATTTTCCTTGCATTTGAAAATCCGCCACGGATTCGAGTCTTACAGCAATATTGCGAAACCACTGATAATAAAAATTACACATTAAATGAAACTTATTTGATTTTAATGACCCCTTCAATATCTATCAATTTGAAAAACCTAATAATGAACTGGCTAAGAACATAGACATTGAACACGATGATAGAAAGATATACAGTAGAACTCGGATATAGCGAACAATCGGATAAAACGAACCAATTTTCAAGTCCCGTCCCTATATAATATCATTAAAATTATATGCGTATAGCGAACACCAGATATCGCCAACTAAATTCTTTGGTCCCTTGGAGTTTGTTATATCCGAGTTCTACTGTAAAAGGGAAATAAAGCAATTCATTCAGGTTGGTCTTTGCATTCGTAAACAAGAGAAGGTTGGTTGACGAATCCAAGCCTATTGCAATAATAGCGAAATTATAAGGGAAAATATAATATTTTATTCAAATGGGTCTTACTACATAAGTTCTGGAACAAGAGAATACTTATTACTTTGATTCAGGCTCTGTAGTCACATCCCCCGCTTGTCTGCCATATCCCTCCACAAACCAGATACGTCCGGATGTATGTTTGCTTTGCCAACAAGGGACAATACATACAGTTTAGGTTATTGTAAGTTACCAATTTGATATGTGCTCATCACGAGAGTTGACAATTATTAATCAGACAGCTTTAAATGATGTCAGACTTCGGTCAACAAACCAACAATAATGATAGCTTAGACTGTTCTTAGCTTTAACAAATCTGAAAAATAGTGTGTAATGATATTGTATTTGGTTTCATAGCACTATACCCCTATACAAACTGTGAACTCACTGTTTGTTGTGGGAACAAGGGACTGTACACAACCATATGGGCAATAAAAGAAAATATTACATCTGACTTCGCTGTAATGTGTCTGATCAAAAGAATAACAGATCGTAGGTTCATGCATCAGTGATCCTATGATTGTTATATCTTCCTGTTCTCTATTAACTCTCCCCCGCTTCTCCATCATACCCCTTCACAAATTTGGAGCTCTCTGTTTGCTGTGGGAACAAGGGACTGTACACAACTCGAGGTTTTTGTTAGTTACTGATTTAATTTGTGTTCATCAAGGCAGCTGACATTCAATAATCAGACAGCATTATGTGATGTTTGACTTTGGTCAAGAAACCAACGATAATGATTGCTTAGGCTGTTCCTAACCATAAAATCTTCATAAAGGTCATGTAATACTGATTGACATTGCAGGTTGTGTCATTGCACTGGGTGACTGATCTCATGACAAAGAGGGGAGGCACAATATTATGTAAATAAATGTTCATTAATCAGTAAAGCTCCTACAGCTGCGTACATTAAGTTTTGTTCACTTGATAGTGTATCTCAGTGCAAATATCATTTGGGTTTCACGTGGACGTCAATTTAATAAATCAAGCAGCACTGACAAAGGATCACCAATGGTACATTTGGAAAATGACCATTCCTTAACCTTATTTTGGGATTGTTTGATCACAGCTGCAATATTTCAAAATTTTACATCGTGAGTTATGCAGACAGGGTCATATTTTTGAAATTCCGATTTTCTAAAATTTCGATTAAAATATACCATTTAGTCTCTCTGTGAGGAAAATTAACAAAATTACATTGATTTAGGTACGATGAACAAATGTGACTTAGATCTGAAGCTGTGGATCACTTATGCAGGACTTTGTGGAGAGAGAAGTGTCATTTCTTGTCAATATGTTGTGATCCTCATAGGTTATCAAACACAACTCAATAAACATCTACAAAGGTTGTAAGTGTGAAATGGTTATTTACAAAGTTTAGAGTGCTTGAATTATCATCATTTGACTATCTCCCTTTAGTGCTGCTTTGGTGACGTCTTTCATAGAAAAAAAGGTATTATTTTGGTTCAATTAAAAAAGTTATTTTTGTCAAATCATCACACCATAGTGAAAAGATACAAATAGTTGCTTCCTTATTTGCACTCAAGCAAATCCGTATTTATTGAATGGTAGGAGAGGAAACACGAACATTTCAATATGGAGGCAGGTGCTAATCTTATCAATACAAATCTTTAAAAAGAAAATTTAAAAGACAACTTATTACGTTAAGAATACATCTGTTAAAATAGTACAGAAAAAGTGTTGTAAAGGCATCTGTTGTAATAAATTCTTAGAAGAAAAATACTGTTGTCTCATTTGG
Organism: Steromphala cineraria; assembly: GCA_916613615.1. Lineage (NCBI taxonomy): Eukaryota > Metazoa > Mollusca > Gastropoda > Trochida > Trochidae > Steromphala > Steromphala cineraria. Next base: position 44,656,698 of record OU744736.1, on the reverse strand, counting down.
TAACTTTGCAAAAACAATAACAAACGATCACAAATGTGTTTATACTGCATTTGTAAGAAGCATTGAAACAACATATCCATGTCACAACGGCAGTGTAGAATCAGGGACGGAAATGTTTCACTCGTGAAAATCTGGTAAATGCAACTGCTCTTTCTCTGTGATTGTTTAGATAAACAACTGTCTTAGAAGAGAATACAATAAATTTACGATATATTCTAATATTTTAGTTCAGTCTAAGAAACAACAAGTTTCAATGTGTTAGTTTCGTGAATGGTTAATGTTAAAGTATAAATAGAAAATACCTTTTCTTAAACCAAAATAGAATTCATTTTTATTTATATAATAAGTAGCAGAAAGGTTTCCTAAATGAAGGCATGAGCCTGTGAATAGATTAGAATCGTGTCCACGGTATTTGGAAAATATTCGGCCTTTTATGTGCCATTTCTCCACTAAAAGAATTGTTGTTTGGTGCAGTTAAATTGACAAATACCAAATTGGCAATTCACTTAATATTCAGTTTAAAAACAAACAACTTGCAAAATTTACAAAAACATTGAACAGAATGATAACGAAATGGATACGGAAAAAATAATATTTTATCTATGTGGGTCTGACTACATAAGTTCTGAAACAGGAGACGGTTGGTTGATGAATCAATGTTCATTACGTTGATTTAAGCTAAATAGTAACATCCCACGCTTTTATATCATATCCCTACACAAACGTCTACATGTATGTTTGCTTTGCCAACAAGGGACAATACACGCAGTTTAGGTTATTGTTAGTTATCAATTTAATATGTGCTTATCACGAGAGTTGACAATTATTAACCAGATAGCTTTAATTGATGTTAGACTTCGGTCAACAAACCAACAATAATGATAGCTTAGACTGTTCCTAGCTTAAACAAATCTGAAAAATAGTAATGTAAATATATTGCATTTGGTGCCATAGCCATAGATGACGTCTCCGTCTGATTGTCATAGGTTTCATGATAGTTACAGAATATATAGGATAAATAATTGATGACAATAGATCCCCAAGATCAACGTTCCCCATCCCAGCGTTTCTAGGGGCACTTTTTACACATCAATCCTAACATAACAAGTATAAATTTCTTTCATGAAAAATCTTCAGAGTAATATGTAATATAAGTAAGTAGAGTTTTACGTGCTGTCATAAAAAAACCTGAAAGACAGTAAACAGCTACCTATACCTTCAAATACTTGCACCTGTTGACAAACAGTTGTCATCCTATATTTTTGCCTCACTTTGTTTTTTGGTAGTGTGCCTACATTATGTTTATAAAAAATGGAATTCGAAATATTCCATATAGCAACCAACATGTGAAAATAAACAAGGGATGTCAACTATAATTTCCAAACTGTGACAGGTTTGGACTCATTTGCTATGTAAAGTCCTTATCTGATTGTTATGGTTATATTTATTCCCATTAAGGATTAGATTTGTATCCGAAATGCTTTGCTGGTCATTGACAATAACAATACAAAGTAATAAAACCTGCCTTTCACTGATGATATCTCTCTATCAAAACCTGTGTATTGATATTTAAATGGAATTAAGGATGAAAAGATTTGATGAAAATGAAATTTAAATAAAAGTTCATTTGTAGTTCCAACACGCTAGAAGTTTGAAACAATGTTCATCTTAGTAATCCACCATTTCTTTAAACAACTAACTTATTGATGTTAAAGAGGATTCAACCTACTTTTCATTTGATTAATCTTAATCGAGCAGGGGTCAATTTGTACCAGTCATGATCAATTAATATGTCATTACTTAAAAAATGCCATGTTTAACGAACAACATCAAAAGACATCACTTGTCAGCAGTTTAAGATTTCAAATGAAATCTGTATGGAAACTTTTCCATAAATCGGTGATGTTTTGGTAGAGTCTAACACTTCATACTGAACCGTTCTAGAGTCATTCAATCGGTCCCAAGTCTTGAGAGCTTAACAATCAAAGTTAGATGCCGATCTTGATGTTCTTACCCCGAATGAAATTTACCATGTGAAAATGTTTTGTGATCCATGACTATCAATTTGGCAGTTGATGAGCTCTTATAAAATCTTTCAGTGCATGAAAACAACATTTCCATGTGTTTGTCATCATTAGCTAGCATGATTGCAAAGGCCGTCTACAGTGACGCCATGAACAATGGTTTCATGACGTCACATGTGAAAAAATACGGGAACAATCGTTGCTAGGCAAAAGTGATATATGCACTAGTGCTCATATTGAAAATATGTCACCACTTATTTTCAACCATATGGGCAATTAAAAGAAAATATTACATCTGACTTCGTTGTAATGTGTCTGATAAAAAGAATTACAGATCAATGGTTAATGTATCAGTGATCCTTTGATGTTAAACATTCCTGTTCACTAGTAACGCTCCCCAGCTTTCCCACTATACCCCTTCACAAACTTGGAGCTCTCTGCTTGCTGTGGGAACAAGGGACTGTACAAAATTCGAGATTATTGTTTATTACTGATTTAATACGTGTTCATCGCGGCAGCTGACATTCAATAACCAGACAGCATTATGTGATGTTTGACTCTGGTCAACAAACCAACGATAATGATTGCTTAGGCTGTTCCTAACCATCAAATCTACACAAAAGTCATGTAATAGTGATTGACATAGCAGCTTGTGTCATTGCACTGGGTGACATCTTCATTGGTTGCTTTATATATACAGTATATTATTATAAGAATATTTATATAGCGCACATATCCATCCACTCGTGGTTGCTCAAGGCGCTTAACTTTGTTTGTCCAACACTGCTGAACGCTGATAACCGACAGCTCGGCGTATGCACGTGTTCATGTATCCACCATCCAGCCACTGACATGAATTCGTGGGATCTTTTAAGTGCACAGTTTTTGTTGCACTACACACTAGGGCTCCAGGGTGACACTTATAGAGTTCTAACAGAGGTGAACTCTAAGTTTTTACACCTTGGCCTGGATAGGATTCGAACCCTGAACCTCAGCAACGTGAGACCGGCGCTCTTGCCGACTGAGCTCACCCGTACCCCCTATAGATCATCTACCCCATATTAACCAATCCAAGCATCTCTAAAGGCACTAACGTTATGCTTATCAATATCATTGCTTATCAATATCATTGTTAAGTAAGAAGCCTGATTTCTGTCGAAGTTTGATGTTTGGAAAACTAATGATATAGCATGACAAGTCACTTCATTATCCTTGCTGTCCCCCGTGAATGTCGATGTTTGTAGCGCTAACACACCTGACATCATAACTTTTACGAGAAAATGTGTTATAGCTCAACTGTGTTTTATGATGATGAATATGTTATTATCAAATATAATTACCCTTTAAACGGTGTTCTCCGTCTTTCAAATGATTTTTTATGACTTGAATGAATGTATGGACCATTTTCGTAGTGCAGGAATGACTTTAAAATGAAGATGGAGGCTAAATATTGGAACAAAAATTCGGAAATGCAAGTTGTGTAAAAAACTGAAGCCTCTTTTCTTGTGAATATGTCGTGGTCTTCGAAGGTTCTCAAAACACAACTCAATAAACATTTTAAGAGATTGTAAATGCAAAATGGTTGTTTGGAAAAAGAAGTGCTTGAATTATCTTTATTTGAATTTTATTTTTGTCAAATTATCAAACCATAGTGAAAAGACACAAATGGTTCCTTCCTTATTTGCACTTAAGCAAATGCGTATTCATTAAATGGTAGGAGAGGAAAAACGTACATTTCAAGGTGGAGGCAGGTGCTAATCTTATCAATACAATCTTTAAAAAGAAAATTTAAAAGACAACTTATTACGTTAAGAATACATCTGTTAAAATAGTACAGAAAATCTGTTGTAAAGGCATCTGTTGTAGTAAATTCTTCGACGAAAATTTCTGTTGTCTCATTTGGTAACTTTGCAAAATTAATAAACACAAGATCACAATTGTGTTGCGGGCTTTCTCCCTGCAATTATACTGACAGCCGTAATAGAAGTGAAATACTCTTGAAAACCCAAATAACTTCACTTCTTTAAAATTAAACCCATAAACAAACTAAACAGTATAACAATTATTCTATCAAATACGAATTGTTTGCTGAGGTGAATGATACCAAAAAATGTTGGACAAATATTCAGTTCAAAACGGAAGCTAACGACAACTGAATTAGCAAATTGTAAGAAGCATTAAAACATTGTCAGACATATAAGCAAACAATGTTTCCCTCGTGAATATCTAGTAAATGTAACTGCTCTTTCTCTGTGATTGTTTAGAGAAACACCTGTCTTAGAAGAGAGTACGATTTATTTTAATATGATAGTTCAGTCAAAGAAACAACAAACGTGTTTCATAAATGGTAAATGATAAAGTATAAATAGAAAATACTCAGCAGGATTAAAATATACGCTTCTTGAAACAGACGTTTTGATACATGAACAAACCCATGTTAAATGCACTGGTTAAACTATACCTTTTTTAAATGAAAATATATTTAATCATAATTTATTTAATTAGGAGCATAACGATTTCTTGAATGAAAGCATGCGCTGGTTTATTAAAGATAGGGATCCTTTCCACTGTGTTTGTAAAATATTCAGCTTTTTTTGTGTGACATTTTCCTATTTATAAAGTAACTGTTTGGTGAAGACAAATTGACAGAAATCAAATTGGCAATTCACTTAATGATCCGTTTAAAAAACAAACAACTTGCAAAATTAACAGAAACATTGAACACAATGAAATAAGTAAGGAACAAAATAATTTTGTTTATCTTTATGGGTCTAACTACATAAGTTCTGAAATAGGAGAAGGTTGGTTGATGCAAGGATTTTTATGACAACTTGTGTATTGATATTTATAATAGAATTAAAGATGAAAAGATTTGAGAAAAATTAAATTTTAATAAAAGTTTACAATAGCAATTCAAAATAACAAAAAAGCCATTAACTGATAATTCCTGTGTATTTATGGATATAATGGAACTAGGATGACAAAGATTTCATGAAACAAAATTAATTAGAAAATCATTTGTCGTTCAAACACTTCTCTAAATCAAAGTCAAAATCATCTTCTTTACGATGTCAAGACATTTGGATTTAACTCTTGGTTACGTTATAGATTTAACTAGATTTAGATTTCACAATAGTGAAAAGCTGAATTTGATATATTATAGCAATTGAGATTAAAAAGTTTTGTTTGTACTTGTACTTAAAGAGGCGCTGTATATTTTTTTTAAAATATATTTTTCATAAGATATTGGTCAAATAACTATATAACATAAATATTAGGCCAAAACAGCAACGATACACAGTTTCTCAATGAAACTATAACTAAGTAAACATTGCGTGACAAGGCGTCTGCTTGTCGCCGTCCAGCGACAAACCAAAACAAGGCTGAGAGGCCACGGGAAGGGGATACCGGAAGTGACGTGGCAGTAGGTGAAGCGTTCGTCTGCGTATATGGAAAATGATAGGCGAAATCCGTAGTTCTGCGTTTTCCAAGCGATTAACAGTATGTCATATCATTGTGTTGCTGTCAATTGTCCTAGAATATCTCCTGATGAAGTTTCCGTAGACAAATTCCCATCACATTGATCGTTTCACGCCAAATTGACCCGCTGTGTTAGGTCAAACAGAGCAATGTGACAATCTACATCGAACTCACGTGTTCCGATCACTACACCGATTTTCTGTTTCGAACTCGCATTTTCACTGAATGAACAGTTTGGCATGAAGAGAAAAAAGAGATTAGTAAAATATAAAACATAGCACAAAGGTTTTGGCTGATTTATTATAATAATAATCCGAATTTACAATGCTCACATTTAGATTTCAACGTTGTGTAAAAAGGTTGAATAAACAATGACATTGGTGTGCAGGTGTTATTTACTTTCTTTAGTTCAGATACTCACTTATTACATAATTACTTTACTGTCTATCGTATTTCCTGTCTGTTTCCTAATTAAAAGCTATCAAATGATGACTATAGCAGGTAGGTTATATAATGCACAATCATCAACACCTGGCTATTTTATGACATCAGCTAATTAGGTAACATCAAATAGCAATTGTATTCCTTAACGTCCCTTTTTTCTCCGATTGGTAAATTATAACCTGTTGAAATTAGGAATACTTTTTTTGCTCTATCTGATAATTTTTTTGAATAAGGTTCATTTAATAAATCTTCATTCTGTTGGGCCATGTATCGGGTAATGTTGTGAAAAATATCTCTTCTATGTACAAGAGTGGAAACATTAAGTTTGTCAGTGATATGCCCTATTAAAATAATGTTTTAAACAAGACATCAGTCATCATCCAATACATGCCTTTCATTGAGAATTGTAACTTATCCATCACTAAATGAAATAACTAAGAAAAACGTATATTTTTTTATCCTGTTACAAAATGAAGTCAAAGGCATTTAAAAAAAATTGGTTTAAATGTATAGGTGAGACTGAATAAATAATCTGTCTGTCTGTCTGTATAAAAAATAGTATTGTATAATAACATCCTTTCTGCTGTGCTACTAAAGTAATATTCAATAACAACAAACAACTGTGCACGAAGATATAACGGTTCACACGTGAGCAATTGTTTATGACGAAAATACTTCCGGGTTCTCACATGCAGTCTTATGACAACATTGCGCAAAGCGAGACCATCTACATGCTGTAGCATTATGCGCACAACTTCGTTTTTAATCAGAGTCTTACATTTTCATCAATACAAATTGCCAGTTGAAAAAAAAACTACCGATTTATTGAAGGTTTGAGATGTTTGGATGTTGTTTAGGGTGTTTAATCGACGGTTAAACATCGAGCTGTACTGTTAACTTGTGTTGTTTTACATAACGAGGGCACACAACGGGTATCACATCACCTACTAACACGTCACGAGTCAGTCACGCTTCAGTGCGTTTTATTCTGTTTGATGTTAGAACTAAAGAACTATTCTGTTCGCCGGCCTAATTAGGCGGTGTTATTTATACAGTCGTAATTAAGCCGTTTCTAGGTCGATTTCAGGAATTTAAAGTTGAGTCCATGTGAAATTGTTATCACTATTTCATGAATCCCTAAAGTTGCCATATAGCATTTCAGTCCATCTTTAAATTATCTAGTACCAAATGCGACAGAGCTTGATGCGAAACATAATTAATTTGTATATAATGTAATGTGATAATGTGATTACGGGGCTGTTTCGTACTTGAAATATTTAAAACATTGATCACATTCATCAAAACTTATTAGACAACAAATTGTAACTGTCTATGCATTATCTGTGAAATAAAACAAACATTTTGTCTACAAAGAACAAAGGACATCAATGAAAAGCTGTCATTAAGTCCACTAGTACTGAATGTATGCAATAATAAAAGATACATTTAGTAATTGAATGAATCAGCATATTTAGATAAGCGTTGATATCAGAGCCCTATCAGAATTGAAATGGAAACAATAATACTCTATAGCACACACTAATGGACGGTAATCCGATCCAATAATTGTAAGAAAAGTGTGCTATAAACAAAAGGGTTTTCTTTTTTATTACGATCTACATATACATATCAGACAATAACACTCAATCAATGTTCTAATATACAGAACATATACTGTACATAAGATGTTAATATGTTTATCAAAATGTATCCTGTCGCCATCTTATACATATTAAGTCGTGATAGTACAATAATAAAGCAATATTTTGCAAAGATGAATCAATATTTTAATAAAACATGGCAGTCTTTCCAATGAAAAAATGCAATTTAAACAGTATTTTATTTCCATTAAACATTACACAACATACACAACATTCAGAATATATATTTACAATAAGAAAAATTGATAAGCAAACAGGCAGCAAATGCCTAATATATAAATGCTACTCCTGAAAAGCATATAACGATTAAGATATCAAATACATTGGTGGAAATATAAACTTTGTAATTATTCCTACTTAACTCACATTAGTATTCAGCCTTGTCTATATTTGCATTTGGTACAGATTTAAGGAGAGAGCTATTAAAATCGATTGGTATCATTTATGAAATGGTATATACAGATATCATTAGGAACTCATTATCACAAGGATTTGTCACCACTTAAGATGGATTTTAATGTTGCATCGTTTTTATGAAAATATTGATTTGATCGGAAACATCATATAAAGAAGTAATGAAAAGGATCCACCCGAATGTTTACACATGAACAGGCACGGCTTTTTGACAACCCTCTATCAAATTTATGTGAATTGAGATCGCTGCAGCCGAGGCGCATCTGGCAAAGAAGAATTTGACTGCGTCTTGAACCATGAGATGTATACTTCTTTAATGTAGGAGATAAAGTCATGTCACATGAAATAAAAGTTTTAAACTGTGTCAGAGACGCTGAATTTCTAATGTTTGTATCTACCGAATTCCAAGCATCACCTTATGTTCCCCCTTAAAACGTGCTACTGCCCCTTTAAAATGAGATAAAAGCCCGGACGTACCTCGTAGATTTTCGGAATTTCGTAGAATATAACTGCTTATATCAGATACATTTTGTGGAACCAATATCGAAAGATATTGTTAATCCATTCACCATTTTATAAAATATGCACAATTTGTGAAAGTAGCGCCTTTTAATTAACAAGGAAAACCCTGTCTCTCTTTCGTGCACCTAACTGCACAAGAATTGGTCCTCAAAGCGTCTAAATGTAATTGTTCTAGCCTACATGCTTGTTCTTTAGTGCAATTGTCCCAGATAGTATCACAATAGTCAAGGCACATCTACATATGATGACTGATCAATATACTAAGTGTCAATGAGCTAGGTAATTTAGTTTTGGAGCTATGCTCTTGAAATGAAATGATTATGGATGAACTGACAGACGGACGGACGGACGAAAAGGGCGATGGCTTTCTCTACTTTCACTCATTTAGGTCATAAAAATCAATCTACAATGGGGGGAGTGATAAAGTCCTCCCACTGAAGGATAATAGTATTTGACAATAAATTTTTGGGTAAAAACTTTTAGAGGAAATATACTTAGATAAAAATATACTGGTGCATATTATTACTTGCTCAAATTTCTAAAATGGCAATAAAAGATAAAGGATGATTTATTTCGTGTTCATGATTAATAGGTTTCAATATTAAGAAATTTCACATCTAAAGTATCAAATGTTTAATTATTCCAGTCTCAAAGGTCATCCTTATGTGCGATTAGAGTTGTTGACAAAACCTGTATGGACGTCATGAACTTTAGAAAAATTATTTATACTTAACAAACTATTTAATTTGTTTAACCTTTCTACATGCTGCTTATTCCATTGTCATATTTTATGAACTGTACTGTTTTATGAATACATTTATAGTTTTGATTTTATAAATAGTCCCTCAGTATCCCATATGTGATAGCTCATTAATTTTGTTATATTCTGTGCATACAGCTGCGTTAAGTCTTAACAGCGTTAGCCGTGTTAATAGCCTTACGGTTGTTACCTGCGTATTCTAGTGCAAATATCATGATTTTAAATGTCTTTGAGGCATCCTAGCATAGCGAAAACGAAACAGATAATGTTAAAATTTCACTATGTAAGTTAAGATTCAGTCAGCGGTCAAAGTTTCGAAAAAAAAAAAATTCTACAATCTTATTAAAAAGGGATCAAAAACTTTAGATCTAAGTCATATTCTTCCCTTTGCACTAAGGCAATGTAATTGTCCTGGTTTTCTCCATACAGTCTATGTTGAAAATTAAATCGAAATTTTTGAAAATCTGAATTTCACAAATGTAATCCGATCTGTCTATTTAACCATGCCAAACATCGACATTCAGCACAGTGATACAAACGATTCCGAAATGTGGTTTGAGACACATGCACATTTGGCAAAACTTTCTTAGTTCTCCTGGAGTTATTTCATTGACGTCATAACGAAACTAAAATAACATCATATTTGAACTAAAATACACAAGCAAGTGAACAAACTTAAAGGGGCAGTATCACGTTTCGGGGGGAATATAAGGTGATAATAATAATAATAATAATAATACTTTATTGCCTTTTCAGGAATTTGTTTTACATCAACACAGAGCTTGAACAGGAGAACAATCATATGAAATATTTATGTACATGCATTTAACTCTTTTCACATTTATTTAATAGACATATTGTGTTAGGAACAAAAGATGTACGGGCTCTCTTAGTTTTAAAAACTGGAACTTTGTAGCGGCGGCCTGAAGGGAGAAGGTGATATTCTGAATGAAGGTAATGTGTCGGGTCAGATATGATTTTGACAGCTTGATTTACGATTTGCCGCTCATATATATCAGTTAAACACTCGAACTTGACACCGGCAATCTTACCCGCAACGTTCACAATTTTGTTAACTTTAGATTTAAGATGAACTGAGAGAGACCCGTACCAACATTGGAATGAAAATGTTAATATGCTTTGAATAAAAGCTGTATAAAAGGTTGACATGACGGAGGGGTTAACATCGAAAGATCTGAGTTTTCGCATGAGATGAAGACGTTGTTGACATTTGTTAAACAAGGCATTAATGTTGGAATTCCAGTTCAGTTTAGAATCAATGTAGGTTCCCAAATATTTATATTCCGACACAGTCTCAACACATTCACCATTTATTATGACTGGAAGCATTTTAGATGGTTTACTTCGAAAGTCAATAACCAGTTCCTTCGTTTTTTTTACATTTAAATGTAGATGATTGTCTGCACACCAAGTTGTAAATTTTGTAATTTCATCTTTATACATATGTTCAGATATATCATTATTTAATTTTCCAACAATTGCAGCGTCATCCGCAAACTTGATCGTTGAGCAGGTAGAACTATAACTAACGCAATCGTTAGTGTAGAAGGTGAACAGGACGGGCGAGATGACACAACCTTGCGGCGCTCCGGTATTTATGGATATTGTGCTCGATACTGTCCCATTAACTTTGACAAATTGCCTTCTGTCCACAAGAAAATTTCCAATCCATTTGATGAGATTAGAATTCACGCCCATGTTCAACAGTTTCTCAATCATGATGTGAGGCTGTATAGTGTTGAACGCAGATGAAAAATCAACAAACAAGATCCTGATATAAGACTTCGGTGTCTCAAGATGGTTGTAGACATTATTGAGGAGTGACAATGTAGCATCAACAACTCCTCTCCTAGATCTGTAGGCGAACTGAAGTGGGTCCATTATATCGGAAACTGCCTGTCGGAGATGTCTCAGCAAGATGCGTTCCATGGACTTCATTGCAATAGATGTTAGCGCAACTGGTCGGTAGTCATTTAACTCTTTAGGCTGCGTCTTCTTTGGAACAGGTATTATTTCTGAAGTTTTCCAAACGGAAGGAATGACATGCGTATCAACTGAGAGTTGGAACAATCTTGAAAACACCTTACACAGTTGAACTCTACACTCCTTTAGCACTATGCCGTCAAGGTTGTCTGGACCTTTCGCTTTCCGAATGTTGATTCTGGAGAAGCTCTGGATGACATCTTCTTCCGATATGTGGACAGGAAGATCGCTATCACTAATGGTTTTCCTTACTTGGTCCCTATTGATGCTGAAATCTTGATGATCAAAACGGCTGTAGAAACTGTTGAGTTCTTCGGCAAAGGTCTTATTGTCATCAGTGTTGATTGTGTGACGTGGGGTATTCTTACCTATCATCGTCTTCACACCTTGCCATGCTTGCTGCAGATTGCCTTGCTGAAACTGTCTCTCAACTTTCTCTTTGTATGCCTGTTTACACTCGTGATGTCAGGAAAATTAAAATTAATGGTTCCAATTGAAAGACAATATATTTAAACTAAATGAAGCAGTGATAATTCAAATATAAAATGTAAAGTTGAGCCATTCGATTCCTTTTTATACACAACATGAATTAAAGGTGTTCACACAAAATGGCCGCCAAGGGAATTTATGTGAATCTTCACAATTTGTTCTCTGACTATGGATAATAGGCTTGTTTAATTAGATTTTCGACAAATCAAAATAATACATTTAGCATGAACTTACAATTATCAGGGAAAAAATCAAAATCAAAATTATCAAAAAACGTGCTACTGCCCCTTTAAAGTAACACAGAGTATCTTTCTTAAATTTTTTTTTGGTTTTGATAAGCTACAAAATATCTAATATGATGATTAAAGTTCATATCTCATCACTGGACTTTCAAATATATCCATTTATGCATGATATCTCTAAAATGTTTGATTTTATGGAAAGGTCAAGAAAACATCTCAAATACGTTTAATATTCGAAATTATGCATCCAATAAATCTACCTATTATTTACAATTATTTTAATAAACACTATCGAATAGAATATATCTTCCTGTCAGCTTATGACAAGGTTTCATAATTACGTTTGGCGAATTTGCGCGCGCCACTCGAGACACATTGTCCGGTTTTCGATCAAAATCCTGACTTTTAACGGCTGTATTTTCGCTCTAATGTACTGATTGACCTTTAACTTGTTTTTTTCAGTAGCAGTTCGTGGTTCCTGATGTAATAACATCGATTTCAAAATTTGACATATGTGATCATATCAACATACTCTGTGTCTCTTTAAGGTACGCAGCTCTAGAATATCTAAATGAGGTGAGAATGAAATGTCTGTCTGTCTGTCAGGAAAATGATGTCTGAAGTGACACTTGAAAAAAAGAGATATAGAAAGCCTTCTCAAATACCTATTCAACAAACGGAGTGTCTCATATAAGAAAACCCTCTTAACTAACAATGTTCATTAATCTCAGTTATTCACTTCATGACTGTTTTTTAGGGATATAGCTAAATATCTAAATGAGGTGAGAATGAAATATCTGTCTGTCAGGAAAATGATGTCTGCAGACACTTGAAAAATTGATATAGAAAACCTTCTAAAACCCTCCTTAACAAAAGGAGTGTCTCATATAAGATAAACATCCTATCTTAACTTGCTCATAAATCTCAGTTATTCACTTCATGGCTGTTTTTGAAGGATATATCCAATCTAAATGTAGGCAAAGTTATAAATACTCTATAATGGCAGAGACAAGATATACAAACATTTATTTTGTCCTGAACTAATCAAACACGAAATAAAATCCTCTATGAGCTCAAATTGATTTAAACTATTCTTGGAAAATCTTTAAAAGGTAATATGTCTGATTTGGTTAGTTCATGTCAATTATTCGTTCAGTTCACGCTATAAACTTAATTATGCATCTTACAGAAGACCAAATGACACTACCTAATGGTTATTGTTCATCATTGTTAAAATGTCTGTGTTTCATAAACTAAACGACATCAAGAATGCAAATGTTAAGCAGTTAAGCAACCCAATACACAACAATAATGGTGAGTTAATAGTTGTGACAATAGTTTCCAGTTTTATTAAAAGCATTCCGATGAAGAATGATACACTATATCGTCATTATAAGGACGCCACATTTCTTTAAAGAGAGGAACAACAGTGAAGAACTTTAAGTGTTTGGGTATCGCTCCACACAGTTTATGGCTGGCGTGTTTTACTTCTACCAAAATTTGCTTAAATACTTTTATATCCAGCGGCATCTATGTATAACAGTAATCAATTTTAAAATCATGATCCTGTGTAACAGTCATTCACTCGAAAGATGATGATTCTTATTGACCATTTAGTTAAGTCCTGAAGTAAACATTTTTATATATATAAGTTGCAGGCATCAATAAAATGTCATTCGCATGGTCAAAAAGTTACTAAAGTTTGTATTCACTTGTGGAATATTATGTTCTTTACAATAGTGGGTGGATTCTGGGGTAATTTATTTGTATTGATGTGATATTCTTTGATATTATAAGTTTTTATTGTTTTTTTTCACATAGTACGTATGATTTTCATGGTAAACTTCTAATTTATACTCTTTTCAATGTGTTATAGTCAGAAGGATAAATGATTATTGTTATCTATTGTCATTGAATTAAGAAAGAAGACGCAATACAAGCAATGTGGACACTTTTCATAAAGTTTGTTACATGTGATCCCAGCATCTCAGGGATTGACTCTATAACAGTCTGATTAAAATCGACCGTGCTCCGAGGAATAAAATATCAAAAATATTGTCTCTATCGGGGCTCGAAACATGTGGGATATCCTCTCCGTCTCGGTCTGAATGCACCCACCTCTATCGCGTGTTGCTATAACCAGTTTAGTGCAGACAAACCCAGTCAAAAGCTATCCAATCACATCCTCGTTTTTAATTAGCGTTTAGCGGAGATTATGAATAACGAATGGTACACTGGAGTTACCTGGCCCTGAGGGATACCGAAGCTTTCACTGCGCTCCTTTCGATTGGCTAGATGAGCTTGAGTCAGAACATGCGGGCAATAGGGGTGCCTTCAGACTGTGAATGAGAGGAAAGCCGGGATGGGTGAGGTTCGAACCCCGCTAGAGATAATATTTTTACACTTTTTCCCTCGAATCACAGTCGATTTTAATCAGACTGACTCTATAATGTACATCAATAAATCGACGTTATTTGTTAGTTCAAAACTGATATGAAAGTACACTTGTTTATTTATATTGGTTATGAAATGTGAGAAATTAATAATCTATAACTAATAAGTGTTGCAACCGCTAAAGTGAAAATTGAAATTATAATAATGCATTATTTTGATTTTAACATGTAACATTGCATGCAAACGGCCATGCTTTAAATATTACATTTTTGTCTTTCATATTTTCCCCATATTTACATGGTACTAAGAAGTTTTAATAAATTCTTATTCAAACCTAAAAAGAAATATTTCAAAACATCACATATTTCAAAATCTTATCTTAAATACATCAAAAGTGACTTTTAAATAATTTTTTCCCTTGACATTTATTTGAATGCAAATGTTAATAAATGTGTTATTTCAAACTTCATTTAATATTATTTCAAAGGAAATAAGAAATGTAGCAATGTTTTTCAACGGCTACTCACCAATTTCTCATCTAATTTATGAAAAGATTTTTAACCATTAGTTTTTCTCGTAGAATTAGGCAGCTGACATGGGATTTAATACAGGTATGTTGACCACTACAGTTATTTTTTTTTATCTTTTACATTCAAAATGAAAACATCGCATTACATTACAGTATACATGAAGTTTAATCTTTATCCCAATTGTAAACTAAATATAAACTAGTGTCCAAAAGAAACGCTACCGCGTGTTAGCATCGACATAGAATAAAAACAAACCTTTATAGAAATATCATTTTGGTTTAACTTTAAAGAGTGTCCTTTTCACACAATGTGTATAAAGTTTCATTTTAAACAAGTCAGAATAACCGTAAGGACAAGCCTGTAAAGATGGGTGGGGTCCAATATTTGAACAAATCATTTAAACACTGATCGCGAAAGCGTGGATAAATGTCACAATACATGTTACAAAGTGATGTTAGTAACGGGTATGTACACTATAATAGTCTATACAGGCAAAAACATGTGTACTGACGGACGTCGTCAAACGTCTGATGACGTCTGTGGTGATCCGTTGCCATTCGTTTAGGGGGCATTGTTTAACATCCTGGATGTTGGATTGACGCACAAAGCGACTTCTGACAGTCCGATTGAGATAATCCTATAAATGTTCGATTGGGTTCATATCGGGTCGTGCCCAGTCGCGACTCTACCACCAGCTAACTCGACTGGCCATCAGTCTGTTTGTCAGGTATCAGGAACCATCCGCGGTAGGATGGAGTGGCCAGATACAATTGTTGTCGCAGTTTCCGGTACAAGGTCTATCGACTGAATCTGTTTCCCAGTGCTGTAACCACTGTTGTCGCTGTTGTGAAGGCACAGTTCCGAAAATGGATGTAGTGGTCTTCACTGGCAGAGGTCAAGGGTGGTCTGCCGATTATGGGCATGTCTGATGTCTAACCAGTTTGACGTAATCGATACATTAATTTGCGGCCTGTTATGCGCGGACAACCAGATGGTCTGGCGACGTCGGCGTGTGAGGCCCCTTGAAGGGCATTTCCAAGGGCTCTCTCTCTCTTTCATTGACTGTCAAGCATGGCATTCTATGGTGTTCTCTTTGTTGCTATGACAATAACGTGTGGGTCGAGCCGTTTTTATACAATTTATTTGCCCATGCAAAACGTGCTACAGTCAATAATTCCTTTTTCACAAAATTCCCGATTTAACCGGGAGTGATGGCATGTTCCCGGTATTTTCGATTAAATACACAGTATTTGGTATACCTGATATGTTTCCAAACGAAATGATAACAAATTAAAAAAATGTTTGGAAAAAATTTGTGTAGCGTTTCTTTTGGACACTAGTTTAGTTGGATTGGATAAATAACATGAAATAAGAATCTTTATCATATACTTGCTTATAAGTACAGAGATTTTGAATGCACGATACACCCTTCGTCAAGCACCCTGTATCAGCCCGCAGGGCAGATAACCTGTATCAGCCAGTCGTCAAGGGCAAAAACCTGTATCAGCCCTGTATCAGTATATTAACACCAAAACAATTGTTTCATAAAAGTGTTATTAAACGGGACATCGTTAAGTATTATCTATTTCCTCGTAAGATCATATATATGGAACCAATATTTATTAAAACAAGGAAGATGAAGTTGAATTAATTTTTTAAAAACGTTTTCATCAGGTACATCCTGTACCTGTTTCATCAGGCCGTTTAATGCAGTAACTGACACCAATATATATATATATATATATATATAAAAGTTCGAAGTTAGAAGTAATGATCCATTAATTTAATGGATCATTACTTCTAACTTCGAACTTTTATATATATTTCAATACCTGAGTGTTGGACCTGACAATCTATGATTGTGAACTTTGTATATATATATGTAATCTTCAGGGAGTACAAAACAGTTTTGAATATATTTGACTGTATACCAGACCAACTCAAATGTTAGCTAGGCCAACACAGGAGACGTCAGTCAGTGCAATATCATCAGCTGGTGTGCAATCACAATTACACTGCTCTTTGTTAACATTATTCTATGCTTTGGAACAGCCTTAACATTCATTACTGTTGGTTTGTTGACGGACGTCAAACATCACTTAACACTGTCTGGTTAACAATTGTCAGCCGTTGTGAAGAACATATATTTGAACAATAAGTAATAAAAACCTCGATTTTTTTATATTGTCCCTTGTCCAAAATGCTAGTAGAGATATATCCGGTTCATTTTGGGTTGAAGATTAAGGGGTAATTGGCAATTGAAAATTAAATGTAAATAACAGATGAACACCGATTTACAACCATCTTACATTATCTTGGAATAAAAGTTATCAGAGGCACAAGAAACAACTCAATGAAAAGATATAAAGATTTCGCTTGAAAACATTTCAATGGCTATCAAAATGTTATGAGCATTCAAAAGAATAGCTACATGGTGTAACGCCAAAAGCCAGCTTTCGATTCATATGGAGACACCAAACATTGTGATCTTAGCTCTTTAGTGTGTTGTTTCCAAGAAAGGCTCTTCATCCACATCACACCTTGTTCAACTAACCGCTGAAATATTTGCCAAGTAGCGCTTATCTCCACCTCATTCACACAGATAGAAATCATAGCGGTTGAAACGAAAATCCAAGCTTGTATGGCATTGCTATTAACGTGACAAAATATCAAACATGATTAATATTTTGCAATGCTTATGCCGATTTTGTTAGTAATCATTTCTGATCGTAGTACTTCGCAGCAGAGTGTGATCACCAGGACAGAGTGCATGAGAGCGTATTAGAGTCTACAAAGACGCACACAAATCTGATGAAGTTAAAGATTATCAAGATTTGCTGCAAATCTATCAAGATCTGTTCAGCTCTAGTACCATTGTTTTACCATCTCCTGCGTTGCATCACATTGTAGCCATTCTGTTGCGAACATTCATTGTATTCTCTTGATACAACAAACTGTGCTACGAATTACTTACATGTTCTACCTTGCTCTACCATTTGTCACAGACTCACAATATGTTATGTTCTTATAATTTGCAAGACCCTTTGCTGCCTTGGGTCCTGTTTAACGCTTTCTTCTCATCAGTCATGAAATAAACAACAAACAAACAAACATATACATCCTCATCTACTACATAATTTTGTAATAATGTTCATGTTAAGCATGTTTTTTGGCGTTGCATTAATATGTTTTATGAGATGAATTCTGGTTGAATGTTTATCTGACATTTATCATGAATCCCCTTACAGTATTTGTGTTAAATGTGACAGCGCCTGCTATTCAGATGGTATTAATTTTATTATATCAACAATAAAACATTGATGAATCTGAACAATTCACAGGACAGTTCACATCTTCGTAACTCTTTTCATACAAACATTTGCAGATAACAGTTATATTACTAGTTATACACAGAATATAATATGTCAATAGAATATATTTGCAATACCAAAATAACATATAAGTCTATTGGAATATCGTCAAAAATGACATAATTATTGTACAACACTGTTCAATGCATGTATCTATATTATATATAGCGCTTTGAGTGGGCACTTGCTGTCCGGATTTCAGCACTTTATAAATGCTCATTTTATTATTATTATGATTCCCTTTTGGACCCGTACCTTAATAAAATGTGTTAAATACCACTATACCATTTGTGTTATTTGTGCTTTATTGTCACTCAAAAGGCAAGAAAAAGTAACAGATCATTCATGAACGTCTGAAAATGTGAGACAGCACAACGGATTCAAAAATGAAATGATACGGGTTTAAACGAAACGTGAAAGAAATGTGCCATGATCACAAAGATATTTTACAATATTTTATATCGGACCCAATTGTGATCTAGTGTAACTGTAGCATAACATGTGTCATTGGTATTTTTTTTAAATCTATATCAATAAAGGGTCTTGCAATATGTTTTTTCTCGAAATAAATAGTTTTAAGTACAAGACCGTTGTATCAAAGACATGAGAGGATGGCACCACTAACCTATCTATGAGCATGAAGTCTATTTAACGGCTCATCAATCTGTGGGCTTGTGGGGCCTTAGACTTCTCCATCATATGTAGTCTTTACATTTATCTATCTCTCCCATGGGTAAACAGAACTGATGGGAAGAGGTCAGAAGATGCCAACATGGAAATGGGAACTATAAGGTCTTATCAAGTGTCATTATTGTAGCTATAAGTCATCTGTAGTTCTGTCATTGGTTTATCAGCTGTTTGTTAGCTGGGGGTCCTACTAACTATTTCCCTTTACACTTATCAAAAAGCATCATGATATGACCCTGTAAATACTACAGATGGGGTAATTTATATTAATTGCAATAATATATCAATATCGTTATTGATATATCAGAGGATCCAGAAACGATTGAAATCCAAATAGAAGAATTACTATAAATACTAACAGCAATGAAGAAAGTATTAATGATGTTAAAGGGGCAGTAGAACGTTTTTTGATAATTTTAAATCTTAAATTTGTCACTGATATTTGTAAGTTAATGTTGAATTTATTATTTTGACAGTGTCAAAAATCTCATTACACAAGCCAATCATCCATAGTCAGAGGACAAAGTATGAAGATTCACATTAAATCCATTGGCGGCCATTTTGTGTGAACACCTTTAATTCATTTTGTGTAAGAAAAATTAATCACATGAGTAAACTTAACATTATATATCTGAAATACTACCGCTCCATTTAGTTTAAATACATTGTCTTACAATTGGAACCATTAATTTTCATTTTCCTGACATCACCTTATTTCCCCCCTAAAACGTGCTACTGCCCCTTTAAAGTCAATCTAAAAATACATAATAATTCATAATTGGTTGACCCAAAAAAGTACTAGGCACATTCACCAAAAATAAGTCGACCACTGCCCTTAATTTAACTCCCACTAGCCTACATTGTTGTTTGTTATTTAGATGACGTTGTCCTTGCTACTTGGGCCTTTGAATTATTCAAATACCGTTTTGTCCTGTATAAGTTTGGCTCGAGAAATTTTGAAAAAAAATTAATGAAGATCTAGCTTCTCCACCCACACGCAGTGTGTTATCAGAACAAGTCACGCTCCAGTGAGTTTTCAAAGCATTCGCTTGTGAGATATTGCCGTATGTTATAAACGGAGTATAAAATGTCAAATAAAAGCCTGATTAAGATGTATATAGTCTCGATCACGGGGTCATTGCATTCCAATAGATAATGTTAATGGAGATATTCATTTTTAAAAAGAATGCATTTTATGACCTTTCATTTATGTGCTCCTTTTTTCCTAAATGGGTTTAATATCGTAATTATTTCCCATAAAACCCCAATGGCGGTTGTTTAAGCTATTTTACATGTATGACTATACAGTAAGATGTCCAAAGCGTTTTGCAAAGTCTGTATATCTCGTATATATATCGTATGAATGGGGATGGAAAGGCAATGAATCCAACTGAATGGGGATGGAGAGAAGAAGCTGGTCAGTTGATTCCAGTTTATGACTGAAAAGAATGCAGCACCTGATGAACTCTTGAAGATTATCCACTGCAACTGTTCGAGTAGTTGCAAATCTTCTCGGTGCACATGCAGACGCTATTCTCTCCCCTGCACAGCAGCATGTGGTATTTGTCAAACAGCAAATTGTGACAATCCAAACAACACTAGAGAAGTTGCTACTGTGGAGGAAGATGACACTCAAATCTGAGCCTCCAGAACAGTTTCTATTGTGTTTGAAATCAGTTAAATTGAACAGCTAAGGATCATCAACTGATTTCCTGATGAAGCACTATCAACAATGGTTCCATAAAACATTGGGTATCAATGTAACTATGATAACCAAATTTGAGTAAATTGTTGCATGAACTTGACTCGTTGTTTTATGTTATGCTGCATTATTTGTTCCCAAATAAAGATACACAATTTTGAATGAGCTGAAATGATTCCTTGGCCCCTAAAACCTACAAATAGACACAAAGATCATTACATTTGAGTCGGTAGTTACCGAGTTATGGTATTTTTAAGGTTACGGCGGCCATCTTGGACGCCATCTTGCAAACAACACTTTTCCGAGGGTCCGACTTTGGTAGACTTTTAGTATGTTTTATAATACACTGAACCCTACCAGAATCATTTGAGAAACCTTTTGTTGCAATTTTTTGGGGGTTAAACCATATTTTGACCTGACTAATAATAACACAGCAATTTTCTCCAGTATTTAATTTTATTCTACAACTAGTAAACCAGAAATTGTGTAAGTGTTGAAAGCATCTTTCTTTCTGTTCTAATTGACCCTTATCATATATCTCCAGTAACTCATTTTATCATACAATGGATAGTGTTCTCGGCATAATAAAGCCAACGGATATTTTCGATATCCGTTGGGCGTGGCTAAGGGTCATAAACGGATACGGATGCAAATTTCAAAGGTCAAGGTCGGAACTTCTTTTGAAAATTCCGATGACGTCACAAGCGTTAACATTTTGAACGCCTCTAACAGCCAAGGCTCGCAAAATACAATGTTTATTCCTAATGCAGGATATTTACAATCCCAAAACACACTCGCATGATAACCTCTATTTATTCTGTTTGGTAAGTGCTTAATGATTTATATATGTTTTTACTTTCTCTTCATTTAATTCTTTTATTTTAACTTTGACAAGGATTAAGTATCAATCACAAAATTTTATTTGTACAAAAGTTATGTTAAAGGATATAAATTTGCTTAAGGCATTTGAGAAAGGGATGATGAATTTGCAGATGAAATAATACATCTTACTAATAAATCAAATTCATGAATTGATTCCATTTACAGCAATGTTGTATTCCATTTATTTGACATTTCATATAAATATGGGTTATTTATATTCCAATGTTTGTGGGTATGTATCTTATTACGTAATAACCTTACAAATTATTCCAGAGTACTATTTCAAGGAAAATAAATTTCAAAAGATAAAAAACATTCTACACGATAGAGGTACATCTGTCATACAATAAAGGTGACCTTTAAACAGATTTTTTTTAAATTTGTCAAACTTGATGAAATGTTGAAATTTTAACTGCATTTTCAAAGAAATTTTGTTTTCAATATTCTGTGGTGTGTGGGGACATCATTATTGATAGTTGTTTTATCAAATGAATGAGTTATGACAAAACAAATTCGTACATCTCTCTTAGAGTCGTATTGTTATTGAGATATTGGAATATTTTGTGTATAGTTAGGCTCATATTGGATAAATTGATCAAAACTTTAATAACAGATGAAACGTAGAAATGTCTGAATGGTTAAATATACTCTCTCATTCATCATTACATCTCGGAGTCTGTGTAGTATTTACAAGAAATTCTAATAAAATGAAGTAGGTATTTAAATATGTGAAATAATGGGCTGAGAATAGTTTCAATAATATTTAATGTATCATTTTCCTGATACGACTAAATTATTATTTAGGAAAGTTTTGATCCTGTACAGTGTACAGTTTTGTTTAATAACAAGATCCATCTCAAGTATGATATACTTCATCAAAATATCAAATACATAAAAGTTCTTCATCCATGTGACCACAATATTTTTAATAGGTCCCCTTTAAATTTCAGGTACGTTCTTTCGTAATATTTTCCTTGAATATTTCTTCTGGATTACTAAACTACCGTTCAAAAGAAGGTATATACCCCCAATTTTCAACAAACATAAAATGACTACACCAAGTATTTGAGCGAAACAATGTTTAATAGGGTGGCACGAATTTTGACGATCCCAATAAATTAAGTTTATCGTAAGACTATTGTTCAAAAACAAAAACATAACAAGTATAAGGCCTCATAGGTACTCAGAGCATCAAACATAACATTATCATTTTTTTTATTCAGTCAATTTCCCCTTGTTGCGGACATATTGTCAATAGTAGGTATCATTATTATCTCATTTTGGCATCATTGCACGCAGTACTCCTCCTTCTCATGGACCATAATAAAATGTTTGTTGGTATTTGTTTGTTTGGCAATATTAGGTGTTATACTTTATTTCTCACGGTATTAATAAAACAAATTCCAGATTTAAATTTTGGCATTTTGTATATGATGTTTACTGACAATAGTCAATTAAACATTCCACAATTTCAGTTTTAAAATGCTCTTTTGCTTGTTATTTAACAATTATGGCAATTCGTTTTTTAAAAATGTAAAGCCTAAGTTTAATAAAATTCAAACGTTATCAATCTGAAGTAGACTAAACTGAATTTATCTTTAATAATTTGTCTCATATCAGTATCAAGAATATATCTATTCGGAGGAGAAATTTATTTATACATGTGCTAAGATTAAAAACAATGTAAATGTCAGTTATTAACAATAAAAGGAATACAAATACGGAAGTGTTCTGTAAATAGTTACTTGTAATATTTTCGTAAGACATAAAAGTATCTCTTTGTAAGGATGAGGCATCAACTTCTGATAGTATAATTATTTATGATCAAATTATCAATTTTATGGCACGACATAAAGACATATACTTTGATACAAACAACAGCAGAATAGTATTGAAATGGATACATCAATATCGAATATACTGTTTATCACCCTTGCTTGAAATATAATTTCTTAATAAAGATATATATGAACAAATAATTTAACAATACATTTAGAGAATTTCACAACCAAATAATGTTTATCAGTTCGACTGTTTCTAGTTTCATGTGCATATGGATTGTTGACATTTAATAGTCATTGGTACAAACATAAACCTCTGACATCAATACAACACTAAAACAAACTATAAATATTATGTCCGTGATTCTTATTTCAGAATTAGCAAAAACAACATTACTGTAAGTATTAATTTTTACAGATAAATTGTTGCTTTACGTTTGCATGACTTTACTTTACATGAACCAAGTATTAATTTCTGCATACAAAAAGTCATATCTACAAAAGAAAGTGCACAGAATTGATACAAGAATAGGTTGGTTAACAAATCAGAAAGGAATTAAGTGAATTATTACTTGAGTAGTTTTGGTTTTGGGATACCTATTTCTTTCGCTAGATCTATATTCCAAGTAACAACCCACTTTTATAAAATATTGTTTTTTAAAAAGGCAAAGTAGAAAAGTTGTGAAAGTACGATATTTACAACTTCAGTTACATGACTTTAGAGAAACCAACCATATGGCTAAAGAAAAGAAGTAATTGAGGAACTAGTCAAAATAAAAACATCACATGCTAAATAGGCATTGTTTATTTAACCACTAATTTCCGTTTTCAATATGTTAAGGAACATAGGTTCGTCAAGGACTTGTAAGCATTACCCAAAATATCATCTTATATTTGGCAGTAACATGTCAAAATGAGAACATTGCCTGGCATTAAATATCTAACATCAAATTTCATATTTTGAGATGTTTCTCAGTTTAATGAAAGGTCGTTTCTTGTAAGCATTACACCTGATATAACCTTATAGTTGACAATATGAAGTTGACATGTTTTTGGCCTAAAAACTGTCATGTTCTTGGTTATATTTATACCTCATAACAAAATCACCAATCTTATTGACACATAGCTCAATAAGAGGCCTACAGATGATGGATATGTCTAGTGACCTACCTGTACATAGAGTTAATGCAATAAACAACCACGGCCCACTCATCAATAAGATAAAGTTAGATAGACAGTTCCATATTTGTTCATTCTGTCGATCTAACATTGAACTGTATGCGAAGTCATCCTGTTGACCTCTCGTGTTCTACTAACTATTGACCAATCAAATTCAGCCTCACAAACAGGTTGTTCTATGTACAATTATGTTTTGATTTAAGTATCGTGTGTTAGCTTGTGTTCTTAATAATTATTGTTTGTTGAATAGAGCATTAAAAAGAATCTTGTTAAAGTTAGATAGACAGTTCCATATTTGTTAGTTCTGTCAATCTAACATTGAACTGTATTAGAGGTCATCCTGTTGACCTCCCGTGTGCAACTAACTATTGACCAATTGAATTAAAAACTCACAAACAGGTTTTTCTAGGTACAATTATGTTTTGACTTAAGTATCGTGTGTTAGCTTGTGTTCTTAATAACAGTTTTTCGACTTATGCATTAAAAAGAATCTTGTTTTTGTTAGGAATAAAGAAAGTTGATTCTCCATAGCTTGTATAAAAGAACTCTATTTGTTTCTATAGGTTACAGCATCCAAACACATTTGATATTGAGAAAATATACATTCAGAATATAAATATAAATTGTAATTCAATATTAACAAACAGTGCTGAGTATAATGTAATCAATATTGATTATTGAATACTAGAATGAGTGATGACCATTAATTAGGGAACTACTCAGTCATCAATTATTTTAGAAAAAAATGTTTTATCAAGGTATCAATTTGTTTTTATAGCATAAATTTTTAATTGATTACAGGGCAGAGATTATGATTGGGTTGAATGAAATATTTTTATTTAATGTCATAAACTAGATAAAATATTTCGAAACTTTAAGATTATGTGAAAATAGGGATGTATCCAATTTTCCAGATCATTCCAAAGTTTCTTGCTTTCACAGTAGTATATATAACTCTATATAGAATTCGTTATTTGAAATTTTAAAAAGTTAAGTTTTTAACCTTGTCTCTTTCCAGATTGGACATAAAATCAAAGAATATCTGGATTTAATGAAGTCGTCTGGAGAATTGGACAATGAATCTAAAATGTGGACTTATTTGGCCATTCAACCAATCCATATTGCTGTTATATAAAATAATGGTTTCATGAGAACAAATATTTACTCTATTGTTTATTATTATCCTTCTAATGGAAATGAAAAATAAGTGAAAGGAGTTTTTTTTAAAGTTATTTTACCCTTACAGTATGATCACATGATGGTTAAAAAAAACTTCGTTTAATATATTCCTAAAACTAAGTGTTTGCAACTATTTATCAACAATAATACAAATAGAAAAAACGACAACATTTTATAACTCTTAAAGGGGCAGTAGCACGTTTTTTGAAAAATTTTAATTTTAAATTTTTCACTGATAATTGTATGTTAATGCTCAATGTATTATTTTAATAGTGTCAAAAATCTCATTACACAAATCCACAGTCACAGAACTAAGTATAAAGATTCACATAAAATCAATTGGCGGCATTTTTCCGTGAACACCTTTAATTCAGTTTGCGTTAGAAAAAGGAATCGCATGGCTAAACTTTACATTATACATTTGAATTATTACTGCTTCATTTATTTGAAACATTTTGTCTTTCAATTGGAACCATCAAATTTCATTTTCCTTACATTCCCCCTAAAACGTGCTACTGCCCCTTTAATAGTAAAGTATTTAGTGAATATTTCCTTGTGCGAGATATACACTTTTTTTTTACATAGTACATTTACATTTCTTTCATTGTCTAATGAATCTGACCTCCCAAAAGCAAAACAAACCGCGTTAGATTGAATCAAAATGAATGGTAATGATATGAATATCCATTTGATGTAAGTTAACGTTTCAAGCAACATTAAATAAAACTACGTTTGTGCAATACGAAAAAACTATTAGTTAACTTGCAAAGTCTCTGGACATGATTTGTAGGTATTTCGCAAAAACGCAATAATTCAGTTGTCAGGAATGCTTTAGGGCAAGATTCATTTAACAAAAATGTTAATTGATAATAGAGACAGAATAAATAAATCTTGTTCATGTAATGTTGTTTTGAGTACATGTAAACTTTGTTTGTAATCAGGTTTATCTTCCAGCATGTTATTTCGTCATTTGACAGTCAGAAATGTCAACTTTACGAACATTGTGTAAATAAAAAATCATTTTTTTATAATTATGATGAAATGAAATTGACTTTTAGAACATCTTTCATCTATCATCCATTTCTTATTTCAAACATGTCTTCGAAACCTTTATATTTATTACCAATATGTTTTTAATTATTCATTAAAAGTTCAAAAACTTTGAAACGGAGACAAGAAAGTGCAATCAAATATATTGGAAAGATCGAGTGTTTAAGTTATGTTCGTGGTATATTTGTTCATGTTTATTTCAATTAATGTTTTTTAAATAGTAAGAGCATTGCACAAAAACTACCAGTTCTTTTGTAAATGGATTTGGCATATGAAACACTTTGACATTAAAATTCCTGTATTTTACAAATGTTTCTAAAACTATTCAGCTGTATGAAATCTGCCTACATAAGTTTGGTTACTTGCTCGTTTATCAAAGTTTGAACATCATGTTATTTGGGTTTAGTTTTGACGTCAAGTAGATGCCTTCAGTAGCTGTGACAAAGGGTCCCCAATTGTCTTTATCTAAGTTTTAACATCATGAAATTTGGGTTTAGTTTTGACGTCAAATAGATGCCTTCAGTAGCTGTGACAAAGGGTCCCCAACTGTCTTTATCTATGTTTGAACATCATGTTATTTGGGTTTAGTTTTGACGTCAAGTAGATGCCTTCAGTAGCTGTGACAAAGGGTCCCCAATTGTCTTTATCTAAGTTTTAACATCATGAAATTTGGGTTTAGTTTTGACGTCAAGTAGATGCCTTCAGCAGCTGTGACAAAGGGTCCTCAATTGTCTTTATCTAAGTTTTAACATCATGAAATTTGGGTTTAGTTTTGAAGTCAAGTAGATACCTTCAGTAGCTGTGACAAAGGGTCCCCGATTGTCTTTATATCAAAGAACAATACTTGAATATTAATTTGTATTTTTGACCGTCTGATCTCCAGTGTAAAGTTTTGGCATGAACTGTACAGAATTACTGGTTTTAAAAGCCCATTTAAATATTTCATATTAACTCTATTATGTTATTATTATTATTGAATATAACTACAATTACATTGACTTTATGCAAAGGAACAACTATGACCTGTGATTAAAGCTTCTGATCACTTATCACGGATTTTGTCGAGAATTTGACTCTTTGTCACTTTGATGCACTTCAAAAACTGTAATAAGTTACTATTAAGTAGGAATAAGAATAACAATAAACTATTGTTCAATGGAAAGAAAGCAATGCAACACCATTTATTAAATGTTCTTTCCAGGTTCTTATTCCAAGCTCAGCTTCTTGTTCAGTAAATGAAACAAAGATGTTTAGCAGCATATATACATGTATGCCAATTGGCGTTATACTTATTACTAATTTTCACTCATTTTGTTAACGTCGATACCACCTTCTACTAATCAAATGTGCTGTAACACCAATACAGTTCCGACAGTGAAATTCGCTTTTTACAAGGGTTAATCCAATGTTTTAAAGGGGCAGTAGCACGTTTTTAGGGGGAATATAAGGTGATGTCAAAAAATTAAAATAAATGGTTCCAATTGAAAGACAATGTATTTGAACGTAATGGAGCAGTAATAATTCAAATATATAATGTAAATTTTAACCATGCAATTCCTTTTTCTTACACAAATTGAATTATGGTGTTCACACAAAATGGACGCCAATGGATCTTCTGTGAATCTTCATACTTTGTCCTCTGACTATGCATTATTGGCTTGTGTGATGAGATTTTGGACACTATCAAAATGATACAGTTAGCAGTACGAACATTTGTCGGTGAAAAAAATAAAATATAAAATTATCAAAAACGTGCCACTGCCCCTTTAAAGGGTCAACATAGAAACTACTGATGATTATTGATATACTCAGATATTGTTTAACTGCAACAGACAGACAGACTTTTTATTAAATAAAAGGCGACTGACCCATTATTGATTAACTAAATGATAATCTGGATGAATTTTAAATGATTACGTTAGAGTAAACTTAAAATAATTAACTATATTTCACAAAGTATAGAGAAAGGCTGGAATGGTAAACAGACAGACGTACAGGCAGATTTTTGGTTATTCAGTAAAAGGCTGAGCTGACCATGTCTGTCTGAAAATAAACAAAAGGCAATTTACATGTACATTACATTAGAGCCAGTTATGTATGTTCTATTTTATTATAAGTATAGCATTTGTGCATAACTTGTCGACTCGATTTAGGTTTTCATCGTCGTTTTGTTTGAAGAAAAAGTTACTTTCTTTAAACCAACGTTATTACGATGTAACGTAAAATGCCTAAAAATACTATATGTGTGGGCCCAATCCATGTTCTTACGTAGAGAAATAATTCTATAAGTATTTTACAAAAAATACATCCCAAGTTTCATTTCTATCAAAATACTGCAGCGATAATGCAGTTTTTGAAACAAGCCTGGAATTCCCTTTAAATGACCATACTACTTTTAAAGAACTATTATTCCTTGATTGTAATAACGAAAATATCGTTCATTGGTGTCAACGAAGGATGATATTGTAGTGGAGTAAATTCGTATCACAAGGCATTTCTTGTAGCTTTTAATAATAGTGATTATGTGTCCATTTATGGAGCGCATATATCCATCTACTCAGTGGTTGCTCAAGGCGCTGTAGGAGTTTTATTACCCTGGTCTAACCTAGGCTGACATATCTGTCACTAGAAGGTCACTGTTGCATCCCAACTATGGATGTTTTTCCAACTCAAGATGGGATAGCTCTCCAGCTATGCCGACTGTGGATAGTTGGATAAATTTTTTATTTTGAAATAAAAATACGCCTAAAAATATAAACTTTGAAATTTTTTGGGAAAAACCTAAATTGGATGAAAAAATTACATGAAATGGTAATTTTGATGAAAAGTTTGACTTTTATAGATTTCATTCACGTGTTTGATGAAAAATTTAGTTTAGTGAAAACAATGACTTAAATGAGAAAATACCTCATGAAATGTTATTTTTGATGAAAAATATATTTGAAAGCTTGTTTTAATCAGTAACATTTTAATTTTGATGAAATTGATGATTGATGTAATAATTTGATGTATTATTGACCTTAATGCAAAATTACCTTGATTTATTTTTAAAATAGAGACTTTGATAAAAAAAATGATAGATTTCTTTTACGTGTTTGATGAAATATTAAGTTCCATGAAAAAACTTTTAAATAAAAACCTTTTGATATGTACAATGTATGTTTTAATTAAAATAATATTTTAAAAGTTTGATTTAGACACCAACAGTACACAGTACCACGTGACCATTTCCTGCTTGGTGAACAGAAACCCATATGAATAAAGATACTTGCCCAAGATGACACCCCAATCTCTCAACTTGTGTCGAAGTGTGGAATAGAGAATCAACCCTTCAAACTCTCAATTTAATCAGCAACGAGCGGCTTACCAACTCATATGTGTATCTTTTCTACATATTTTCCTCATTTGAAACCAAACTCTATATCCTCCCACACCTTGTTTCTTAAAGCACTTGACAGGCACTCAATCATGCATAAACCAAACCACCAACACATGATGAATGATGTGGACTGACGTATATAGAGGATATAATATAATAATAATAATAAT
Organism: Steromphala cineraria; assembly: GCA_916613615.1. Classification (NCBI taxonomy): domain Eukaryota; kingdom Metazoa; phylum Mollusca; class Gastropoda; order Trochida; family Trochidae; genus Steromphala; species Steromphala cineraria. The sequence continues at coordinate 44,626,354 of OU744736.1, read as the reverse complement.
AATAATGGGCATTTATATAGCGCCCTAGTCCACACACTCGTGCATGCTCATGGCGCGAAAGTAAAGTGAAAATAGAGTCACTTGTACACAGAGGAGAACATATGGGTTTTCAGATTGGATTTAAATGCTGCAAGTGTTTCTGAAGCTTTGACGTGGAGTGGCAGTGGATTCCATAGTCTTGGGGCAACGTTATGAAAGGATCGTTTACCAAACGAACATAATCTGAAAGGGACAGTTAGTAGTAGCTGGTTCTGAGATCTGAGAGATCTGGATGGTATATATTCCATGATTAAGTCATTGAGATAAGATGGCGCTTGTTGATGAAGGCATTTGAAGACAGTGACAAGGATCTTGAAATTGATACGGGATTCAATCGGAAGCCAGTGCAGGGATTTGAGGATGGGTGTGTTGCTTTCAGACTTTGACTTCAAAGAAATTATACGGGCAGCTGTATTCTGTATTTTTTGCAGTTTATTTAGTTGGTACTTGTTTAGACCTGTGAGGAGGGCATTGCAGTAGTCTAATCGGGAGGTGACTAGACATCTGACTAAAATACTGGCGCTGTTGGTGGTGATGTATTTCCTAATGTTCCCAATCCTGCGGAGATGGAAATAGCAGACTTTGCACAACTTATCTACTTGGGCATGCATTGATAGGTCAGATTCCAACCACACCCCCAGATTCTTAACCACCGGAGAGAAAGTAACATCAGCTGAACCCACTGTCACTTTATCTAAATCGATCATCTTTAGATGTTGTGATCTACCAACAAGCAGCACATCAGTTTTGTCATCATTCAGTTTCAGTACCTTACTAGTCATCCAGTCTTTGATTTCCTTTGTACAACACTGAGTGTCAATGAAAGCAGCTTCAGTTGTATCTGGTGTGAAAGCTTTGATCAATTGTTTATCATCAGCATATGAATAGTGAGGGATGTTGAATCTGTTAATGATAGAAGGCAGTTGATTGATATATAATAGAAAGAGAACGGGTCCAAGAACTGATCCTTGGGGGACTCCACAGGACAGAGAGGACTTTTGAGAGAGAGCATCACCAATCAACACTGCTTGACCTCTTTCAGTGAGGTAAGACGTGAACCATGATAATGGTGTCCCTTGGATGCCACCGTGATGTTCCAATGTATGAAGAAGCTTAGTGTGGTCGACAGTGTCAAATGCTGCACTCATGTCCAGAAGAAGTAAGATTGCCATGTCACCGTTGTCAACAATACATCTGAGGTCATTTATCACTCTAAGAAGTAATGTCTCTGTGGAGTGTTTTGGCTGGTAAGCAGACTGAAAAGGATCAAGAATATTATTTGCTGACATATGACTCATAAGACGTTTACTGACGGCTTTTTCAATCAATTTTGACAAGAAGGAAAGATTTGAAACTGGTCGATAACTTTTCATTTGTTCAGTATCCAGTTTAATATCCTTGATGAATGGTTTCACAATTGCATCTTTGCACAGTTTTGGAAAGATTCCTGAGGACAAACTGCAGTTTATGATGTCAGTGATAGGTGGTAGCAGCATGTCTAGATGTTCCACAATCAGCTGACTGGGAACTGGGTCACTCAGGCATGTTGTAATGTTAGCTGTCTTGATCAGGGCTTGGACCCCAGCTACTGTGAATGGTTGAAACTCTACCAGTGGTGTTCCATTGAATGAGCACTCATCTTGTGGCATTTGGTGTTGATTGAGCTGTAGTAGAGTATTTCTGATCTTCAGGATTTTGGATTCAAAATATTCGTTGAATCTGTTTGCCAGCTCATCATCATTGTGTGATTTTGGAAGAGTGACTTCGGTCTTTTTACCAACCAATGAGTTCATAAAATTATGAAGCTGACGTGGCTTATCTGATAGTTCAACAATGTGTTGTCTGCAGTATGATCTTTTTGACTCTTGAATGATTTTACAACATTTGTTCCCTAGTGATCTATAAATCTGACGGTCAACTTCCAGTCTGGACTTCTGCCAACTCCTTTCAGCTCGCCTCCTTTCCATTTTTGCGTGATGCACATTGTCATTATACGATTTACACCCAGGCCTTTGAATAAAAGACGTGGTCTTTATTGGTGCATGAACATTCAGAATGTTGAGCAGAGAGTCATTGTACTGCTTTGTTAACTGATCCACATCTGCTGTTGGTTGCAAGAGGAGATCAGAGACGGCAATGTCTTCACTAAACTTATCTTTGTCAATCTTTTTCAGATTTCGACATGTTCTACTTCTGGTTTTGAGAGATTGGGATTGAAAGTTTAGTGTCACAATAATCAGTGCATGATCAGACAAAAGTTTATCCACAACTTCAACATCTTTGAGTAGATTACCATTATCCTGTCTAGTAACTACCCAGTCTAGGATGTGCCCAGATCTATGTGTTGATACATTTATATTCTGTTTCAAAGAATGTGAATCAAGCAGTTTGACAATTTTCTTTACCTCTGATTTTTGTGGTTCATCAAAGTGCACATTAAAGTCTCAGACGAAAATGGTATTTTTTCGTGCATGGGGAGAAAATAACTGTGACAAATCATCATGTCCATGACATACTATGTTTACGACACGAGCGACAGCGAGGGAAATACTGATATTTAGGCAAGAGTGTCGTAAACATAGTATGTCATGGGCACAAATATAAAATTCTGTTTATTATCGTAGTCCCAAAATTAAAGATTATACTCAAAACCTACTTCTCAGCATAGGCGGACTAGCCGCAGCAGACCCGTATGCATTGTGACGTCACAGGTGAACCGTGACGTTAAAGCATTGTTTATAACGTGATATTTTGCCCTAGGGCAACATATGAAAAATATTAACCTCGATACTATAATACTATAAATAGTCAGCTAGTATTACCGTCTTCCCATGATGAATGACGTATTAACAAGTATTATAAATAGTCAGCTAGTATTACCGTCTTCACATGTGGACTGACGTATTAACAAGTATTATAAATAGTCAGCTAGTATTACCGTCTTCTCATGGTGAATAACGTTTAAACAAGTATTATAAATAGTCAGCTAGTATTACCGTCTTCTCGTGATGAATAACGTATTAACAGGTATTATAAATAGTCAGCTAGTATTACCGTCTTCACGTGATGAATGACGTATTAACAAGTATTAGAAATAGTCAGCTAGTATTACTGTCTTCACATGTGAACTGACGTATTAACAAGTATTATAAATAGTCAGCTAGTATTACCGTCTTCACATGATGAATGACGTATTAACAGGTATTATAAATAGTCAGCTAGTATTACCGTCTTCTCATGATTAATAACGTATTAACAGGTATTATAAATAGTCAGCTAGTATTACCGTCTTCACGTGATGAATGACGTATTAACAAGTATTATAAATAGTCAGCTAGTATTACTGTCTTCACATGTGAACTGACGTATTAACAAGTATTATAAATAGTCAGCTAGTAGTACCATCTTCACATGTGGACTGACGTATAAACAAGTACTATAAATAGTCAGCTAGTATTACCGTCTTCACATGTGGACTGACGTATTAACAAGTATTATAAATAGTCAGCTAGTATTACTGTCTTCACTACATAATTACTTCTTGAGCTGTTTGAGTGACATTCTAGAAGTTAGTTAAGTTTATTTGACAGTAGCAACGTTTCGGTATAGGTCTTCATACCGGTTGAAATACATGCTTATATGTTTGAAAACGGTATAAGGGTCTATACCGAAAAGCATTTACAAACAAAACTTGATGCAAGATGTGAGACTGAAAAAAAAATTCAAGTTTTCCCTGAAATAAATTGAATGCACAACAATACATTCATAAAAATCCTAGTTTTAAGATTTATTATCCATTGTCCCTGATTTCAAAACGGGAATATCCATTTCTAAGTACAAATAATATTTCGTAAAAGGTAATCTAGTGAAACAAAGTACTTGACAGACACCGTAACTGTTTCAGACAAAACGCGCCCCCCGTTAAATTAAGAATAAAAGTTTTCACTATGTTAAAGAGAAACTACGAACACGAGAGATTTAAACCATGAGAGAGCCAAAACTTTACAATATCTGGTGAGTCCGAGTAGGAGTGTTTTCTCTTACTTATGAACCGTATTAGAATTTATATCCCTAAGGAACAATGATAACGTATCGGTATAACACGCAATGGTACCTTATGATAAAATTGTGGTACGAAGATATAACCGAAGTCTGACTTACACGAAGAACACGTGCATTTATGCAATACTGCGTTCATTGTGAGGTAAGCAGCAAGAATGAACACCAGTTTCGCACGTAATGTCCTGTTTATCTCGGAACATAAAGTTAGCAATGTTGTAAACGCCTGAACATGAAGAGTCAATGTCTAAACAGTGATACATAATTATCATAAACACGACATGCCTATATTCAATCAAAACTTTCTTGTTTCTTAAGGGCATAATTAATTGTTATGCTTGACAGCAAAGAATCATATTAACGTTTGAACTCAATTGATGAATACATCAAAATTGTTTTGATTAGTATTAATGTTATGAATTGGAATAACACATTTATATGCAGGAACATTTTATCATATTTTAAGATGTAACAAATAAAAACATATTATTTTTTTATAAGAATTTTTGCTAGCTATTCGACTTATGAGATTGTGGTCGTCAAACTGTTCTTTTAATTTAGAGAAAAGAAATATAAATAAATCGTTTTTATGATTGATCGAATGTCTTCCCACAATGTTATTTAATACGACCAACATTATCTTATATTTGTACAACAGTTGTTTGATAAATGAGATAATCTTGGTATGCTTTACAGGAAATAAATCTGCCATTAACGAATTCGAATTAGGTAACTTAGAATATTATAACTTTGAATGATTATTGACGTTTAATGAATTTAATTTTAGTCCCTGGCGTATTACAAGTGATGAATTTAATACCAGAAACATATAAGTTTTATTTCGGTTAAAGTTCTGCCTTTAAATGTCAAACATACATGAGAGGGTCAAAACTATACAATCTCTTGAGTTTGAGTAGGAGTGGTTTCTCCTACTTATCAACCGTATTAGTTTTTATATCCCTAAGTAACAATAATTATCGGTGAAACACGCAATAGTGCCTCATGATAAAATTGCGGTACAAAGATAAACACGAAGAACACAGTGAGGTAGGCAACAAGAATTGAACACCAGTTACGAACGGACTGTCCTGTTACTTCCCGAACATAAATTAAGCAATATTGTAAACATGAAGAGTCAATGTTTGACCAGTGAATGTTGTCTATCATAAACGCGAAATGTCTATGTTTAATCAATATTTTGGTTGTTCTTCTTTAAAGCATAATAACTGGTTTGGTTCACAGCACAGAATTGTTAGTGTTTGAACTCAAATGATAAATGTTACATCATATTGTCTGTAGTGGGTATTTTATAAATACATAGGAATTAAACAAATATACATTGTATATACAGGAAAATTTTCTCACCTTTTTTTTATTAAATGTAACAAATAAAAAAATACATATATATTTATAAATATGTTTGTGTGCTTTATTACTTATGGGAAATAAGGTCGTCCAAATGTTCTTTGAATTTAGAAAAAGAAGAATTTTTTTTTTTATGAACATTTCAATCAGATATCTTCCCACAATGATATTTGATAAGACCAATATTATTTCATTACTTTTTTCAACAGTTCGTTCAATAAGATAATCTTGGTTTGTGTTATATGAATAGATATATTTTATAACAGTAGTCATCGTAATAGAATTAGAAAGGTTACTACGAATTTTTATAACAGAAAATTAAAGAATTTGAATGATTAATGACGTTTTATGAATTTTAGTTTGTCACTGACGAATGCAAATGATGAATTCGATCCAAAGGAAACAATAAAGTTTAAAATCTAAATATCAAACATCACATTTCAACACAAATATACAGTTTTTTCAAAACTATTTCCCACATTAAATCCCTGACGTAAAACATATCATGTGTTGCCATTTCCTTCTTGCACGTTGTTCATATGACTTTACGTAACGAGTGTATTTTTTTTATTAACAATTTATTAATATGAGTTTAATCACTACATGATCGGACAAGCGACCAAAACGTAATTTAATAAACTATATACACTGCCCCATAAGTTCGTTAACTCTTTACTTAACATCAGCTAAGGGTTATATCTCTCCAGGCACTTTTCCGCTGAAAACATGGACAAAAACCTGACTGCTTTTAATGGCGTTTTAGGTTCGACAAATCTGAAACAATATAATCGTCATAAGCTCAAGGGTCTGCGACCAGGTTACAGCCTTCTTGACCTTTTGAAAGAGGAGAAGAAAATATAAATAGGTTTTAGGGCCTGTCCCTCATAGAGGTCATAGGTTCACCAAATCTTCAACTTCATTGGTGTAAAGGTTCCCGAAATCGCAATAGCCAAAGGTTTTCGGGCGTATATAATTGGGCGGACACCATGCTAAAATACGTAGCACAAAGGCTACTTTATTTGAAATATATGAAATTCTAACTTTTACAGAGCTTTACAAGCAAATTCATGAGGGATTAGATTTGTTATTCTCAGAAAAAATGTAAGTTTTTAAATAAGGGAATTAACATATTTGTATATCTAGAGATATAGTCTTTGTAGAGACTATGACGATATTCTAATGGAGAGCGTAAGATTTGTGTCAGTGAATAGAAATATACAAGCACATTTGTGGACGAAAACTTCTTTATTTGTTTTACACGATGGTTCTGGGCAACTTCTTGTCCTTCTTCGGGTGAATGAATAAGTGGCAAGAACTGACCAAGAACCGTCGCGTGAAACAAATAAAGAAGATATTTTCCATAGATTTTCCTTTATTACTATACCAACTTCTACATGTTGTTTAAGAATCTGAAATTTGATAGTTGCAAATGGTGTCAACGACCCGCTACTACATCTCGCTAGACTCAATATCGGAGTGAAACGGGTATCATTGAGGCTAGGTTTACTTAGACTGCGGTTAGGAACTTTTTATCTAATGTCATCAAAATTTTTGATTTTGTGTACATATTTTCCTTTTCTTTTTTTTGTTTTGGTTTGCAAATTGGTATGGAATTTATTATTTCGACCCCTCGTTGGTTTATTGATTACTTATATATGTCTTTTTTATTACAGAGTGACCTGGAAATGATGCTGAAAATAATAGGAATTCACCAGACAGAAAAAAGGACCAAAAATTGAAAAAGAAATACTGAGAAGTGTAAAGTACAGCTAAAAGATCTATCAAAATTTTAGGAAAAGGTATTGAATGGAAAGTTTCAAACCAAACCGTTACCACAGCAATAAAGAAAATTTGTCATGTTTGTTGCAAGTGACCATTTCTCATACACTACAGTGTCTGTCCAAACAAGACTTAATAATTGAATAAAATGATACTAACTTTTCTTGCAATCTTTTCAAATCTTCGATAGATAGATGTCCAACCAGTCACCATTCTGGTCTAAACCATTACCTGTATTGTCCTTACTCTATTAATATCATTATCATCTTTCAGTATGTGATAGGAAAATTATATTTCTTTATCAACTTTAAAGGGGCAGTAATACGTTTTTAGGGGGAATATAGGGTGATTTCAGGAAAATGAAAATTAATAGTTTCAATTGATAGACAATGCATTTAAATTAAATGGAGCAGTTATAATTCAAATATATAATGTAAAATTTAGCAATGCGATTCCCTTTTCTTACACAAAATGAATTAAAAATGTTCACACAAAAATGGCTGCCCATAGATTTTGTGTGAATCTTCATACTTTGCCCTCTGACTGTGGATGATTGGCTTGTGTAATGAGATTTTTGACACTATAAAACTAATACATTCAGCATAAACTTACAATTATCAGTGAAAAATTTAAAATATAAAATTATCAAAAAACATGCTACTGCCACTTTATAACATTACATATATTACCGCCTTGCAACTAACAAGCCGACTACTTTGCAGGCAATTTAATCAAATTACTTGAATAACATCTCTTTAACATTTCCGCATCTATTCAAATGTAATCAAAACAGTTTGAAATCAGATATAATTGATGATCGTATGTAGCCTACGTGATGTTTTGTACATCATGATTTAATTAATTAGAAACACTTCGACATTGATCTTTATGTGTTTCGACTATAGCCATTCTAATAGCTTTGTAATTGAACCCAAGTGTATCTAACGTTGTTTCAATTACTTTATTTTAGGGAGAGAAAGTTAATTAAAGATAATAATAATTACAATTTTAACTTCTAGTATCCAATCAATCTAGTTAAAACTAGCTGTAATGTTATCGTCCTTACGTTACGTAATAAGGGGACGATAACATTACAGCTAGTTTTAACTTGATTGAGTATCCAATCGACAACTTCTCACTGACAGTGATCATGACCTTTTATGGATTGTAGCAAAAGCCTTTTCAAATTGTTTGCATTTCTCCAAAATGTTAAAGCTTCATAGCACAAAACTTTACAAGTTATCGTGTTTAAAAGGATTTTTAAAGTAATCTAAAATTCGTGACCTTGACCTTGAATGTGAGTATATATGCAAACAATTCGGACAAAGTATGATTTGAAAGATATTTTTATAAAAAGCATAACGGGATACAATTGTGGTTCATGACAATAACTTATATATCATGACCTCGACATCTGATATTCAAGGTCACGCAATCAATGAACAGTTATGTGTACAAATCATGTAATGATTTAAAGGGGCAGTAGCACGTTTTTAGGGAGAAGAAAAGGTGATGTCAGGAAAATGCAAATTAATGGTTCCAAACTAAATGGAGCAGTAATAATTCAAATTTATAACGAAAAGTTTAACAATGCGTTGCTTTTTCTTACACAAAATGGCTGCCAATGAATTTTATTTGAATCTTCATACTTTGTCATCTGACTATGGATGACTGGCTTGTGTAATGAGATGTTTGACAATGTCAAAATAATACATTCAGTATTAACTTTCAATTATCAGTAAAAACATTGTATAATATAAAATTATCAAAAAACGTGCTACTGCCCCTTTAAAGTGTTAATAGACTTAGTCAACATGAAGCATGTTTGCTAAACCATTCATACGTCCTGACCATGCTGTGACCCTGAATTTGGATTGGAGCTGAAACCTTTACAAATGTTGTACTTCTCCAAAGATCCAAAGATGATAATTAAGGATTGTTTTACATGTTTTGTGCCTCTATCGATGTATAACAGCAACAAATTGTATAAAATCGCGTAGCTTCATAGCACAAAAACTTTTCAAGTTATGGTGTTAAAAAAGATTTTGTTGGTGATTTTATAACTCATGACCTTGACCCTTGATTTTGAATGTGAACATGGAAAAATAAATAAAAATAATAAGCATAAGCAGAATGATATGCATTAAGGTTTTGAAAAGCCTATTGAACTAGAAGTTAAACACTGATGCTCCCTGATATCAGTAAATTGTAAATGTATATTTGTTGTGTTAATATATCGCTATCAATCACAAGGTTAAGTTTTTAAAAATTACTTGCTGCACCAAGGTCAAGGTCAGGAAGTAAACAAGCAAAAAAGTGAGCGTGGCTCACTAATACCCCTGACCGTGCATCCCTGACTAACTGAATTATTTTTTACTTTCAATGTAGTCACTCAGTCTGCACAGCATTTGACCCCCAAAGAGGAATTGAGAAAAATGAGAAAAAATGGAACTTTGTAAAAAAAAACACACACAAAAAACCCTTATCAATTTTAGTTTTGATTTGGCACTGGACCACTCCTAGTAGGGAAGAAGACACATGCAAAGTGTGAAAAGAATCAGATGAAAAGTTTTTCCCGTAATAGGTTGGACAAATCTGATATTGGAAAATGACTATGTTCAAAATATTGAAATTTGTAAAAAATTGAAATATCAATGAAATTTGTTGCAATTTCGCACCGCACTCCTCCTAGTAGGGTAGAAGACATGTGCAAAATTTGAAATAAATCGGATGAATAGTTTTCCCGTAATAGGTCGGACAAAAAATGTCCTCGGACAGACAGACAGACACACGGAATCGTTTGTATTACTAGATACCCCGAACCGTTGGTCGGGGGCAAGGGCGGATCCAGGATTTTTGAAAGGGGGGGGTCCCAAAATAATTTGTCTCCACTCAGGGGGGGGGGGGGGTCTCCCACGACCCCTTATACCTGGATTTGAAAGGGGGCGGGTGTTGAAAAGGGGGGGGTCAGGACCCCCTGGATCCCCCCCCCCCTGGATCCGCTAGTGGGGGGTATACAAATAATGACCTCATCTGAAAGGTCTTATCATGATAGATGCACATTTGAAATATCAAAGGTTTACCCCGAAGCAATCAAAAGTTATGAGCAAGGTAAAAGTTATTTGTGAACAATTTTTACAGATGGACAGACTGACAAACAGAGCAAAAACTATATATACCGGTAACACCGGTATCCTTGATTCAGGGGCATAAAAATGTTATAACTAATGGATGTATGAGGAGGGAGGGGGCGGTGGAAACTGCACAAAACTGATAGCAGCCCAGCCCCGAGCCCAAGTCACAAGTGCTCAACACAAGTGATCCATTGACATGGTGGTATGATTACATCAAGCCCGAAAAATCATAAATACCTTGACTTATTGAAGTACATAAATGTTGACCCAACCGAAACTTGGTTTGTCATATTTGTCATTTTTTATCACAGAGTAATATATATAATGTGTGTGTTGAAATATTATTCCTTGTGGCCCTTATTAGGGATCACAGGGTCCTCAAAGCAATGAATTATCCTCACTTGTAAAGGAGTCTCTACACAAAATTTCAATTTCTAGAAGAATAAGATGAAAACGCACAACCTTTATGACAGAAAAGATGGATGCCAGATGCAATGCCGTAAGCGTAAGCCCATTTGGTCTTTCAGGCCAGATGAGATAGAAAAAAAGAAGAAATAACAAATATCACCTTATCACATTCAAACATTTTATTGTGAAACAATTGCTCACTCTATTCATAGTAACAAACACCTTATGTTATATAAATAGTCATATTGTGATCAACAACATCATAAAGATTTGTGTAACAAATTTAACAAGCTTTATCACATTTCATTTTCCCAAATGGATTTCTGTATCGTGACCTTCTCAAATGAAAAAACTAAAACAAATGCAGCTAATAAAATTTTCAAATACATATCCATTTGATCGTGGTGAAAGCATATTTGACTATCAACATTTCTAAATACTTCACAATTCAAATTTTAAAAAAAAAGTTAGTTTTTTTTCCAATTTAGAAATTTAGAATCTTATTACTGAAATTACATACTTCTGTAAATAATTTGTGAATTTATTCGAGCAATACAATGATGGTGAAAGACAATGTAAATGTGATATGCACACAGGGGGCGGTTGCACAAAACGACTTAACACTAAGGTTAACCTTAGTGCAATCACTTAACATTACACTAAGGCTACCTTAGTGACTGAAGGTCACCTTCGTGTTTTGTGCAACGGAACCCAGGTCAGTAACGTCATAAACACGAATAAGGAAGTCATAAAAGCTATATATCTCTATTTGCATCAGTTTCTAACAGCATTGATAAAATTAAACTTTTATTGCAAGATCCCAAAGATAATTGAAAGTACATGTATATCATTTTACAATAATAAAAGGAAAATTACTAAGATGCTGTAGAAAACAAAGCCTTAAAGAAGCAACAAAAATAATTAAAATACAATAACAAACCAATAAGAGAATGGCAGATTATCTTTCCTAGATCTTATTAAACATGTAATTATCAAGCCCTGTTTTTATTACCATGTTGAGGTAATTTAAAACTAAGAATGTCAAGAGTTTCTTTAAATGGATCTAACATGAAGATGAATCTCTGCTTTCAAATTGTGTCAGTTGTTTTTTTTCCTTTGTTTTCTTTCTTTTCTATATAACATTGCTAAATGAAGAAAAATATTTAAAATGTTTCATGTCAAAGTTTTCCATCAAGCTTTTACAATATATCACTTAAAAGCAAACATTGAAAAGCAAACAAATAAGATGAAAATCTTCCAATCTCAATGAATTAAAGAAATGGTTAAGTGCTTGTATTGCACACGAAGTAAAAATTAAATATTGAATAAATAAAGAATACCACACTCTAAATTAAATCAGATAATCAAGGTAAAATCAACATTGTAAAATAAAATTGTTGGCTTAAAGTCTGATATATTTCATTATCAATTATCAATACAGAGATTTTGGCATCATATGATCAAAATAAAACACATATTTCATACTCACATTTTCAATTTACATTACCGTAAATCAAATGTAATCATTACAAATTTCATTCAGCCAAGACATTAATCAGCAAGTGACAGCGATATTTCTCTCTCTCACATACAACTTCATCTTTGTAATCCTGAGGATTAACACCATAACAAATGAAACTTTCATCTTGATTAATCCTTTACCACACCAAAACAGTCTGTAAACATTGATCATTGTCTTTGAAAAATGACAATCAATTTTGTGTAGGAAATAAGATAGACATATAACTCATACACGGCTTAATTCCTGATCTGAGTAGGAAGTGCCAGTGATTGGTTTCTTCTGATCAATAAGATTACCGGTAATGTGTTAAGATTGGCTGACAATCATGTTTCTGTTGTTCACCATACATAAAACTACATACATTACGAGTGAGTTAGTGCTTAACGCCGCTTGGGCAATATTTCAGCCATTAGCTGCAGGAATACATTATGATACATTCATCTGCGAAGTTCATGCCATACCCTGATTACCTAAACAGCAGTTCCCTCATATGGCCTATATAACAAGCCAATGAAATTGAATAAGTGGGAGTTATTGTTTAACGCTGCTTGGGATTTTTAGCCACTAGCGGCGTTCGGCGGCAGATTTCAGACCTCAAGAAATATTGTCAGCCCCTGTAACTCACATCTTACCATAAATAGCTTTGAGTACAAGTTGGTAATAGAGATTTTTCTAGTAAAGGAAATCATGGGATTGTAAAAGCCTCTGGATATTCTTACGCTGATGTTGAAAAGAGACCAACACAATACTTTTTTCATAAATGTGCAACGATCTTACTCAAATATGAACATGTTGTCTTCAACTCGAACTAAGCAACAGTTAACATATTAAAGAGACACTCCGTGAGTTTCATCATGTAGTGTTTTGCTTTGATACGAACCTAAATGGTAAATTTTGTTATATAAATTCAAAAAATCTCATGTATTCATTCCCAAATGACAAATATATGACAAATACTTGTTTTCAACGAAAATCTTAAAACAGTAATATAAGTTCGTGGAAATCAAAATTACAAGTATAATTTCCACGAATACTTGTTATATAACCTATGAAACAAATCCAACTCGTAGCTGTAATTCTGACTGCTTCACATACGTTTCCAAAAATACGTTTGCCTGATTAGCGCGCGTCATTGTCCGGTTTTCGATCATAGTCGCGACTTCAAACCTTCCTTTTGTCACTAGACGACATCGATTAGCTTTAAAATGATTATTTCCTGTAAGAATGGATATTTCTCGATCAGATGACACTATTTGTAGAGTCTGTCATATATGACCCCCACGAACTCGCGGAGTGTCTTTTTAACATAACAAGCATATGGACAGAAATGATGTCATTGATAAGTGTTCCATGCACATCAAAAAAGAATAAATGTTATTGTTAATAGCATGAAAAACGATAGTACATGATGAAAGTAAATAATGTAACCCTCTCACCATATTTTGGAAACATAACACAATACGAACATAGAATATCACAGATAAGACATAAACATACATCAATATAAATATGATCTGACATAACACTCATACCTTTCTTTGTAAAGTTTTATACTCTCATTTAAAATGAACCAATCACAAGTCTTAGTTATGTTTTGTAGCTTTAACACCTACAATAATGGATCTTTAGAAAAGGGCATGAGATTGGCCCAAAGTGAAGTACTTAGAAGCTCAGGTTCTTTAAGTAAAGATGAATGAGTAAGGTTAGATCTTCTCTAAACAGGATTAAAAACAATCATTCAAACAGAGATGAAACAAAACATTGGTGTATCACAAAAGACATGATCTGTCAATGCAACATTGCAATATAATCTGAATCTGTTTTGCAGTTCATATTCAAAAATAACTATGAACATTGCATATCACAATTCATGGACGGCAAAACAAGGTCTTATCAAAATTATAACCAATTTGAGAACATTGATAAATATTTTGATAAAATGCATTGGAACAACACTGGACGGAATGAATCACTGAAAAATATTAAACTAACAGGTTTAAGAAATATGACTCACAATATTTTTCACTATATTGGGGCTACATTCAAATTTAGAAAATGAATTGGTTTTCCTTCCTGTACATAATTTTTATTTAAAGAAATCTTATACTAGCATACTTAATCTACTTTGGCACGATACTGACTTTATACAGCAAATATGCAAATAATATACTTTTTTGACAACAGGATTTTGAATAAATAACAGTTCTCATTATTTTTCATATAAAGCTGTAAATGGTTATTGGCATTTTTAACAAAGGATGTCTCAACTGTTGAGATGGAATTAATTAGAGTTGGAAAAAGTAACAGATTTGGAATTATTTTGAAATATGAATACTCTTTGATTCAGGTAAGTGATGGAAAAACATAACCTTCCCATAAAATGTTTTGCAAAAATATTCAGAATGAATAACAAATGTAAATCAAATTACTATTTCTTTCAACATTAAGAGTGGAAAAACATGTCAATAAGATGTTCGAATGTTAGACATGATCACTGATAAATAAATAAATTTTAAAATCGCAAGCAGATATTGAGAGACATATTTGCCAATAAGAAGGTTTGATATGTACTACTCAGCAGCAGTTTGGATGATTCTTACTGTTTATACCTGTTTCGTTGAAAACAGATTTTAACTTGGAAAATTGGAAATTATTTAAGATAAAAATTTACAAATGGTGTCTGAAAGCGATTAGAGCGATCAAATTTTCAGACATAGGTTTATTATGTAAAACATCATCTTAAATGAGACGGAATTGAAATACAAAAACCTTCTTGTATGGTTATGTATGTATTTGTATGATACATAATTATAATGAAATTTAAGTATTAGTCTCTCCATGTAACAAGTTGGATCGATGGACAAATTTTGTATAACTTTAACTATGGGGGGTATCAATGATTTAATACTTTGGAAACCAGAGTCAAAAGCTACCACTTTTAAAACATTAATTATCTATAGGTAGAAATTTAACTTTAGAAGCAATCAGAAATTTGAGTTGAGAATATAACTTATAACAGTTTTATTACTTACTTGACAATATGAAACAGGTTTTCAAGTTGAAAATAGGGATGTGGCCGGTATGAACGATCTTTGATGCAGCAAGTTATTATCAAAACAAACATAATACCCTTACATTGTACTATGAGTGATTTTCAGGTAGTAAAATCTTTGTTGTTGACAGCAGTGATATAAATTTGGACTCTTATTAAGTCAAAACATTTTGTCATAAGAAAGTAAAACTTATGCACCACGTGTACCTGTTGTACCAAGTGTCAATCAATAGTGAATCCGTGAACTGTGTTCCTAATATGTCTGGTGTATTTTTTGACAACAACATGCAAAGACACACTTGTTTCTAGAAATCTGAACAAGACAATTATAGTTGCTTGATGCACAACATTACAGGAAATATACCAAACACCCTGAACATATTTTAAATTAGCACTTTTTAACTTATTTCCAGCTTACTTCATTCAGTGCTAATGTTATTTGTCATAATTGTTGCACAACTATCATCTTGTCATTTATCATTATGTAACATTACATCAAAAGTCTAACATAAAAAGTGCCATAATGATAAATATCATAATAGTTTCACTATTGTTTTTTTTTCATACATATTTTTAATTGTCGAACCAAATCGACAAGCTATTGTGATTTTACATATTGATGCACCACACTTACTGATCAACATATAACATTGCATAGGAACAATAGTTAACTAAATACAATGTGAAAAGATTCTAACTTTCGATGCACCATCTTGCAGTCTGATAAAATCAGATTTAGTAGAAAATGTATAACAAGTCTCCCCTTTTTATTAGACTTGTTCCCTCTAACGGAGGGCAGAGTAACACGTCGTGAAAGTCTTCTTGTGATGTCACATTGATTAGTTCCAACAAGCCTAATACAAATGTGAACAGATATACTTTTGACGCACAACATATCCATGTACCAGGTAATCCAACTGCACAAGCTCCTAGTAGAAGTCTCCCCCCTTCTTCTTGCGAGACTTCTTCCCCCCTACAGAGGGCAGTGCGTCCAGTCGTGTGGGTTTCCTCATGATGCCCTCGTCGTTGTGGAGCTGGCCATGTACCTGAGCTGCCCGCAGGTTGCCGCTGACGGCCTCGTCCTGGTGTTGGAACGGGCTGTTGCTCCGGGCATACGACTCCTTCAGCTCTCGCATGTCTGGGGGACAATGTTGGAGTGATATACTTGCATGAGTTTACAATTACCATGAAATCTTGTACTTATCCTGTGTCATCCCTTTGGAACCGGTGTCAAATTCAGTTTTGAGCCTTATTTCTTGTTTGTATGGGTGAACGGGTTAATTAAAAGCACTTTTTAGGTTAATGTTGTATGGCAGATATCATGTTAAATAACTTTATTTTTGAATGATAAGTTTTTAGCATCTAACTTAACAAAATTATGATGACATCATGACCCAAATATAAAAATAATAACACACTTTGTGTATCTTCAAGTGTAGAAAAGAAAAGTTAAGATAAATTTATTTTAATACCCATACAATAATGAGAAGATTAGATAAAACCACAAACAGATGCTTTAGAAAGAAAGCTTACTTATTTTGTTGTCGGGTGAGCCTCTCAGGTGGTTGGCTCGTCTAGAGGCAAAGTAGCTGTTGGAGATGTCTTCACTCTGTCGCAGTTTCTGAAACATGTCACATGATAATCATGTAATTGTGTACTAATATTCCTACTTGCTTAACACATCAGCCGAAGCTTTGAAATACATAACACATTTCATCATATTAGTGAGTCTTTTCAACAACACAACACAACTACAAAACAATCTCTAAAAAAAAAAACTCTTTATAAAACCTTCCAAAGTATTCACTAAATTATGTTTTGCATTGCCGAGGAATATTATGATATCCTTGATCAACCATATAAACTTATCCATCCAGGATAAGTTTTGGGTATTGAGATACAGCATTGACTTTAATAGTTTTACCCAAACAATTTGAGTTTAAGCTAGAGCCTTATCAGTCAGGGGGTAAATGCCTCAAATCATCATCCAACACATGTTGACATATTGTTATGATTTGAATCAATTTATCTGCAATAGAAATAAATCCTCTTATTTTTTTAGTTCAATCCGTTGCAGTATCAGAAACCCACACCCTCAGAGACTCACTAACATATCATATGTCTATTGCCCATTTCGTCATGACATTTACTCTTATAAATGAAGACAAATCTTTAACTACAGACCTGTCTGAGTCGATCGTCCTCCACTCCATTGCTCGTATCTCCGTTATACAGACGGCTGTCAGAGCTCTTTACACTGGTAAGACTGCTGCCTGAAATAAACAATACCTTTCTGACTAACAGAGTCCTTGTTTGTGTTATAGACTTTTCATTAAGCACCCTGAATCAGCTACCGCAACAGACAACTAGTATCAGAGACACGTCACAATCAAAACCTGTATAAACCTGTCAGACAAACATAAAATAATGATGACTGGATGGTGTCAGCTTGTTCAGGAAAATTCACTCACTTTCTGATAAAATGTTTCATGTACCATAACACACTGACTGGCACTGACTAAAGCTTTCATCATCTGATATATCAGTGCAATGTATGTTTACTCATGTAACAGTAATAGCAGAAATTCTGCCATACTACTATAATATTTTATTACTATTTTCTGGCATATATCAAAATTCTAAAACTATTTTCATAATAAGCCTTTAAATACTAAGAGAGATTATTATTGAGAAGATAGTGGAACCTACTATCTGATTACAGGGCAATCATCTTTTTTTTAATGTTATTAATAAAATCATTCACTGAAATTATAATTTTCTTGAAATATGCATAAAATAATTAAATTGAAGCAAGAAGATTACAAAAGAACAGTTGCCAATATTTTCCAAAAGTATTTTCATTATACTCTTCTTGCAAGACCAGTGATCTTAGCGATAGTAGAAACATATCAACTCACTTGAGCCTGAGCCAGGAAGTGACGTCCGCTCGACCGACGTCTTGGGCAGGATCCACCTCTCATTCTCCTCGTCCCACTTGCACTCTTGCTTGATGCGGTCCAGGTTGCTATAGTTACAGTCACGCCGGACCAGCGGCTGGAGACGATCAATCAGAGACTCCATGAGCTTCATCTGCTTCTCCTGTTTGCGGATTGTGTCCAGATAGTCCACGCGGTCAGTCTCAAACTCTGACCGCTGGTCACCTAGCTCCTGCTCCATAGACTCAATCTGAAGTCAAAGAAGATGGTTGAAGAATTGAAAGCGGTCTTGGCTACTGTGGCGGATGTCTGCCAGTAAGTCTGTCTCTGATCTCATTCTTGCCCTCGTTACTCCAAAAATCAGAAATCTTATGCAATGGTTAGGAACTTCATATTTTCTGAGACTAAAGTAGCACCAATATGGAAACATTGAAGCAGAGTTCATGAAGATTTCCACCAGAGGAGGTGAGGTGAAGTGAGGTGAGGTGAAATGGGGTTTATCGCCGCTTTCAAAAGTATTTCACTTATATTGCGGCTGCTAGTATTATTGCAGGAAGAAAACCTGCAAGCATTGGCTGGAAATCAGCAACCATGGGTGGAACTATGCTGAAATTCAGTGTAGCAGTGCACCAAAACCTGACTGCGTGTAGAACACTTCTCGACTACAGACACCCACTAGAGGATTAGTAAAAGATTGTACTACATTCATTGCTATGAATTCTGTAATTCAGATTCTACTATCTTGAAATTTAGATACAATTGTGCGAGTCACACTATGGATAACAAATGTTAAACAACGAAGATACATACCTTCTTTTTGCCCTTTTCAAGCACTTTATTCTTTGCCTTCAGTTCGTCATGAATATTGTCATAAATGTTGAGCATTATCATGTCATCATCCATGTTGGCAATAGCCTCTGAAAACATTAAA
Source organism: Steromphala cineraria (assembly GCA_916613615.1). NCBI lineage: Eukaryota > Metazoa > Mollusca > Gastropoda > Trochida > Trochidae > Steromphala > Steromphala cineraria. Next base: position 44,607,129 of record OU744736.1, on the reverse strand, counting down.
TTATATTGCCTAATTTTATTGATATGAAAGCACAAAATTAATTATAATACAGGCTAGTCTCATTGAGAATTTATGAGTCAAAATTACAATGATGCTTATACTTATATATATTTCCACATTTTCCGGTAAATGACTTGTAATGCACAGTGTTAGAATTGTGCTACTTCTCAATGTAATGCACAAAAATAATACTAACTAGCTCATTTAATATGAAAATGGTCTTAATTATAGCTTGTTGGTGCACAAAGCAGCCTTGTCAGTGGTGACCAATTGTCAAGTAAGTTTCTGACGACACTCCTATCTGTCATCATAGATAATTCAGAGGAACATTTCAATAACTCTCATTATGATCAGAATGTTAACTCTGCATAATCAAGGACGTCCATATGACGGTAGGCTTTAATAGTTCTTGATTACTCCCTTAAATCATTTCAGGCAGCATTCTATAAAATGCATAGAGGGTGGGAAAGGATAGATTAAATAAGATGAGTGGGATATGTTTATCTTAGTTTTTCTTAGCTTCATGTAATTTATCCTTTTGATATAATTGTTACCTTTTTCTGTTATTACTGCTATTGTTTTCTCATTATCATAACAAACTGTATAAATTGCTGTACTCCTCATTGTTTCACCATAAGCTTAAAAACGGTACAAGGATCTATACCAAAATGTTGCTACTGTCAAATAAAGTTGTTCATCCATAGAATTACTCGTCTTCCTTATACCATCAACTTCTAGAATGCCACTCAAACAGGTCATTACATAGACCGACTGACTGACCTGCAAGTTTTTGGCGTCTCTCCTCTGCGTATGTGAGTCTCTTCTTGTGTCTCTCCTTCACCTCGCGGTTGTTCTTGTTCTCTCCTCCCACCATCTGGTGCTGCAGCTCCTCCAGACGTCTGGACACAGAAAACATCTTATACTTTCATTTACACCACATTGGCAATGTATTTACTAGTACCCTCCTTACAAGCACAGAACATTTTTGTGTTTCCTGCTTGAAATTAAAAGCTATTGATATTTATATAGAATGTCTTGTTAGTTATGCATATGAAATCGTTATTCTTATTTAATTTGGTGATTGATAAGATTACTTTCAAGGAAAATTAACATGTCTATAAGGCCCCTAAAGTTGCTTGTCAAAGTTTTAACTGAACTTAATTCTAAAAACATAACAAAAGACAAAACACTACCATTTGGATCAGTATGTTTGCAAAAAAATCATTTGATTTCACAACATGCTTACATTAGAATCATTGAAAACTTGATTTGACAAAAGAAGGCAAATTCTTAGCAACAAAAGATATATTTCATGCTCTTCTGACGTTCTGAGTCTAAAAGACATGTTAAATTGTGTAGCTATTAATACAAAGATAAATAGTCCCAAAGATTTCAACTTCAAGTAAACAAGATATCACTGGACTGATAATGTTTGCTATCCATAAAGAATTTAGAAGTGAAATCATAATAATTTCAAATTCCTTAATGATCCTCAACAGACAAACTAGGACCTACTTCCTCACGGCCTCCTCTGACTGGCGCGGCATGACCGGTAACATTTCATTAGTGGACGCTTTCTGCATCACTCCTGGGTCGACCGCAGGAGAGAGTTGTGCGTCTTCATCCACACTCCCCGGCTCATCTTCAGGCTGTTAATTGTCACATTGTAAGGGTGAGTTGATTAGAGCTTGGGCTAATATTTCAACCACTAGTGGCATAATTAAATGAAGTGAAGGAGTTTGCAATTTGTTTTTAGCATGGTTTTCCAACCAAACTGGTTTCCACATTTTTAATAAGCTATACCATTCTCTACAAATATTTGACTGATACTTTTGTATCCAAACAAATAGGCTTCAACAGGACATTGATGTATATGTAGATATTGAGTGTTTACTCACTGTGGCCCTTCCGCCTGCATCGTCAATATATCCACCAGACTGGGTGTCATCCATATCTGGAAACAACAAGTGCTTCACACTGATTCATTTTTATCTTTCTTCAACCATTCAGTATTATTGATAAATCTATGAAATGATGCAAGAAAATATCAGGATTAAAAATTGCAGAATTGTATGACAGGGCTGCATTCATTAGTTTAGGATATGGCAACATTAGTCGTAAATTAATTAATATAACTGACTCAAAAAAGTAGAATCAAGAATATGTTCATTTATTTGCACTCCCCAAAGTGATGAAGAACAAAAATAGTGAAACACAACAAACTCTTTCCCTGGCTTATGCATTATTCTCATTGCTATTCCTGATGTCCTTAATAGTCATAGCTCATATTGGGTACGTGGCATGTGATTTGAAAAAGAAATCAATTTGACTAGTTATGAATCTGACAAATGAAATGACAAAGACAACTCCAAAGTTGGGGCAGTTATCTCACCAGGACCAGATGGCAACTGTTCCCCGCCCACCACAGACGATGGACGTTCTTGTAATGGTGCTGCTCGTCCTGCTACAGCTCGCACCTTCTTCTTACGAGCTTTCTGTGGTCTCTCCTCGCCTCTGTCATCTTCCTCCTCTTCCTCTTCTTCTTCTTCCTCTTCTGCTGCCTCCTGGATTGCCGATTCTGAAAGGTGGTGCAAATTTTGTAAGCTAAATATTGCATATGTCAACGACAAGCATATATTGATGAAGCCTTTATGAATTAATCTAGATATGTCCATTGAGATGATCATGATGACAAAAGAAATTAAGTTTGATTTATTTCTTGATGATCATAAAAGTGCTGTTAGGTTCAAACATGTCAATCAAAACATCACAAGTGTTCAATGTTAGCCAAGGTCAACAACAACTCTCAGAGCAAGCATCTCAAAGCCAATCATAGTTCTTAGACTCATACAACAGTGAGGAAGACAAAGAGCATATTCTGCTCTATAGTCCTCTCAACACCTGTACCAGGAGAACACTGATGTCCAGTCTAGGAACAACGTCCTTGAAAAGCTCCTCCAGATGTTCTCCTGAGACTGGTGCTGAGACAAGACCATCCTGCTACATCCTGCGCAGCATTATGCTACAACCTATCCCCTGATATCTTCCTATCATTTTCTGCCGTATCGCTATATAAAACAAGCCAATCAAATGATGCCCTTTCAGCGATAACAGCAAACTGGTTTCTGGGCTTCGTCCTGAGTGTTTATCAGGGCCCCAGATAAGATGCGTATCTGCGTAAAATGCGCATGGACAATTTAGATTTACGCATAAATTATGAAATCAATGAGTGACAGATACGCATGTCTTTTCGAGAATACGAGTAAGATTTTATTTACATGCATAAAGGTTATTGTCAAATATTGTTTTGGTTCAACATATACGATTTGTTACATCTTGAATAGAATGTCCAGCTTTCACAAAAAGATTTTTAAATTTTCCGAATGAGCCTGCTGTCATCGATCTAATCATCATCCATATTCTGCGAACACTTTATATTACAGCAAAGCCCCGACTAAACGTTACTATCAAGCAAGTCAAGACTATGTTGTTCCTGTCATCAGTAAAGCAGGTTCAGGGCTGCTAAGTTAACTTGTCTCTTTCAGAAATAAAATGCTGAAATTAGTAAAATACTCCTTAGTTTTTCGTTTGATATTTTACTCCTCAATCTAATATTTGATGAGTGAAATATGCATGAGTCAAAATAATTATCTGGAGCCCTGGTTTATTTCATGATTCAAATTAACAAATGGGAGCGCTATTATATAATAAATCTGATGTCTCACTGCAAACTCTTGCTAAGCTCCAAACCACGTTCTCATAGATTTCCACGAGCGACATCACTAGATAACAGTGTATTGAGTTCAAAATAGTTTGACTGAAAACAGACAGGTAATAAATAACGCTGAGTAACTACCCGTCAGCGCTACGGCAGAATACGATAGAAAGATGTCAGGGGATAGGTTGGAGCATAACGCAGAGACATATACGCTGATGTAGCAGGTTGAGACCAGACAGAGACTGTGCCATCACTGTGGGCAAATTATTGCATCAAATGTATTCTATTAGAATTAGCTAGGCTACTATCATGTGCCATTCTTTGTTATGTAGTGAATATGTCTGTTACTACCTTTATATTCCATACATGTAGTTTTACATACTTGTACCCTGCCCCACATTGGTGTTTGTACAATAACAATCTTGAATCTTAAATCTTGAATCTAAGGCGTTGAGATCAAGTGTTTGCAGTTGTCTTTGATTCACCATTTTGATAGGTGATCTAATCAAGTGACAACAATAACCATAGTAAGTCATGCAGTGAACATTTATTGTGATTTCCCTTTTCCCATCATCAATTCCAATTAGTCTATACATTACTATCATGTCCTTAATACCATCATTTGTTCCATTTGCCTGTTTCTACTGTATTCATATTTGTAAATTATCACAACTGTACCATTCATAAAACAATATTTACATATTACATAAAAATGGATAATTGTATTATGTACACTTGTAGATATATTGGACTGCAAGCTTTCATAGCATTCTGCATACCAAGCCATCAAAAGCACTGTACCAAAGGTGTTGCGTAAACTTTCTTACTTGATAATATGTGGCTTTTAAGTTTCATATTAAAACTGATCATTGCAACTTTCTAGTTCAGGGATAGACGCTCACTGGAAATGTTCACTAGCCCTGAGCTGAAAATCACTAGTCCTTTCGACAAGTTCCTTGCTAATTGTAAATAATTTTACTAGCCCTTACAATTTTACAATAGCCTCGGGCTAGCAGACTAGCATGAGTGTCGATCCCTGTAGTTGAAAGAAATTTTTCAGCATCTTCTTGCATTTTAGCATTATTCTAAGAAACTGATCATTGCAACTTTCTAGTTGAAAGAAATTTTCCAGCATCTTCTTGCATTTCAGCATTATTCTAAGAAACATTTATATAAAAATATTGAGAAGTAACACGACCTCAAAACATAATTGAAATCTAATTTGTCATTAACCAGGAGCTAGGCAACACAATTAAGCTCAACTTGGGACAAAATGCACCTGCAATGAAAACCCTTAATCTGAATGAAAATAGATCCCAAAAACACAATGTTAGCCAGCATTCAGTTTAACCAAAGAGTTTGAGAATCACCTCGATCCCAGTGGTGTTATGTACATAAATCATAAGCAGATTCCCAATTGTTAAAATGTGAGATGAACATGGTTATAATTAGAAAATATTGCAGCCTAAAATATAACCTAAAGAATCCCACAAAAAAGTGATATCTTGGTTGGTGCATAGAGAATCCTAACCAAATGTCTTTTGATTTCAATTATATCAACACAAGTTGATGAAAGTAACAAATACAAATATTTACTTTTATCAACAAGTGTTGATATATATTTGATATCAGAAGACCCGAGGGTGAGATCCCATTTATCATTATTTTTCATTACGTTTGCTTGAAAAATGTACATCTCTGATACTACCCTAAAACTCCTAAAGCGGGGATGTCATAGCATTGTGACATCATCGTGTTTATGATGCCATAAGACTGATGTCGTTGAGTTTATGATGTCATGTACTTTTTGATTGCAGGGCATTGTTAAAAAACTTCTGTCAAAACAGGATATATCATTAGATCCTTCACAAGCTGTGCAGAACAGTTTTTGATGATAAATGACTTTAGAAATATGTAAAAATTCTCAGGGTTAAACCATGATATTCCAGAATTGACAAAATAAGTCAAGGATTTTATATTTTTTAACATAGATAAGAACAAAAAGAATATAGATAAGAATGCATATATTTAGGGCCAATTGTCAGAAACCAGTTGCTTTATACAAGACCATGTTTCTATGTTGTCTACGCTAAAGGATTTAAGTTCCTTTATTTTGTTTTGTCAACATCTGGAAAAGGGGTTGATGTGATGTGTGAAACTGACGCAAGCCCTTAGCTACATTTCGTGGCCAGTTTGTCATATACATAAATTGCAAATATCAGTGAATGTTAAAGTTCATATAACCACACACATATTTCACTACTCTCTTTGAATTATATAAAAGTCTGATTACAATATTGTATAGTGCGCCAAAGGTCGCTACTCAAATCTGTTCAGTTTGGTAATGAAAGCCGTTTTTGAATGCCACTTATGATGGACGCTTAGACCTATCTGGCCACAAACCAGTGAATGCATGACTGCTCGTCACTGGTTACACCCCCTTTTTGTGACGTCATAAGCAGAAGTAGTCTCGTTATATCTATAATCTATCATAACAATACCACAGAAAAAAAACCCAACAATAAACGATTTTCAGAAAATGTTTTCCACCCAGTTAGATAAATCATTTTACGATGTAACACTAATAAGCATTTGGTGTAAAAAAGATATCCACATCAATGGTAATTAAACAATTATTTAGGCAGTATTTCAGTTCAAATAATGATACGTTAATCTGTGTAGTCTGTTTATTACGTCATACACGCGCGAGTTTTATGGCCCCTGACCCAGGTGAGGTTTTCACAGACGATAATTACGCTGTCTCAATGAAAGGCTTATTAAAGGTGTTTATTGAACAAATTAACATAAATCAAGCCCAGTTTTAATTTTTTTGAAAAATCTTTGAACGAAAATCGAGAAGTGGTAAAGTCGAGGTTAGTTGATGTTTAAACAACATTGAATAATACGATTAACAATTTTGAGGGAAATTGATCCATGTCATTGAACACCAATATTCCAATTAACCCGCCAAAGAATAAATCTCCTCAGAATTTCATATACTGACACAATGTGTTTTCAGGATCTGTTCAACATTCTAAACCCTCAGCAACATATGAAAGTATAGGGATGTCTAAGACTCCTATGTTGCGATGCGAGCTGAAATAAAGAGATTAACCAAGGTAATACAAGCAATGCTGACTGACAACTGTAGTAGAAGCAGGCTGCAGAAGCCTCGCCAGCACGTGGAATCAACTCAGGACAACCTGCACATCACTGTCTGTCTTCCATTTACTTATTTCTAACTTTATTTCATAAATAAATTACCGGGTATGTTTCAACAGAAATTTCGAGTGAGGCTTCAAAAACATTTTTCAGACCATTATTTTCATTACAGCAACAAATCAAAGCTTTAAGCATTTTGGATCTTCAAGGGTGAAACGTCGATACTGCTAAAATAAAGAAAAAGATAATCCATTTCCAACTTGTAAAATGCCTGATAATGAAACAGGCATGCATTATGCCCTAATGTGATCAGTGTTGTTTCTAGGCTTTCAGATCAGGGGGTAATCTCAGTCAGTAATGATCAGTTGGGCTCCTTTACAATTTCAAAATTACCCTACATCTCAAAATGTTATAGGACACCAAACCACGAAGGCAGAAAATTGCCCCAACACTTGATGAAATTAATCCAACCTGTGTCCAAAGTGAGAAACAATCTAAAATTGGAGGGAAATGGGAAGGGAAGGCTTGAGAGAATTCCAGGGTTGAGGCAATCAAAGACTCTGGTTAACGTTTCTGATTCTTACTGTAACACATTCATGTACTAAAAGCAATTACCAAAGACTACTTCAGCAAATATGTGAGTCAAGTGAACCATTCTGTGAACACAACAAAATACTACAGTATCAAACTGTATAGTGACGTTTAGTGTTTACTAATTGGTTTAATGAGTCTTTGAAGGGCATATATGGAAGAGATATGATCTAAAGAATCAAAACAATATGTGGTCATACTCATACACTGGTGGCCTGAAAACAAAAGTTGACACAATATTCATCAAATCGAGTGAGTAAGTGAGTAATGTATAGCGCCGCTTGGGAAATATTTGTGCAATAAGCAGCTAGTCATAGAATTGAAAGAATTCAGGAATGTGCAGGTTGCCCAGGTGGTGTGAGACTGATGCAAAAGGCCACAAACTGTGAATCAACGTGGGAAGGTGAATTGCGTGAGGAAGAAACTATGTAATGAACAACATGCACGTCACTCTGAAATATACAAACTGTCACTCACTGTCCCTGCGCCCTGTCTCAGACCACTCTATTTCTCCGAGAACTGTCAGTGATGAGTATAGCATAACAATTAGAAGAGGTGCACCTCACATACAGCATCTAGTACAAGCTACCCTGGTCCAACTCTACACCTGGTACCAAGCCAATTTTGACTTCTATGAAACTTTATCAACAATAGCAATTGCTGTGGATGGGGCCGGGGAGGGACTGTTATTGGGATGTTGGGGTGTTCTTATTGAGATATTTGAACATCAACTTTTGGAGAACATCAGCTCGAGACAACTGCTTTATATATGGAGTTAGTGTAGAGTAGGACCAACTGCTTACATTTTCATTGAAGGTTTACCTAGATTGGACTAGAAATGTATCTTTTTGGAAACTAAATTAAAGATGTTTAAAAATAATTTAGAAACCAAACATTCTACTTTAACAAGTTACCATGTGAAATTGTATTAATTGACAATGGTTATTCTAATTCATAGACTTATTGCTAGTGGTTTTGGTTCATCAAGGCAAACATCACTTCACTCTTGTGTTGAGGTGGCTGTGACAATTAGTTCACTTCTAGAATTGTTTATTTGAAAGATGAAATGATTGGCTTCCAAAATTTGCTGATGATAAATTTCCATTAGACAGTTAGATTTCTAAAATTTACCACTTACATAAAGGATAAAAAATAATGACAAAAATATTGATTACGATGAATGGTAATTGCAAAAGATGTATCTCAGACAGATCAGGTAAATACAAAATTTAAAACACTTCTATCGACAAAGAATGTTAAATACAAAAATGCAACAGTATATGAAAAATAGAATATGTAGGCAGTTTTATCAATCATTAACACTAGCATCAAACAATGCATTACCAATATTGTACTCTTCATATTACAAATATTCTACTGTAGATGTTTGACACAGTATACAATGATTTAATATCACCAACTATTGATTTTATAAAAATACATTAATAAATTCATAAAAAGAAACTATTTTCATGCAAGTAAAAACATTTTATCAATAATGATAACAGAATTACAAAGATAAGAAGAACTACGGTAAGTGATCTAACTAAAAGCAAAAGCCTGAAGTAACTTTAAACTAATAACTAACTAGCAAGAACTAGATGTTATCATAAAAGAATGAAAAAACATGATGGGAACATTACCTTGGGCTGACGTTGGTAGATGAGCGAGTTGTCCGTCAACTGAACGTAATTTATCATCGTAGAAACTACGCAGTTTAGACATATCCTCCTCCAGTTTTGCTTTCCCCACCTTTTCTTCTTCATATTTCTTGTTCATTTCATCCATTTGGCTTTCATATTCCTGATTATCGAATACAAACACTCTCATTTATCTTAATGAAAAAGTCAACACATAATGGTGAGAAAGGATCTTTAAACAAACAGTGAGTGAATATGTTTGGATATTTGTCTTTTTTCGACAATAATAATGAGTGCTCAACTTTTAAACCTCAAAAGATGATAAAACATTCTTTCTGTCAAGTAAAGACAAATTTTCAGTTCATAATTTGATCCACTCTTATCTAACCAAAAGTTTCAACGTTCCTCTCATGGTTATCATGAAGTCATACTTTTGTGCATGATGTGCCAGCAATGATCAGCAGTTAACCAACTCACCTATTCCTCCTTGACAAAAACTGAGGCCTGACAGAGGGGAGTTAAAGGGGCAGTAGCACGTTTTTTGATAATTTTGTAATTTGAATTTCTCACTGATAATTGTAAGTGAATGCTAAATGTATTATTTTGACAGTGTCAAAAATCTCATTACACAAGCCAATCGTCCATTGTCAGAGGACAAAGAATGAAGATTCACATAAAATCCATTGGCGGCCATTTTTGTGTGAACACCTTTAATTCATTTTTGTAAGAAAAAGGAATTGCATGGCTAAACTTAACGCTATATACTGGAATTATTACTGCTCCATTTAGTTTAAATACATTGTCTTTCAATTGAAACCATTAATTTTCATTTTCCTTCCATCAACCTATATTCCCCCTAAAACGTGCTACTGCCCCTTTAAGCTGTAGCTCAGTCTAAGTAAACCTACAAGACAAATGTTATGGATAACAGCTTCTTTATTGATTTCTCACGACGTTTCTGGGCCAATTCTTGCCCCTTCTTAAGGTCAGAAGAAGGGGCAAGAATTGGCCCAGAAAGGTCGTGAGAAATCAATAAAGAAGCTGTTATCCATAACATTTGTCTTGTATTACCACACCAACTTCTAAATGCCTTTGAAGAATTTCATAAGTAAACCTAGCCCCAATATTATCCGTTTCACTCCTATACTAGTCTAAAAAGGTCTAGTAGAGGGTCAGCCCATGTATCGAATTGACCAATCAGAACTCAGCTTACCAAACCACAATTGTCTGCCTTCGCACGTATAACATTGGAAGGTCATAGGTCGCAGAAAGGTCGGCTGACGAGACCCTCTACTAGACCTTTTTAGACTCGGTAATCGGTAGAGGAGTGAATTGGATAATATTGAGGCTAGGTTTACTTAGACTGACTGTAGCTACATTTATTACTTCTCTGATAGATGTAGCACTGCATGTTGTTTCACGTACCTCTCTCAGTCTTTCCTTCTCTGCCTCCAGCTCATGTCTTGTCACCCCCTCAGGTGACTCTCTGGGGGGAGGGGCTGCCACCGCCGCCAGTGACCCTTGAGGTAGTCCTAGCTTCTGCAGGTCCACATCTACAATAAACAGATTTGGGAAAAGTTTTTAAGTTTCCAACCCTACATACCTCAAAATGTTCTTGTAACTGGTTTCTTAGGGCTCATAAATCCCCTTTGACAAGATATTAGGGATTGACGCAATTCAATTTACAACCATCAAATTACAAGATTTTATATTAATTGGAATAAAAATTCAAAACTTTGTTACGTTTATAAATTGGCCTTCTAGACAATATGACTGCCATGATGTTGTTGAAGATGAAATTTACTTGTTCAGGATTCAAGGTTTTTTTGCCTTGTTTTCTTGTTTTCATGCGTATGAAAATATGACATTATTCATAGCCTTTGATACTAGTATCGAACAACAGAGACAATCAGTAATCTACCTGAACACAAAGTATATCCTTGAGGCAAGAAAAATATCTGTTTATCAGAAATTTGTCTTAAGATAAAATACACTGTTGATAACCCAAGTATATTGTTCTTAACCCTTCCGCAAATACAAGCCAGAATTCGGGTTCAAAAACTTATTTGTTGATGGTTCCTTGTGGATGAAAGAGTTCATTGGCAAAACCTGAGTGCTTGAGTGAACATTTGCCTGCACCACATGGGGGACTAACTCAGCCAATAGAAGCAAGGTTTTCCATACCTGAGAATCCTCCAGCAGGTAGCGGAATCTGTCCCATGAGCATGGCCTTCAGCTTCTCTATCTCCTCCTGATACTGTCTCAACAGGGCGTCCTTCGGGTCCTCGTTGATCTTGGGCTTGTTCTTGATGTTCTTGGCTCTGTTGGCGTACCTCAGTGTACTCAGAGATTCCTCGTAGTTGTTGTCGGCGGGAGAGAGACAGGCGACCATCATGGTCTTGGTGTTACCTCCCAGTGAGTCCTGTAGGAGTCGGGTCAGTTTGGAGTCTCTGTATGGAATGTGTTTAGACTTGCCATCCACAAGGGCTGAGATCACGTTGCCCAGTGCTGACAGGGATAAGTTGATCTTTGTCGCTTCTTTGAGACGACTACCAGTTGCACCTGGATTATGAAAGATTTATATATGATAAGAAACTTTTTGTCCACGCTGAAGTAGATTTGGAGTTTAGTACTATGCTAACTTGGATAACAAAAAGTGTGGCAAATTTGATGAGATACCATATGTTTGATTTTAGGGGATTTTTAGAAATTGTCACATAAAATAAAAACATTTTTCTGAATGAAGTTACCATAATTTCTGCCTCACTGTATCAGCAGAATCAACTAGATTTAGTTACAAGCTTTTGATTCTCTATCATCCTGTCATAGCGCCACTGAACATCTATATGGTGGATATTCCGCACTCTATAAATGATCACAAACTATTAAAGTTCCATTGTTACCTGATTTTGACTACCTCTCAGAACCAACCAAGTCATCAAGATTTAGTTTTCCTGTTCTGATATTGTTTCTCTACTTATCATGCCTTAAACTACATTTCAGATATGGAACATGTTATTGTGGTTTCCTTGTTACCTGTTTTCGACTGCCTCTCGCTACCAGCCAAATCAACGAGATTGAGTTTGCCGGCTCTGATGTGGTCCTCCCCCTCCTCATCCTGTGTGATCATCTCCATACAGATGGTGAAGATAGAGTGACTGCGGGATGAGTCCGCGTTCATCAGTGTTGCACCCGTCGATCTGTTCTTCCAACCCTTCTCCATTATACGCTCACACTCAGTTACATTGTGAACAGGGTGCATAGATAAACCTGGAAACATGTTTAAACATTCTTATTTCGTGTTACGGTGTCTGCAAAAGTACAGATTCTTGTACCTTTTTTAATTGAATGCCTTGTGGTTCTTCCAGCTAATATTAGTTGCCACCTTTTCTTCTACAGAAAATAAACGTGAAAGTCTGGAAATTGTGATATTAATTTGTTTAAAACGCATTTTGGAAGTTGGAAATATCAAGAAGACAATCTTGAAAGCAGTATAAGGATCTTTACTGAACTGTCGCTTCTGTCTATAAGAAAGAATTGATAAGCCATTAAACTTCATGTCTTCTTTATTGTTATATTCAGTACATTAGAGATGTCTGTACACAAACTACCCTTTGTTTAGGATATAAAAATTCAACATTTATTACAGAGAATATGAATTGTGAACAACTTCTTGATGACACTTGAATTTTCAAATTTATAATCTTGACAAAATATTCAGTTAATAGCAATATAGATGATAAAGCTAACATGTTACATAAATGGTGTCCAAAATAACTAATTAAATTATACTTACTATTTACATAAACACCCTTTTCAGGATGTTCTTTGAGTTCAAGCTTTGCTTTTACATCTTTTCCAAGTAAGTCTCGGATTTCTTCATTGTAAATTTCCAGATATGATGCATGTATAAGAAACTTTGTGGAATCAGATACAGATACAGTCTCAAACACATGGTCAAAGGCTCTGAAATTATAAAAGGGGAGATAAGCCAAGATGACGTGGATTTCAAGTTTATGGTGTCTCAGTCACAGTCTCACATACTGTTCCTGTTCATGACAATGATTTTAAGCCCCAAATAAATATGTATATCATAAATGCTAAAAAGACAAATATATAAAACATATGGACATTTAAACCAGCTTATTTACTTCTTTATCTATAATCAGTCAACCAAGCCAAAATTGTGAACCATGTAACAATTTGCAGTGTTATTAATGTGGTGTGCCATAGGCTGCAATATCCAAAGGTATCACCATTGCAAAAAGATGTGTCATGTAGGGTGACATTCAATTATGGAGGGAAATCAAAGCACCTCCGAGCAATTGAGCAAGATATTGACCCAGTGATTGGGAAAGGCAGGGGCCATGGGCCATTTTGCACATTGGATGAAAAATGGCCCATTAAAATTTTGAAGTTTATATTAATGTAATGGCAATGGCCCATTTGAGATTCAGAAAATTGTCAAAAACCCTGAAAATGGCCCATTGTCAAAGATGTCTTTCCCAATCCCTGTTGACCCTTTACAAATCTTTGTTTGTAAACATATGATGCATTTAAGTAAGAATGTGTGAAGCCAAATTTATTATAAAATATTTGCTCTGGAGGATAAATTACCTTGGAATGATTCCCCTCTGTGAGGCAGGATCTGTGATTCCTTGCATAGTGAAAGACTTTCCACAACCTGTCTGTCCATAGGCAAATATTGTGCCATTGTAGCCCTCTGTAACTCCCTTTGGACAAAAATGGTTATCATTTGATTACCGTACAACATGTTTGTATGCAAAGTACAAATGCCAGTTTCAAGCATTTAAAAATCAATTAATGTCTTAATGTTTTGTTTCATTAGAAGATTCATTTCCATTTATCATATCTTCACAATTGTGGTCACAAAATTAAACCAACAATCTCTGTTCAAGGTCTATGAATTTCAGAAATAAAGACAAAGGTAAACATGACAAAAAGCAATAGTTAATGTATTACAATTAAATGAGAAAACCAAACATACAAAGATCTCAACTTCATTTGACTAATTCCTCATGATTTATCTTATAACAAGTATTTGTCACAAAGGTGACAAGATCCCCCGCTGCAAATTGATGTGAACAAAATGCATACTGTATACATAGAAACACTTGTCTACACTTGTTATGCTACTTGATGTCATTTAGACCACAACAAATCAACTGGTCCCTGGGTCTTCCATATAAGCCTCACTGTGACCTTGAAAATAATGTGAAGGTCACTAAAATCGACTTGGCACGGCGCCTTCCCAATAAGATGCATTGTGTAAGTTATGAAGAGAATCCAGTTAATGGTTCTTGAGATATCCCGCTGACAAGCCTAAAATGCAGGTTTCAACGCCGAGATTTTCAAAGTCTCGCTGTGACCTTGAAAATAATGTGAAGGTCACCAAAATCGACTGGGCCCGGCGCCTTCCCAATAAGATGCTTTGTGTAAATTATGAAGAGAATCCAGCTAATGGTTCTTGAGGTATCCCACTGACAAGGGTAAAATGTCAAAGTCTCGTAATGACCTTGAAATTAAGATCAAGGTCATGAACCTCTAGAGGGACCTTGCTCTCATGGTGATGAAGCTATATACAAAAAATGAAAAGAATCAGGTCAATAGTTTTTGAGTTATTCAATTTCATCTGTCGGGACGTAGGTACGTACGGACGGAGCTCAATACTATATCCCCCCTGCTTCGCGCTAAACGCGCGGCGGGGGATAACAAAAGGGATCATACCTCAACCAAAGGATATGCTATATCGTTGTATATTTGTTCTGTTGTAGAGTCGGTGAAGTAGGATCCATCAAATGTAAATGGTTTGGGATTTGCTTTTTTATCGGACGGATTTGTTATTTGACAGGATCCTTTATTTCTGTCCATTGCCAAAACACATTTGCAGTTCAAGTTCTTTTCTCTTTCGTTCATTGGCCGACATCTTACGATGACTTTAACACACTCTCCCGACATCTTTGTTGTTTTTTCTGAAATATCAACATGGAAATTAATATTAAACATGGTAGTATCATAAATGATATCAGACTTTTCAATAAATCTAAAAGGACATGTATTAACTACTGAAAGGGTTTACAGAATTTGATAGAATGTGTTGATAGAGTCCTTGTCAGTGATCTTCTCAAAATATCATATGTTAAATATAAATTCTGTTTTAAGAAAATGCCAGTTCAATAAAATCAACAGTGTTTCGGATTTTTTTCAAATATTGCTGTTAAATGGATGAAATATGAACTCACTTTGTTATTTTCTCTCGACTAAATCTGACAAGAACTAGCATAGGCACATATCTTTTACAATTAAAGTGTGGACAAAACGTGATCATTAGTTTATTTACCAGTTGCAAACCAATCATGTCAGCATATTCATATTGCAATTATGGGTATCGGGAAATTCTTGTTTCAATCTCAGTGATCAATCTACAGATATGACCCTCTGAGTCAAGGGACTCGCTAGCAAAAATTCTTGTGAGTCCAAGCTGATATATACAGGTAATTTAATAAGTAAGCACATAGTATCACAAAAGTAAATATGCATCCCAGGACTCGCAGCTTTAATTTCTATGAGTCCTTTCTAAATTTTATGAGTATTTGAAGCAGGACTCGCAGGTAAATTTATCCCTGCAATCTTCTGATATCAGAAGCCTTGATCTCTGACCTTTCAATTGACTATCTTAACTTTCATCAAAACATGCGACTGTATTGGGCTATTGACTGTTTTCAGATTACTGTGAGGATGGATTAATGTATGTAACCAATTTGAGGCAACTATTATAACAAATGTTACAAACCTTGAAATTGGTCAAACCCGGTAACAAAATCAGTCTGACAAAAACATTTATATGTAAAACTGCTTTGTATTATCAACTGAATATCATTCTTGTTTTTTTAAGAGATATTTTCCCTAATTCAGGGTTCGAAATTAGCACTAGCCCGGTAGCCCATGGCTAGTGCAAAAGATGCTGGGCTAGTAAAGTGCAATGATTGGTAGTCCGAAGGACTAGTTGAATTAAAAGAAAATATGATTATATCGGTGTATTTGGCTAGTCAAAATGTCTTTGGGCTAGTGCTTCCAGGAATGAACTAGTCCGAATGGCTAGTACCCCAATAGGACTAATTTCGACCCCTGTAATTACTGCATTGCAGGAAATATATGGACTTAAAGGGGCAGTAGCACGTTTTTTGAGAATTTTATATTTAAAAAAATTCACTGATAATTGTATGTTAACGCTAAATGTATTACTTTGATAGTGTCAAAAATCTCATTACACAAGCCAATCATTCATAGTCAGAGAACAAAGTATGAAGATTTACCTAAAATCCATTGGCGGCCATTTTTGTGTGAACACCTTTAATTCATTTTGTGTAAGAAAAGGAATCGCATGGCTAAACTTTACATTATTTATATATATATATTTGAATTATTACTGCTCCATTTGGTTTGAATACATTGCCTTTCAATTGGAACCATTTATTTTCATTTTCCTGACATCACCTTATATTCCCTCTAAAAACGTGCTACTGCCCCTTTAAATGACAAATATGAACAGATATTTGATAAAAGGTATAGAAAGATTTTTTTCCTATTGGCTCTGCAGTTAATCAGATTTTTAAAGATCCTATCAAATGCAGGTGAAGCTTTTCATATCAAATGATAGAAAGGATAGGGCGGCTAGGGTAAACTCAAAACCAACAGGTACTACCTATGCTAATAGGTTTCAGAAGATATTCTCTTAAGGTTCCTGGGATGCCTACCATGACCATATTTAAGGGAAACTGTCAGTTAATACATAAACTTTGATCCTCTGGTACCAGACAACAAAATTTAATAAATGGGGATACAAAGGGTGTGAATATGCAAGTTCATGGGCCATGAGGCCTAAATATCACGAAACATAAAAGTTTTATAAGAGCCACTCTGAGATTTCTATCAAATAATTTTTTGGCTTGATGCAAACATAAATGGCATAATTCATTACCCGACAAATAAATCAAACAATCTCACACATTCATCTAAAAAAAAAAAACTTTCTGATGCATACTTGTTTTCAATGAAAATATAAAAACAGTCATTAATATTTGCGGACTTACAAAGATACAAGGTATATATATTAACATATAGAACAGTATCAAACTTGTAACTTTCCTTCAGCAAGCTTTCGATGCTAGTTCCAAAATTAAGTTTATATCATTGATAGATCAACATTGTCTGGTTTTCACAATTGTGACTTCAAACGTTCTTTTTGTTACTATTCCAACGGGCAAAAATGTTATGATGACCCAGATTTTTTTAAAATTTCTAATTTGTTTTATTTATTGAACATGGAAATTAATGTCGACAATTGAAAGAAATTTTCAACAAATAAACCGTGTCTCACTTTAACACTGCGTCTAACGGTCTTTGAAGGCTAACACAAATTGAAACATATTACATTTATAAAAATCCTGTTTCAGTGTTTTTCTAGGCTACGAGAATAAATGGTAATTTTGTCAAAACCTGGTAAATAAAAGGGATCATGTGGGTTCGAAACAGACGATGACAGAGATCAGGAAGAAATCACTTTTTTTCAAGGCCTTTGTGAGGATAACATTTTATTATTCTAGGATTTAACAATTTGACAAAAATACCCCGAATAGGACTGTCCCTTTAAATATTTAGACAGATATAGAATGCCATTTTCTTAAAGAGTTTCTTTCAAATACTTAAATAAGTTAGTTTGTCTTTGTTTACAAAGACATCTAGTGTCACACATATAACGTTCATGAATCATACTTTGCAAGGTAGGTTTTTTTAATAAAAAATTATTATTTATAATCTGAGCTCTGGTTGCAAATGATTTTCTTTCAACACTAGACGCAAGAGAATAATAAAATTTAAATTCAATGCTGAAGAAAATCATTAGAAATATTGTATATTGTAAAATGCTGGTAAAATGCT
The DNA here is from genome assembly GCA_916613615.1 of Steromphala cineraria. Taxonomy (NCBI): domain Eukaryota; kingdom Metazoa; phylum Mollusca; class Gastropoda; order Trochida; family Trochidae; genus Steromphala; species Steromphala cineraria. The sequence continues at coordinate 44,589,057 of OU744736.1, read as the reverse complement.
TTACATGTGTAAGCTTTGCTCAAACTACAAGCATCACTGCCATCAGTGATACACTGAGATAAAAATCTAAGAAAGGAGGTACAGCGACAACTACGTAAAGAGTACTGGAAATACATAGAAAATATCGTAACACCACAAGAGGGGGATGACAATTACAGCGGAATGAAAAGGTTCTGGTCTTTTATTAAGCACAAACGGACAGACAACACCGGAGTCCCGCCCTTGAGAAGCGAAGGCCTGTTACACAGTGAGGCAAAAGAGAAGGCCACAATACTGAACGCCCAGTTCCAATCGGCCTTCTCGGGCAAAGAAGTGATCAACGAGGAAGAATTTAGACAGAAATACCCAATGAGAGGTACTTTCCCGGATATAAAACCAATCAACATCACCACCCCAGGAATTGAACGCCTCTTGAGCAAACTAAACCCCACCAAAGCTGCCGGACCAGACTGCATAAAGCCTCGGGTACTTAAGGAACTGGCCCACAGTATTGCCCCAATCCTTACCACAATCTTTAGGAAATCTCTTGAGACCGGTAAGATACCTAAAGACTGGAAAATGGCCAATGTTACACCAATCTACAAGAAAGGACAGAGGTATATCGCAGAAAATTATAGACCCATCTCTCTGACATGTGTATGCTGTAAGATCATGGAGCATATCATAACCAGCCATGTTATGAACCATGTAGATGACCAACAGATCCTGTACCCACTCCAGCATGGATTTAGGCGAGGAAGGTCATGCGACAGCCAACTGATTGACTTTGTGGAAGATGTAACCAACAACATGGAGGATGGACTCCAAACCGACGTCCTAGTAATGGACTTCTCCAAGGCCTTTGACAAGGTATGCCACAGCCTACTCCTCCACAAAATCAACCACTATGGCATACGAGGCAGCGTCAACACCTGGATTCATGACTTCCTATCATATAGAGAACAAGCAGTAGTTGTTGAAGGAGAAACATCTGAGAAAGTAGACGTGAAGTCCGGGGTCCCTCAGGGATCGGTGCTCGGCCCATCATTATTTCTACTATACATAAACGACCTGCCAGATAACATACGCTCTAAAGTACGCCTGTTCGCTGACGATACCATCATGTACCTGACCGTTCATTCTGACGTCAGCGCTGACACCCTCCAAACAGACCTAGACCAGCTAGGAGCATGGGAACAAAAATGGAAAATGACCTTCCACCCAGCTAAGTGCCAAGTGATCACAATAACCAGGAACAGGCGGAAAATCATCAAGAGGGATTACACTCTGCACGGGCACATCCTCAAGGCAGTGGACTCAGTAAAGTACCTTGGATGCACCATCTCATCAGACCTTAACTGGGGAAACCACATCAGCAACATCTGCGGTAAAGCAAACAAGACCATTGGCTTTCTAAAGAGGAACCTTAACATCAGTTCTCCCCCAATAAAGGAAAAGGCATACATGGCCCTTGTTCGACCCCAGCTAGAGTATGCAAGCTGTGTATGGGACCCTCATCGCAAAAAGGACATCGATCGAGTAGAGATGGTGCAACATAGAGCGGCCAGATATGTAACCAACAATTACAGGAGGACAATCAGCATTACCAACATGTTGCAGAATCTAGGTTGGACTACGCTACAAGAAAGAAGAAAACATGCAAGGCTTACAATGTTCTACAAGATACACAGAGGACTAGTGCATATCAACAAGAGCCTACTTGTACCACCACTACGGCGTAGCAGAAACATTCACGACCACTCGTATCAAGTTCCATCCTGTCGAAGTGATTACAGAAAGTATGCATACTTCCCAAGGACCATCAGGGAATGGAATGCTCTACCACCAAACATTCCCCCCGCAGACACACTGGAGATATTCAAGTCTCAGTTGTGTGCTGCTCCGTAATCACTTACGAAAGATGTTTTTAACCTGTTTTTAACCTTTTAACGTTCAGCCGCCATGCGCACCACCCAAACATGTCATTATAATCAACATCTTGATTGTGGACATTATCCGGCAGAAGCAGAAGCAGAATCAGTGTTGTCTTGGAAACGTGTAAACTAATCAGCCACTGAAGCGTATTTTCAAGAAAATTACGTATCATCAACTTTACGTATAAAATAATTAGTTAATTAAATCCGAGCTGAAAGGAAGAAGAAGAAGGATGAAGCAATTGTTAAAATGTTTATCTCACGTTATCTTTGTAACCAGACAAGTGCTTTCTTGGCGTCCGGCGAAATAATTTTCCAAAATATTTGCCCAACTGATTTCTGGGAAATACTATTTTCCAAATACAAATTATTTCTAATGGTCAATTTCTTACACATTATGTTCAGATATATTAATTACCCTATTAAAAAACACATTTAGTTTTACCAATGAATTGTGTCATACTAATATACATTTATATCTTAAATTTTAGTATATAGTACATTTCTCTAGAAAGAGATAACGTAATCATGTTATTAAATAACATCAGTTTGTTAGCTAATAGTTTAAGATATATTTAATTAATTCCATAACTTCAATATTTATTTTCTAAAATGTGCTTTTGCTTTTATTTCCTCAAATATTAAGGTAAAAATTCATAAATATGAAAACTATTAACATTTTGTTCAGTTAACGAATGTTCTCACCATTACGATATTCAACCAACATGGCGGACAAGAAAGAAAAGAAAGAGTCATCTGCAGTTGACAAAAAGGATGAAAAGAAAAAAGATGAGCAAAAGGAAGAGCCTATCGAAATGGTATGCTATTCCAAAATAATTACTGTATTAAAAGAGACTTTTATGGGACTTTTCGCTTTAAAACAGACGAGTTAACCACCCTTTTGTGGGACCGGCATGTGCAGCGTCCAAATTTGCATCGTCATGAAGGAATCGAATCAACATTTTTCTAACTTTTTCCAAAGATTGATCCGCTCAATATGAAGACATTTTATCTAAAACGTCGGATGAAAACGTCAATTACAAAAGTTAAACACGAACTTCATGACGAATTTCATGCTCAGCTAAGCTGCTTTTACAAACAATTCGATGGCATTATGCTGTCACCTATTTTCGTGGCAACACTGACTGAGATTTTGTATTGATCACACTTTTTGTCTGTTGCAGTCTGAGGAGGACAAACAACTTAGTGAAGAACTCAACATGCTTGTTGAAAGATTACAGGTACTGTAAGCAACTTTGGGGGACAATTTGCAATTTAACAAGCAATAAGTTTTTATCTGCCCTAGGAGAAGTCTGAGAGATGGGGTATCTAAAACATGTATTGATCAAATGCAACCTATTCCTTTGAAACCCATCTTCAAATTTTCCTTTCTCATGTGAGAACAAAAACAAAACATCAGTTTTTTATTTTATTTATAATGTATAATTTGTTTGATACTTATAATCTGTCATTACAAATTAAGGTAGAATCTTATCCATTCATTATTAAATTACTATCTTAAATATCAGGTAAAAACAAACAACTTCATATTGTGATTTGCAAGTCAGTAAGTTCACAAAATTGTTGATGTTTCGTTAAATTTAAATGAAATAGTCATTTAAGGTTCTAACATTTGTGATATCATATAATATTTTCTATCTGCAACCAAATTTTTTCAAGACAAGGCTTTTATTATTTATTTATATTTGGTTTTAAAAAATTAATATGGTTGCCGTTGCCTATTGAGACTGCAACCAAACTCGAAATTTATGCGATTTCATGGTGATACCTCATTCTGCAACCTAATTCAATTGGATATTCAGTAATTTAGATGACAGAATTCAGTGTTCAAGTACAGGAAGATTTTACTAATTTCAAGACTTCCTTTACATTCCTTCACAGATTTGATGTTTACACATTAGGATAGATGTAAATGTGCAGTACAAAAATCAAACTGAATATTTATTAAGTATGTTTTTTTATCAGGAACCTGACCAGAAACTTTATCGTCCTGCCCTTGAAAGTTTGCGTACCCTGATAAGGGCGTCGACCACATCAATGACTTCAGTTCCAAAACCACTGAAGTTTCTCCGCCAACACTATGACACGATGAAGGGAATATATGAGAAAATCAAAGATCCAGAAACAAAGGTGCACACTCTTATGTAGAAGCAATCATGTCTTCCTTGTTTATAAATGTCAAATGTAAATAGTTACCATGTACCCATAACAACCATGCAATGTTGATATTGTTCAATGTAATTTTTTGAAGAGCCTGCTCAAAAGCATGTTGTCAATTATGAATATCAATATGATTTTCATAGTTTTAAAGTTAGTTTAAAGCAGTGATAGAGAAATAAGCTCTTTTTTTTATAACAGGGCTAAGAACTTTAAGGGAATTTTCACATTGTTGATAAAAGAGTTGTGTGAATATGTGAAACCAGTCAATACGTTGATTTCTTTTCCAGAAATTTTGTGCTGATATTGTCTCTGTTCTTGGAATGACAATGAGTGAAGGTCGGGACAGTTTAAAATATCGTCTTATTGGTTCCAAAGAAGAAATTGGTTCATGGGGACATGAATACGTAAGGTATGTAGATTTAATTGTTCAAATTTATTATATTTGTTCTTTTGATAAAAAAAAAACCCCACTTTGAACTGTTTAAAGTATCTTTTATGATTTAGAATTGAATTTGTATAGATAATCAAGATAAAAGGACTGCAATTTATAAGAGAAAATTTGACCTTGTTCATCAACAATTTATTTCCGTCTTTGCAGACATTTGGCCGGCCAGGTTGCCCAAGAGTGGCAAGAGACGGAGGAGACCAACACAGAAATGAGGGAGAATCTGGTCAATCTAGCCAAGGCTATCGTACCCTACCACATGGATCACAACGCAGAGGCCGAGGCTTGTGATGTTCTCATGGAGCTTGAGAGGCTGGACTTGCTGCAGAACTATGTGGATGAGAACGCTTACCCCAGAGTGTGTCTTTATCTCACCAGGTAAACACATGCACTTCTCAAATAAGATGGCTGATAAGTGTTTAGTTGCAATGTTGTTCCTTGAGGGGTCCGTAGGAATTTTTTCCATCTGCTTTGCTGGTTGTCCTTTAATAGCAGAATACATTGATCATTGTGAACAGTATTTACCACATGTTCAGTGATTTCAACAAAGATCATCATTATATCATGAATTTATCAGGGTTTTGCATAGTTAATCAAAACTGAGAGTCCAGGGGACCCTGAGTACATATATTTTTGAATCTGTTTCCTATTTTAGTAGTCCTAATTGGTGTCTCATCTTGATAAAAGGTTGATGAAGATAAATCTGTATTATATGGTTGATAGTTGCGGAAAAGCTGAGTCCTGTATAATCCTGATATATTAGTATTTGCTGCTTTTTTTCAATACAGAAACAAACAGTTCAGAATCTTCTATTAATTATTTTATATTCCATTGTAGTAGACACTGCCAACGGCTGAAATATTGCATCGCCAGCGCTAAACAATAACTCATTCACTCTCTCTCTCTCTCATTCCTATTGTGGTAGTAGAGATAACCCTTTACTTCTATTGACAGCACTCACTCCCATTGTGCTAGTAGAGATATAGAGGATACTTAGTGTTCTTTTCCAAATACCAGGTTTATTTCATCGAGTGTCATGGGTAAAGTTGATATTTCACGAGTGAAATATCAATTTTACCCATGTCATGAGATGAAATAAACCTGGTATTTGGAAAACTACATTAAGTATTCTATTTATTATATGATTTTTGAATGAATTGTGTAATTAAAATGACTTTGAAACTGGAAAGTTACCCCCTTTTGTTCACATGGCTGAAAGTAGTTTTTGGCACCTGACAAGTGACAATATAATATATCGTCACTGTTGCCTGATAGACAGTTTATTTCACTGATAAAACCCAGTATTTCATCACTGATCATATAATAAATAGAGGATATCTGTCCTTTCTTGACTAATACCATGTTTATCTCATCAAGTGAGGTAGAAAGGTTATATTTTCACGAGTGGCGCAGCCAAGAGTGAAAATATATAACTTTTCTACCTCACGAGATGAGATAAACATGGTATTTGTCAAGAATTGACGGATATTCTATTTATTATATGGTTTTACCATTGTAATTACGTCCGAAAAGGGTAAATTTCACTCCCAGCGGCCTCTAGGAACAGCCCGTCACCACAGTAACACTGTGACGTCATAAGCCAATTGCCGCGAGAGACCATTGTTTTATGACGTCAAATTATATCAGTCACCGTTTGCAGTGAAAATATAAGTTATTTTCACTGTAGCTTGATAGACAGTTTATTTCACTGATAAATCCCAGTATTTCACTGCTCGCCATATAATAAAACCAATACTTCTATTGGCAGCTGTATCCCGTATGTACCAGACCCTGAGAACATGGTGCTCCTCAAGACGGCTGTGTCCCTGTACCGCAAGTTTAACCAGTATCCCATGGCTATGAGGTTTGCCATGCAGCTCAATGATCTCAAGATGGTGGAGGAAATATTCAACTCTTGCAAAGACTTGTAAGAAACCAACTTCAAAACTTTATTTTAAAATGATGTAGAGGCTTTTATACATCTATTGCCTGTTTTTGAAAACAAGTGACAAATTCCATGACAGGACTCCTAGTCCTGGCTTAGTCAGTTTGATGTAAGTCATTGACTTACTGACATTGAAATGCTTTTGTAAAACCTGAGGCTGTTATTATTTGTGTAATTTGCAATGAATTTTCACTAACCTACAAATGATCAAATTTGTGTAGCCTGCCTTTAATTTTTAGCTCATCTGGCCTGTAAGGCCCGATGGGCTTATGGCATGGCATGGTGTCCGGCGTCCGTCCGTCCGTCCGCCCGTCCGTCCGTCCATCCGTCCGTAAACTTTGTGGAATTTCGACTTCTTCTCCAGAACCATAAGGCCTAGAAACCTAAAACTTTGTGTACATACTCCTTGGCTAGTGAGGATTAAAAATTGTAGCTTTGGTGGCTCTGTGACCCCTAATAAGGGCCACAGGGGCCACACCCTTAACAGGGATGCCAACCCATACGAATTTTTCGTATTTGTTACGAAAAAACAACACAAAATACGAGAATACGATAGCAGTAAAAAAAATACGAATTTTCAAAAGTAAAAAAATAATTATCATAAAATAGCATTCTTACCTTGCACATTTATTTAAAACGAAATTCTATTGAGTAAAACATTTATTTTGAGGTTCAGAAATTGATTAAAAATAAAATTTTTAACCTACCTAACTTAGTATATGCCACTCACCTTTCTCACGAGAGACAGAGGTTTACCGCGAAATTCATCGTGCTTACCGGATGGGCTGCCCCCAGCCCACTGCGCATGAGCGGGAAACCGGAATCCTGGGTAAAATTCGTATCATACTTTCTTTCTCTCTCTTAGAGAACGCATGTATTTTCATCTCGCTTACTGATTTTCTTCACGGTTGGTTTTTCTGATCTTTTTCCTTCCTTTCCTTCCGTCATTACTCCTTTTGCTGCCCCCATCGTTTCTAATGTATCGATGTTTCCTTCTAACTTCGCTTTTGCGATCTTTTTGCACTTGGTGATTTTGTTCATGTACGTGGCACCTCGCCATGTTCTATTTCACTTGGAAATACCTTCTGGGGGGTCGATCTGCCTGTTTCGTACCCCCCTTCCTTCTTTTCCTTCTTGTTTTTCCATCTACGTGGGCTGGTTCTGTTGACCTGCTTTTCTGCACGTCCGCATTTCCTGCTTACGTCACATCTACCTTGCTTTGGTCCAAAGACTATGGCTGCCTGTTTTTTCCTTCTAAAAACTCGTTTTGCATTTCTAATCACTTCCTAAGTGTTTCTATGCATTACTTCCAGCAGCCTATATCCCATTTCATATAAAAATAATAATATATCGCATTATATTTTATTTTTTATATCTTTTTCACAAAAAATTTCATAAAAAATTTTTCAATCACAAATTAATATATATCATAATCACTTATCCCTATATATTAATTTCATATTACATATTCCATCTAATGCATTTCATTTTTGCATTCATTCCTATTAAATAAACTTGTAATAATAATTTTTTCCTTCAAAATTATTTCATTACATCTTATTTAATTTTCTACGGCAACCTTTCCGGGACATAAATTTTCCCGTTTTCGCTTGCCCTTAAAGGGGCACGCTCTTAAACAAATTTTTAAATTCTTAATTTCAAATTTTTGTATGCATTCCCCTTGTGTGTGTCTCCATGATTGGCATGTCTCTGACTTATGTGTTACAGTATTTATGCCAAGAGTCTACTGTGTCTTGTGTCGCTCCTCCAAGTCGGCCAAGGACCCACACCTCCGCTGCCCAGATTGTCTTCCCAGGATCTGCCTTGTGGACGACCGCTGTGCAGAGTGTTCTGACCTCTCCCCCATCGACTTCAAGGTCTTCACCTCCGCTCGCAGGAAGAGGCTTACCCAGCGTCGACGTAGGAGCATGTCCGACCCCACCACCGACCTCCCTCCTGTCGAGCCGGCCGGCTCTCTGGACTCTCCACGCCAGGAGGAGCCTCGTCGCTCACCCACGCCGCCTCCTCCTCCTCCTCCTCCTCCTCCTCCTGCTCGGCAGACGCCGCCTCCGACGCCCAGCACGTCCTCGGCCCTCTCTCGCCCGGAGCTGGAGCTCATCATGTCCAGCATGTTTGACAAGTTGATGGCCCGTCAACCTCTGTCACAGGACCAGGACCAACGCCAGCGCCAGGACCAGCGCCCGGACTCTCGCCTGGACCAGCGCCAGGACCAGCGCCCTGACACTCGCCAGCGTCACGACCAACGCTCGGACCAGCGCCAGGACCAGCGCCAGCACTCCAGGGATCGTGACCAGCGTCAGGATCAGCGCCAACGATCGGGAGATCGAGACCAACGCCAGCGCCTGGACCCCAAGCAGCGCTCAGACCGGCGCCAGCGCTCCAGGGACTCCCCTCCTAGGGACGTCAGGACATCCCGCTCACCTCGTCGCTCCAGGAGCCCCTCCCCTCCTCGGCGCCAACGACGCTCGCGGCACTCCAGGACGCCTTCCCGCTCTCGCTCTCCGTCAGTGGACAGGTCCACCTCCCGGCGCTCACGCCGTTCCGGCTCCCGAACGCCACCGAAGACGCCCAGATCTTCAAGGAAGAGGCGCCACTCTCCCGTTATCTCTGATGATGAACGTCACTTCGTCCCAGACTACGATGACGACGGGGCAGAGGGCCCCACCTTTTTGCCCTTGAAGATGGTCTCGAGCTGGATTGCTGACAGACTCCCAGAGGGCTCCTCCCCTGGTGGCTCGGACCCTCTCACTTGTGTGCGTGAGGACCCTGACCTCAAGCTCCCCCCTCACCCTGATGTGCTGGAGGGTATAGCCGCTCTTCAGGACGATTTTCAGAAGCTCTCGCTGTCCTCCTCCCTGAAGTCCTCGAAGCTACCTGCAGCTACGCCCGTACACTCGCTCAGCCGTTTCGACAAGGCCGCCGCCCTGGACGACGCCATAGGACGCCTGGCCCCAAACCTCAACCATACGTACAAGGTTTCCGATACTAAGATCTCTTCGGTGGAGGCCGCCCTCAGAAGGACTCTGAGGCCGCTGTCGATCCTCCTCACCTCGACTGACGCGATCAAGGCCGACTTAGACGTCGACAACCCTTCTCGTCTAGATCACCTCCATACCCTGATGGACTGGCAGCGGCGCAACATGGTGCTTGTCCTCGACAACGTTAGAGCTGGCCTCGGCTCCCTCCCTCACCTTCGACGCTCAGGCTTCCTGGACCAGTGTGCGTGGGACTCCGAATTCAAGAAGTCCCTCCTACAGGCTCCCCCCACGGCATCGACGCTCTTCGCGGACAAGATCCCGGAAGTCTACAAGGAGCAGGCCGCAGTCACCCAGACGGAGGTTGCCTTCCGGACCTTACAGCACGTGTCCAACATTTCGTTCCGAAGGCAGAACAACAACAGCCAACGCCCTTACAAGCGCCAGCGTGTCAGGACGCAGCCCTCCAGGTCGGGTCCCTCCTCGCAGTACCAGCGATCTGCCAACTCCTCCAGAGGAAGGGACGCCCCCAAGCCACGCGGAGGCAGGGGTGGCAAGCGACCCTACGCCAGACAGTGATGCCTGCGCCCCACGCGGCTGGGTCCTCCCGCCCCCAGTCGTGCCGGTGCACCCCACACCCGTAGGCGGGAGATTAGGGATCTTCTGGCGCAACTGGACAATACTAGAAGATCCTTACGTCACCAACACCCTGAGGACAGGTTACAAGTTGCCATTGACCTGCCCTCCCCCCCGTGACCGCGACTCCCCTGGCACGGGATTACTCAGAAGCCCAGAGCGCTCTTCTAGCAGAGAACATCAAGATGCTTACCGACAAGAACGCTCTGGAGTTGGTGCTACAACCCGATCACGCCCCAGGGTTTTACTCACCAATCTTCCTGGTCCCGAAGAAAAATTCCACCAAGTTTCGAATGATCCACAACATGGCGACATTCAACGAGCTTTACATGGAGCCACCATCCCACTTTCGCATGACCTCCCTAGACGCTCTCCGAGCCCAGCTGTCTCCAGGCGATTGGATGGTCAGCCTCGACTTACAGGACGCCTATCTCCACGTGCCGATCTACCCGCCTCACAGGAGGTTCCTGCGGTTCATCTTCCAGGGCCTACATTACCAGTGGCGGGTCCTGCCGTTTGGAATTTCTTCGGCTCCGTGGTTATTCACGAGGATCACAGCTCCCATCTGCCGCTATCTCCATCTCAGAGGGATGCATTTCGACCCCTACATCGACGACTGTCTCATGTCCAATCCTCAACCACTCGTTCTACGCAGACAGGCGGCGTTGGCCCTCGACCTCCTCCGCCAGCTGGGATGGCTAGTCAACCCCTCCCAAGACTTGACCTTCATAGGAGGGCGCTTCCGGACAGACCTGGGCCTCCTACTCGTTCCTCCAGACAGGTGGACCAAGATCCAGTCCTTCGTCCACCGAGCCTTGGTGTCCCCTCTCCGACTCAGAGATTGGCAATCTCTTCTGGGACTCCTCACGTCCGCCCAGGCCCTCACGCTCAGAGGTCGTCTCATGATCCGCCCTCTCCAGGTGTTTCTCAGCCCTTACATCCGGTCGGACGACACGTCAGTAAGGATCTCCCTGCCTGCGCACCTCAGCCAGTACCTCCGTTGGTGGACACAGCCATCGAACGTCTGCGAAGGCGTCTCTTTGCTAGAGTTTCAACACAACCAGGAACTATTCGTGGACGCTTCGCTCCAGGGCTGGGGAGCTCATCTCGGGGATCAGACTGCGTCAGGCATTTGGACGCATCCTCAGACCACCTGGCACTCAAACAATCTGGAGATGCAGGCAGTAATCTTAGCAGTGACGCATTGGCTTCAAGCTCTACGAGGCAGCCGCCTTCTCCTGGCCTCAGACAACTCCACGGTCGTTTGGACTATCAGGAACCAAGGAACGACAGGCTCTCCTCAGCTCCTAGAACAGGCCTTCGAGCTCTTCCATCTTCTGGACGAGAATCAGATCTTCGTCAGAGCCCGACACATTCCAGGCTGCAGGAACGTCCTCGCGGACGCCCTGTCCAGACCAGACAAGCCGTCACCAACAGAGTGGATGTTGAACCCGGAAGCCTTCGCCCTCATCGCCGCTCAGGTCCACCGTCCTCTCCTCGACCTGTTTGCCACGAAGCAGAACCATCAGCTTCCGGTGTACGTCTCGCCTCTCCCCGATCCAGCAGCTTGGGCCGTCGACGCCATGTCCTTGTCGTGGGAGAATCTGGACGCATACGCTTTTCCACCTCCGATTCTCCTGACCAAAGTCGTCGCCAAGATCAGGGACACACTTCACCTCAGACTGACTTTGGTCGCGCCCTACTGGCCGGCGAGAGGCTGGTTCCCCGATCTTCTTCTTCTCGCCGAAAAAGATCCGCTCCCCCTTCCAAAGTGGCCAAACCTGCTTCGTCACCCTCTCAGTCGGCAGCTTCACCCAGACCCCGAGAGGTACGCTCTGCACGTACGGACCATCTTCAGAGATCACTCCGGGCCAAGGGTTACTCAGGACGAGTAGCCAGCGCCATCTCCAGAGCCCATAGGCAATCCACGAGGTCGCTGTACGATGACAAGTGGCTGTCATTTGAGAACTTCTGCAAAGACGCAGGCCGGGATCCTTTGTCCGTGGACCCCCAGTTTGTGGCCAACTTCCTCCTTCACCTCCGCCAGAAACGTCACATGAAGGGTGGAACTATATCTACGTACCTGTCGGCGCTCAACTCTGTCCTCGCCGTTAAATCAGACAGGAAGTTCTCCAAGGTTCCCGAGCTGGTCGCTCTCCTCAAGTCGTTCAAGCTGGAGGACCAGAAACTCAAGTTCAGACCTCCGGCTTGGGACCTGAACGTCGTCCTCAGATATCTGCGAGGAGCTCCCTTCGAACCCTTGTCAGAAGCCTCTTTTCAAGACCTCTCCAGGAAAACAGCCTTCCTCCTGTCCTTTGCTACGGCCGCTAGAGTGAGTGAGCTGCACGCACTGGACGTCACCAGAGTGCGGTTCGAGCAGTCTAGGAAGGGTTCAGTTCACCTCGGCCTCTTGTGGAACTTTGTTGCCAAGAACCAGCTCCCCGGACAACCGGGCAGGACGTTCACCATCCCTCCCCTCTCCAAGATCGTGTCGTCCTCTGATGCGGAAGAACTCGCTTTATGTCCTGTACGTGCCCTTCGGGAGTACATCGACCGCTCTGCGCCCAAGAGAGGCACCAGGAAGAGACTCTTCATCCCCTTTTCACCATCTGCCAAGGGAGAAGTCACCAGAAACACCCTCTCGCTGTGGCTCCGGACCGTCATCCTAGCAGCATATGACGCAGCCGGCTTGCCTCACCCTGTCGCCAGCAACCCGCACGAGATCCGGGCACTTGCATCCACCATGGCTTTACATCGCAACTGCTCAGTTCCAGCCATCATGGAAGGATGTTTCTGGCGCTCTACGACGGTCTTCGCATCCCACTACCTCCGAGACCTCGCTGTGGAAGACGTGCAAGGCCTGCAGACCTTTGGACCGTTGGTGGTAGCCCAGCAGCTAGCTGCCCCAACGTCTCTTTAGGTTCGCTTCGGTCGTTCCCACTCCGGGAGGATGTTTGATGGATGCTTTTCTGCCTTGATGACTCGTCCTCCCTCCTCCCTACTGTCGGATCAGTGGCATATACTAAGTTAGGTAGGTTAAAAATTTATTAAAATCTAAATATTTTAGATATTTAAATACCTACCTAACTTAGTAGGAATTACTCCCGCCCGGCCTCCCCTTCGGACTTCATTGGACGTCTCTTACAAGACTTCGTTTCCAGAAAGTATGATACGAATTTTACCCAGGATTCCGGTTTCCCGCTCATGCGCAGTGGGCTGGGGGCAGCCCATCCGGTAAGCACGATGAATTTCGCGGTAAACCTCTGTCTCTCGTGAGAAAGGTGAGTGGCATATACTAAGTTAGGTAGGTATTTAAATATCTAAAATATTTAGATTTTAATAATCTTAATCACTTACACAACGAACAACGAACTTTACAAAAATCAAGAATGTTAGAGTTACGTCCCTTACGGAAGCCTGTCTAAGGAAGTATCTTCTGCTCATGCGCAAAGGTTCAAAATGGCGTCTGGCATTGCAGACGATTTGTAACTGTCAGGTTATATTTACGATCGAAATGGAACCATCTAAGCCTAAGCAAGCAAAATTAGAGCGGCCACGATCCCAGAAGTTTATTTCAAGTTATAGTCAAACATTTTCATGCATTGAAAAGTCTACAGTCAGCGAAAGTCATGCGTTTTGTCGTACATGCAATTGTGATTTCTCTATCGCACATGGCGGCGCAGATGACTGTAAAAAACACATGGTTTCAAAAAAACACAAGAATTATACGGATTTGGCCGGAAAAATAAAACCCATGACTTCCTATTTCACTAAAGCATCTAGCGAAAACGAAAACGATGTAACACGAGCAGAAGCTTTATTCACGAACTTTATTGTAGAAAATAACTTGCCGATTGCCGTATCGGACTCTGCTGGAAAACTTTTTCGAAAAATGTTTCCGGATTCCAAAGTTGCTTCAAAGTACAGCTGTGGCAGAACAAAATCTACAGCAATAGTGAATGAACTGGCTAAAGACTCTTTTGAAATGATTGCTACAGCAATGAAAGACGGACCCTACTCAATCTCAACTGATGGAAGTAATGATGATGGGAAATCACAACTGTACCCAATTGTTGTGAGATATTTTGATGAAAAAGAATCAAAAGTTATATCTGTACTTTTATGTATGCCAGAATGTAAGGGAAATAGCACAGGGGAGAATATTTTTCAAGTTTTGCATGAAGAACTTACAAGTAGGGACATTAGTTGGCAAAACTGTGTTGCATTTGGATGTGACAATGCGTCAGTAATGACTGGTATCCACAAAGGTGTTTCTGCATTTATCAAAAGGCAAAATGAAGACGTGTTTGTACAAGGTTGTGCATGCCATCTCATAGACATAGCAGCAAAAAATGCAGGAAAGGAATTACACTTTTCAGTGTCTGATTTTTTGATTGACATTTTCTTTTATTTGGACAAAAGTGCAAAGAGACAGAAAGAACTTTGGCAAATGCAAAACCTTTTCGGAGAGAAACCACACAAGATTCTCAAACATGTTTCTACGCGGTGGCTATCACTTGGAATTTGTGTTAGACGTCTTCTTGAGCAGTGGAAAGTTCTGAAGGCATTTTTTTCTGAACAGCCATTGCCAAAAGTGAAAGTACATGCTGGAGGAAAAGGGAAAAATGATACAACATCTACAACAGACAAGAGAGACACACATGAGGCTTCAACAAAATCAAGAACAGACAAGAAAGACACACATGCTTCAACAAAATCAAGAACAGACAAGAGGGACACACATGAGGCTTCAACAAAATCAAAAACAGACAAGAGGGACACACATGCTTCAACAAAATCAAAAACAGACAAGAGGGACACACATGAGGCTTCAACAAAATCAAGAACAGACAAGAAAGAAGAACTAGTGAGAAAGAAAACTTGTTCAAGTCAAAGTGAAAGTGAAAACAAAAATGTTAAGACATGTGACCAGAACTTAACAAGACTTGAGAGAATTTTGATAGCCTTCCAATCAGAATCAAGTATGCTGTACGCATTGTTCTTGACTTCTTCTCTTCCATTGTTTGACTCCACTAACACTTTTCTTCAGAAGGATGCACCATGCATCCATCTATTGCGGAGAAAATTGATTGCTCTTTTGTCAGAATTAGCCATCAGGTTTTTGAAGACAGATTGCATTACTAAGTCTGAAAATCTGACTGCAATAGACTTTGCAGACAGAAAGAACCAAAGAAACAGACAGGATCTTGTGATTGGAACGGAAACCAGAAAATACCTAGAAGAAAAGAAAATCTCTAAACAAGAAGAAGACCTCTTCTTCAAAAGTGTGAGGAACTATTTCAGTGCTGCCTGTACCTATATTGTGAAAAGATTTCCTCTCATGGATGACTTGCTTCTGCATGCTGAGGTTGCAGATATTCAAATGAGGAACAAGGCAAAGTTTGAGTCAGTGTTGTACTTTGTGAAAAGATTCACCTTTCTGCAAAATGATGATCAGCAACATGTGTCTGAATGTGATGAACTTGAACTTGAATTTAGAAGATTCCAGATAGATCCCTTGACAGAAGAAATCAACAATTCTGATAGAATTGATGTTGCATGGTCAATGGTAGGAAAGCTCAAAGATGAATTTGGTCAGCAAAAATACAGAAACCTGTGTGCTGTTATGAAGGCTATTTTGGTGATCCCCCACTCAAATGCTGACAGTGAAAGAATCTTCAGTGTTGTCAGAAAAAACAAAACAGTCTTTAGACCTAACCTGAGTGTTAATGTGCTATCGTCACTCATGGTACAGAAGTGCCAGTCATTGGTTCATGGCAGTGAGGCATTCTCAGCGAATCAACTCAATGAACGATCACTGAAGAGAATCAAAAGTGCAACTTATGTGTCTCTCAACAAGTAATAACTATTGATGAAGCTGAAAGTGTAAATATGTTGCTGTTATAAAAGTTTGCTGTTTGCTGTTCTTGGATACTTATTTCCAGTTTAGGTGAGTAAATTACTGATTTAAAAAATCTTAGGATAGGTTTACACTGGTGTAAATTAAGAGTACTAATTTTGTCCCCAAAATACTAATTTTACAGGGTTTTTTATCCAAAAGTACTAATAGGGCACAAATAGGGTTGGCATCTCTGCCTTAAAACCTATTTTCATCTTCTTCTCCAGAACCATGAGGCCTAGAAACCTAAAACTTTGTGTACATACTCCTTGGCTAGTGAGGATTAAAAATTGTAGCTTTGGTGGCCCTGTGACCCCTAATAAGGGCCACAGGGGCCACGCCCTAAAAACCTATTTTTATCTTCTTCTCCAGAACCATGAGGCCTAGAAACCCAAAACTTTGTGTACATACTCCTTGGCTAGTGAGGATTAAAAATTGTAGCTTTGGTGGCCCTGTGACCCCTAATAAAGGCCACAGGGGCCACGCCCTAAAAACCTATTTTCATCTTCTTCTCCAGAACCATAAGGCCTAGAAACCTAAAACTTTGTGTACATACTCCTTGGCTAGTGAGGATTAAAAATTGTAGCTTTGGTGGCCCTGTGACCCCTAATAAAGGTCACAGGGGCCACGCCCTAAAAACCTATTTTCATCTTCTTCTCCAGAACCATAAGGCCTAGAAACCTAAAACTTTGTGTACATACTCCTTGGCTAGTGAGGATTAAAAATTGTAGCTTTGGTGGCCCTGTGACCCCTAATAAGGGCCACAGGGGCCACGCCCTAAAAACCTATTTTCATCTTCTTCTCCAGAACCATGAGGCCTAGAAACCTAAAACTTTGTGTACATACTCCTTGGCTAGTGAGGATTAAAAATTGTAGCTTTGGTGGCCCTGTGACCCCTAATAAAGGCCACAGGGGCCACGCCCTAAAAACCTATTTTCATCTTCTTCTCCAGAACCATGAGGCCTAGAAACCTAAAACTTTGTGTACATACTCCTTGGCTAGTGAAGATTAAAAATTGTAGCTTTGGTGGCCCTGTGACCCCTAATAAGGGCCACAGGGGCCACACCCTTAAAACCTATTTTCTTCTTCTTCTCCAGAACCATGAGGCCTAGAAACCTAAAACTTTGTGTACATACTCCTTGGCTAGTGAAGATTAAAAATTGAAGCTTTGGTAGCTCTGTGACCCCTAATAAGGGCCACAGGGGCCACGCCCTAAAAACCTATTTTCATCTTCTTCTCCAGAACCATGAGGCCTAGAAACCTAAAACTTTGTGTACATACTCCTTGGCTAGTGAGGATTAAAAATTGTAGCTTTGGTGGCCCTGTGACCCCTAATAAAGGCCACAGGGGCCACACCCTTAAAACCTATTTTCATCTTCTTCTCCAGAACCATAAGGCCTAGAAACCTAAAACTTTGTGTACATACTCCTTGGCTAGTGAGGATTAAAAATTGTAGCTTTGGTGGCCCTGTTGCCCCTAATATATATATTAAGCATAATTGATAATGAAGCCTGATGAGCTACAGAGCCAATGGCTCTATTTTTGCACTTGTTTTTTTCTGATGTTTTGATGACAACCAAATGTATCAGTTATTGAGTGGTCCAACCTTTATTTTCATGCTCCGTTTTCAGAACAGTACAGAAGCAGTTGGCATACATGCTTGGACGACAACAAATCTTCCTAGAGTTGAATGATGACATGGAAGAATATGATGACCTTATGGAAATCATGTCGAATGCCCACCTGAACAACAATTTCTTGGCTTTAGGAAGAGAGGTAATTATACTTTTATCTATCAAACACCTTCTATCCATTGTTTCCCTGAAGTAACAATATTTTCAAGAAAGCTACAAAAAGCAATATCAAATCATACCTGTCCATGCCTCCTGAGGTACTTTAACACCGCATATGGCTGCAATATTGCCCAAGCTGCGTAAAACATTAACTCACTTAGTCACTGTGGTACTCTGGTAATTGTTGTGATCCTGTTGCTTCTCCACTGTATTTGCTCATAATGGGGGTAACACAGTTACATGAATTATGTTACTTTGTTGTCTTATTGAGCATAGAATAACTTGATGACACAGCACTTGCATCGTATCATGTGTACAGAACGCTGCAGACTTGGCTCATCAAATATTGAAACATTATAAGTCGTTAAAATTAACATGAGATTATCTCTTCTTATCAAGTTATGGGACTACTAAATTTATACTTTGTCTTTTTCTCCTCAGTTGGATATCATAGAGGCAAAGATTCCTGAGGATATATACAAGAGTCACCTTGAACCAACCCGTAAGTAATTTCAGTAAAAATTACTATATATTATAAAGCTAATCCTTTATGTTGTTTTAATCAGCATATTCATAAAGCCTGAGCCTATTCTGCTTAGCATACATGATAAATGTTGTTTTCGCTGTGAGTCAAATTATATCATGGTGTCAATTTCAATAACAGTCTTTATATCAACTAACAATATTTGAAGCAAATGTGTAAAAGTCTTTACAAAGGATTAATGCAAGTTTTCTCAGTTTTATGTGGTTGGTGCCTGTTTCTTTTATTATAAATTGTCTGTAACTTATTTCATTTTCAGTCAAGAAAAAGAAAGGTTGTATTAGTTTTGTTCGTTACTGTTTAAGATATTTACAGTACCGTAATATCTCAATTAATTCGACATCTCCAATAATTCGACCACACAATATTTTTCTGAGGTCACAAATTCAAATCACTTCTAAAGTTTTAACTTAGTGCCGAAAGTTGATGCTTCTGTGATTCAAGCATTGCTTAATTAATGGGTTTGTTAAATTTGCACAAAAAAAAAAATAACAACTGAAAAGTCTATTTTCTCTTCTGCAGTTATTAATTTAAAATATCTTCATATGATGACATTGCCATTTTCACGTGGTCATCTATAAATACTATTCATTTGTGACATTTGTTCTTGTTATTTATCTCTTATATCTTATGTTTTGACCATAGTACCAAATGAGTCACAAAAAGTGAAAATAGACAATAGACCTTTTCTGACAATATTTTTAAAAGTCAAATTAATAGAGAAGTTACGGTATGTAACTACTGTGATAATCCAAGCATTTTGAACAAAATTCTGTTTATGTTGAAGTTTTTCAGGTATTTATTTTATATATTTTACTTTTGAATATGTGAATGTTGTTTGTTTTTCACGGACTGTTTAGTTACAATCTTTGCAGTTTGGGTATGATCAACTAAAAAGAAAAAAGTAAAATAGTGAAACCAGGCGATGAAATCAAGGTTGTCAATATAATTTTTAGTTAAAACAAATTCCAGCTAGCTTAGTGCATCTATATGATCTTGAACTAACAAGGACTTCCAACTGTTACTCTTCACAAGCAAATCTTCTTTTCAAAAGCGATTCACTACCAGACTAGTGGTCGTTAGTGGTCATTTCAAAACCTGGTTAAACCTTTTTAACTTACAGAGTTATCTGACTTATCAACAATCTTCTCAATGTGGTGAATGCTCATTCTTATCTTGCATCTTGTGTTACATGTTTTGCTGTAATTTTGTTCAGCAACCACTGGCATTGAATCTAGAGAAATTATCCCACTTTAGAAATATTGAGGTGTTAGATCTGAAGTCAGAGAATTGATATGTGGGCCTGTTTTCAGGTTCTTCCATAGGTCCATCCAACGTAGATTCTGCCCGACAAAACTTAGCCTCGTCATTTGTGAACGGATTTGTGAATGCTGCCTTCGGTCAGGACAAGCTGCTTATGGAGGACGGCAACAAGTGGCTGTACAAGAACAAGGACCATGGTTTGTACATCCTTTATCTTTATTTAGGTAGGCTGATTGCCCTCTGAAATATAATCTGTGAGTTATGATGCATCTGCTAATAGAGTATGGTACTTGTGGTTTATGAAGGTAATCAAGAGAGAAAGAGAGATTTGAATCTAAACTGCTACCAAGATATTTGTAATGATTAACTTTTTCAATTTCTTCATTTTTAATTCTAATAAGATTTAGGGGTTCCTTTTTCCTCCGAAAGTCAACAATAATTTCCTTAGTTTTCTTTACATTCAGAAACAGAAAGTTACCTCTACACCATGATAGGAAAAGTGCCTTGACGATAATTATGTTCTGAATCAGAAATGAGACCTATAAGAGCAGCATCATCTGCAAACTTCACAGTTAATACTAACTTGTGTACTTCTGATCGAGTATGGTACTCGTGGTAATACTTGTGTTTGATTTTACTAAAATATATGGGTGGAATTCAAAATTGGTAGGATTTTCAATTTCTCATAATGGTCAAAATAAACTCCTCAAAAAGGATTATTTTTTTATTCAAATAAATTTGCAAACACTTGATTATGAGAAAATACAAACAGTCAGGCTCAAGTGTACCAATTAAAATTTTAGTGGAAACATAATTAATTAAACGGGAGGAAAATGTCCTGACCGTTACCGTTTCTTAATCAGAAAAAAGAATTTTAACTAAAATTAAGAAAAATCTTTCAACTATGGCATTTACATCTTTTACATTGTATAAATGACACTTGAAGGTAAAAACTGTTGTAATTAATCTTTAAAATCCTTTTTTGTATCTTTTCATTGTTTAACACAATTTAATAGCATTTTTCTCAGAAACTTTTGTGTTTATAGTTTTCAATAGGTGAAATTATCTCAAATAAGCATCTGCTGCTAATCCGAGAACACGATTAGATGACATCTACGTAAAGAAGAGAGCTTCGTGTATTATCATGAATTAATTAGAGAAGTCAATTAGCTCCAGTAATGGCTGGGACAGAACTGGTAACGGTCGGGACATGTATGGTAACGGGCTGGACATAAGTCTTCTTCAATTCAATTCACTATAGAGACATAACATGAAAGATAAAATTAAATATTCTTTAACTTTATTGTTAACTCTATTTTGAACAAAAAGTGAAATGTGAATTAGAAATGGTAAATTTTAGATTGTATTGCATATTTTATTCACTGCCATGGTAACGGTATGGACATTTGTTATGAAATCAACAACAAACTTAATAAATAAATTTGTACTTTTTAATATTAACAGATTAAAGCTTGTAAAGAATACAAATACACATTGTCTTGATTTTGACACCTAATTATTATTGAAAGAAAAGTGTTTTTGGCAATCAAGTAAATGAGGGGTAACAGTCAGGACATTTTTGGTAACGGTCAGGACATCTGTGTAAATACCAAGATTTTTTTTCCATTGTATAACTTTTAAAGAATAGAATTTTGAAAGATACTGCAACAACTATCAAACTGCACACTGTGACAAATGATTAAGCTACACAGGCAACTGCATTTATTGCTGATATTGTTCCATACAGTTTGCACATTTTGTCCAAACCGTTACCATATAGTTTTCTTTGTCAATTATCTCATAAAAATTAAGACATCTATCAGAAATATATGAAGTGGTTTCTGCTATTATGATTTAATAGATAACTAAAAATTCACTAACTAACCTCAGAAAATATTCTTCAAAAAGAAAATTTATTTGACATATGTCCATACCGTTACTATTTATTTGTCCTGACCGTTACTTCAAAACTTTATTTTAAAACCACTTCATTAAAACTACTCTGAACAGTAAACTCCCAAGCCTAAACAATTTATGATCTTAAAATAATTTCATTATTAATATTTCTTAAAATATTTATGAATAACTTAGTTAGTTTCTCAAAATAAAAATGTGTTTGTCCTGACCGTTACCAGAACTGTCCTGACCGTTACTGTGCAGAAAGGTAACGGTCAGGACCGGTAATGGTCAGGACAATTTGTAAATAATTTAAAATAACACAATGAATGACCCCCTAAAGATGTCAAAGGACATGCCTTCCACATCTTCCAGTTCTGAGCAACAAAGCTCATTATTATTGAGACAAAGGGAGAATACAAATGCACAAAATCCAACGGTAACGGTCTGGACATTTAAGGGTGACACATCATATTTATACCTGCTTGTTGGTGTCATATTTCTGCAATATGTACCGAATCCTTTTATTTCACTAACTGTCATATGCAAAGAGCATTTGTCAATCAGACACAGCAAATAGAATTCCAATCCAGTTCCAGGGGGAAATTATTGAAGGAAATATCTACATGGTAACGGTCAGGACACAAAATCTCAGGACAGACATGTTTCAATTTGTAGAATTTTTATTTTTGAAATCAATACAAAATTTAATGAAGTTTGTACATGCATGATCAATGGTTATAAGAACAAAATATATTTTTTTGTTTGATTATGTTTATTTGTATGATATTTTGGCAAAGTTGTATGAGGACCGTCACCAAATATGCCAAATTTGACCCTAAAATGTTATTAAATTAAAAAATTTAAATGGAAAAATTAATGGTTGATCAAGAAAATGTACTTGTCAATGGCTAAATATATTTTCTAGAACAAAAAATCCCTAAAAGACACACTATGTTTTTTAAAAATTGGACCGGACAGAAAAACCTACCAATTTTGAATTCCACCCATATAGCAGAGGAAAATACACAATTGTTTTGTACAAGGTAAGCTCCTATGTCTACTGATAAAGATGATGACTCTTGCAGGTATGTTGAGTGCGACGGCTTCCTTGGGTCTGATCCTGCTGTGGGACGTCGACGGTGGACTGACTCAGATTGATAAATATCTCTACTCATCAGAAGACCATATAAAGGTAGACGCTTTGGAACATAAATAATCTGATTTCAAATAACATTGGCACCCATTCCAAGAGAGTTTTATTGGCACTGAGTGACCATTTCAAGTTCATTGTACGTGTGCTTTGAGAAATTGGAAGTAGGAATTTACAGAGTGTTCCAAGTATAATGATGTTGATATTTCATTGAATATCTTATTTAAGTGTTAGATGAAAAATTATTATCAAGCCTCTTTGTTTTGAAATTAAAGATATTTATGTAAATTTGACATGTTGTTCATTAGGCTGGTGCGCTACTTGCTTGTGGTATTGTCAACTCCGGAGTGAGGAATGACTGTGATCCTGCCCTGGCCCTGCTGACAGACTACGTTGTACACAACACTAGTGTCATGAGGATTGGTGCCATCGTCGGGTGAGATATTTTACTTGTGCTTCAATAGACTCTTCACCAAACTTCAGGATTTCTTAAAGTCTGTTTTATGTCCATGCCCATGTGGCCTTAGGAACATGAAATACTTTGTAGATATCATTCAATGGCAGGGATTGGGAAAGACATCTTTGACAATGGGCAATTTTCAATGTTTCTGGCAATGTTCTGAATTTCATATGGGCCATTGTCATTATATCAATAATAAAGCTCCAAATTTTAATGTTTTCATCCAATGTGCAAAATGGCCCATGGCCGCTGTCTTTCCCAATCACTGCAATGGTTGCACAATCTTATTTATATATTACAAATATTGGTTACAATCGACTCCTCAAAAGCCTCTATATTAAAAAATATGAATGCCAAATTTATGTAATAGCGGTACGTAAACTAGGGCTACAAAAACAATCTCATATCCATGATTTCTTTTCCTTGTCAATAAAATGAAAATGAAATTTATGTTGTAGTCTTGGTCTAGCGTATGCAGGATCTAACAGAGAAGATGTTCTTACTCTGATCCTGCCAGTTCTTGGAGAAACTAAGTCATCAATGGAGGTGAGATTCAGTGTCTAACTGTTCTGTAGTACATGCCCATAAGTGTTACCATGGTAACGTACCTGTTTCTATGGTGTCAGATTGGGCAGAGATGAACTGTTGACAATCCACTTGCATCTTGTCCATATACACTTTGCAAACTAAGATCAACATACATTTCATTTTATGATTTATTTTTTTTAAATGAATGTTTAATTTTGTTTTACATTTTCAATATTTATTCTCATATGCATCATCATCCAAAAAAGTCAATTTATAGGGCCTAAAAAAGAATTAAAATCTTGCTTGATACAGGTATTAAACTGTCACAGAGATGTACCTATCATATGAAACAGCACTTTGGTTTGGGTTGATGAAACTTAAATTGCATTATAGAGAATAAGCAACAAAATTACAGAAAGACTATTGCTTATTTTTTGTTGTTGATATTTCAAAGGCATTTGGGACACTTTTCACTAATGATACGTCTGCGACTGTCTGACTTCAGGTTGTCGGTATGGCTGCTCTAGCATGTGGTATGATTGCGGTAGGAAGCTGTAACGGCGAGGTCACGTCTACGATACTTCAGACCATGATGGAGAGATCAGAAGCGGACCTCAAGGACACTTACTCCAGATACCTTGCCCTCGGTCTGGCTCTAACATACCTTGGTAGGTGACTTTGTGATGTCTCAAAGAAATATGCATCCAAAACGTTTTGACATTTTGTGAACAATGTGTTTGTATTCAAATCGTTAACATGGTTTGATTTTATCAAATTGTAATGGATATATAGATAAGTCTAATTGACTTGTGTCAAAATAATCGGCTGTAATGTTTGTGATGTTTTTGCTCTGTTTTGAGTATAACCTTGGTTGATTTTATTTAAACAAATCTGTTCATAAAGGAAAGGATACCAAACAAGTTCTCTAACTAAGAATATATTTTCTTTGGTTGACCTAAGTAACAACACCATATTATTTCCTTTTTCACTCAAATCCTTTCTATTTGAAAACCAAATATATTCTGAAAATAACTATCTTTTAAAATCAAATTATCGTAATAACTGAATTACTGGAGATTTGACTGATCTTTCCTTATGTTGACAGGTAAACAAGATTCAGTAGACGCCACGCTTGTAGCACTAGAAGTTGTAGGTGAACCACTCAAGTCTATGGCTACCATGTTGGTTGATGTCTGTGCTTATGCAGGTAGGTTTTCATCCTCCTACAATTACAGTTAACTACTTGCATCATTTTTAGTTTAAGGTACATTACCTCACACAAAACAGAGTTTGCATTAAGTTGTCATGATTAAATAAAATGTCTCTTATTGCTGAAATATTGCCCAAGCGACATTGAACTTTAACCCATATACTCACTCGTTTTACAAGAATTGAAATTATTTAGCTGTTACTGATCCTTCACACTTACCTGCATTTTAGCCCTTTGTAAAGTCTTTGACCCAGAAAAATAATCTACTGCTCAATCTTGTGGTTGATTCTGTATAAAAGAATCTGCTTACAGAGACAATGATGCATGTGATATTGATAATGATATATGTTGTCTTTGCTTTAGGTACTGGAAACGTCTTAAAGATTCAACATTTATTACACATCTGTTCTGAGCATGATGACTCAAAAGATCAGGTAAGCAGAAAATCATGTTTAGAGTGAATTTCTATGTGATAAACATAGAAACATTACGTTACAGTAAACAAGTTTTTATCCAAAACTAGTGACATTGATCTGACAACATCGATGATGGTAAAATTGTTCTGCAGGAACAAATTGAACCAAAAATCGTCCAAAACCAAAGAAGTCGTCAATCAATATAATTGTATTTCTTCTTCATACCAACTTCTAAGATGTCATTGAAAGAACTCTTGATAACATTCCACCTGTGACATATTCTCAGAGTTTTAAGAGCATCAAGTTCTGAGAGCATCAAGTTCTGAGAGCATGTGTTTGCTTGTTGCAGGACAACAATGAGAAGAAAGAAGACAAGAACAAGAAGAAGGATGACAAGAAGGAGAAGGAACCAGCCGGACCAGACCTCTCCATACAGCAGGGTAAACAATAACTTCATGATGAGAATTTCTTCAGATTGACAATTTTTTACTGCCAATCTTTTCAATATGGCAGATTTTCATGACTTGTAATCACTAGCTTCAGAAACATATGCAAACTTCTGACAAGAACATCTATGAAATACCATACCTTCACCTTACAATTAGTGAGCTACAACTAGTTAAAGATTACCTAAATATATTCACACATGGAAATCCTGTTGTCTTTGATTTTGGACCAGGAAGTGACCAAACAGTCCCTTTTAAGTTGGTCAACTTCTGCATAACTACCATAACTTTTTCACACAGCACATGACCTTTCTGTTTGAGGTAAAACAATATGTGGCCTCTAAATGCCTTAAGTTGGAACTCTTTGAACTCTGTTCCTTGGTATTGTTGCAGGTATTGCTGTGCTGGGTATTGGTCTGATATCAATGGGTGAAGAGATTGGAGCAGAAATGTCATTCCGTACTTTTGGTCATCTGGTAGGTGGAAACATTCTAAATAAGTTACCTTTCATTTTTCTCCCTAAGTGTTACTAGCTACATCTAAGTGTGTCAAAATAATATTGAAATGATTAGACATGAAAATAAAGACCGTAACAGGTATAATTTGTGCTGGCACATTTTAATTGAAACGTTACTTTTATCAATTCCTTCATAATAATCCTAATTGACATTTGAGGTTTTATGATGCTATTTTCATCTGTAAGTTAAGATGATAATGTGCCTGTCTAAGACTTACTTAGTACAATTCCTCATCAAGAACTCCCTCTCTGTATTTCAGCTGCGCTATGGAGAGATGGGCATCAAGCGGGCAGTCCCCCTGGCCCTGTCCCTCATCTCGGTGTCAAACCCCAAACTACAGATCCTGGACACCCTCAGCAAGTTCTCTCACGACAACGATCAGGAGGTGGCTCACAACTCCATCCTCGCTATGGGTGTCACCGGAGCAGGTGAGATAGAAATTCTTATCCATGTGCCTCCTGATGGAAGGCTTTGGAAATTTTCCAACCATTTTTGCTTGGTGTCAACAAGAATTTTGAGAAGCATCATATTTTACAATTTGAAGGGGACGTTATCTGATCATCAAGGAACAAGACTGCTATTACTGGTTATGGCAAACTGACCGAGGTTCGGACGGTGTTCTGATCCAAATATTTTCAAAGATCGTACTGTAAATTATCATTGGAAGACAACAATTTTAAGCCGATAATACCACTAGGAATGAAATTTTGTATTGTATTACGATTTATATTTGTTGAAATGTTTGTAAATAAACTGAAATTAACGGTTTTCATTGTGTATATCAACTCGCCCGGGGTTCGGACAGTCTTGACCTAACCTCGGACAGTACCACTCAATGTTCTCGCATACATCACAGTTTTAATATATGCCCCAAAAAGGTTAATTGTATCACCCAACACACATTGACTCGTTTATTTACAATTATATACCAATATTTTGCAAATCTGATTCAATATTTTGATAATACACGGCTTCCTTTCCGAAGATAAACCTCTCGACAAATCCCGAATGCGCCGCTAGAATCTGATGACGTCACAATGGCATTTGCAAGCATTGACGCAAAAACACTGTACAGGCTAAACTAAATGAATTAAGAGTAAATAAGTTCTTAACTTACCTTACCTTAGAGTTGCATGTTCCTATGCTTACCGACCAAGATTGAGACTCGTGTTGACGGGGCTATCTCTATGTGAACCAAGTAGTGATACGGGAAGTGACACGTCAATACGGGGACAGGTATACCGGAAGGTAATACTCAATCACGTGATAACCAAAAACTCTCACTTTTTTCCTTTGGTCCGTACCCTACGGACCTCGTGTTGATCTAAGTGAAATTTTTGCTATTACCTTTCAGATATTTTGATTTTGGTATGTATTCACTTCGCTATCTTTACCAAGTAGTTTCATTATTCACACCTACCTTTTCGACGCGATGTTTTGCCTTCGTTTTTTCTAAAACTTGCATCGATATTTTCCTTGCGACGCTTTCTTCATGCTTCTTTTCGCATTCTCGGTCGCTTATACTTCATTATCTCGCATTCCATGTGCTTCTTTGCACTTGTGGCGTTCGTTTTCGTGTTTTTTCACGCCCACCTGTTGTTTTTTTCCCCTGCCTGTAATGGCGGCTTCCTTGTGGGCGTGGTGTCGTAAAACGGCATGTATGTCGTTATTTCAAATTTCCGTTTTTTACGCACCTTTTTGGTTTATTTCAACCCCATGCATCTTTGTTTCTTGTTTCTTGTCGTTTTTTCTGCTAGAATTAACCTTTTTAGCGTTATTTACGACTTTGCCCCGGGGGGGTTGAATTCGTTTGTCTTTTGCTTTGTTAACCATTGTTACTGCTGTCATAGCACATGTTTCATGTTTAACATTGACTTTACCCTACATTATTTTTTCCTTTTCTTTATTACTTTCAATTTTAAGTAATAAATCTGCCTAGGTATTATATATTATATATTATATATTATAATTATAATTCTTTAATACCCAATGCTTCTTAATACCTTTTGATATATATATATCTTATACTCTTTGCATAAATATATATCTTAACATCTTCATCCCTTATATTTCTAAATAAATATATACGCTATGGTAATTATTTATTTAACGGATGTTTTGTGGATGTTTTGCTACTCTCTTTTTGATGTTACAGACATCCCATGAGAGTCTATTGCACTCAGTGCAAGAGTCAGAAATCAGCAAAGGACCCGCATTCACGCTGCCCCGACTGCTTGGTCCTTCGACTGTGTACGGTGTCATCCAGGTGTCAGGAGTGTCTGTCTCTGTCCCCCTCCGCCTTCAAGTGCTATTCGGCGGTAGTGCGCAAGCGCTTCTCACAGCGGGCGCACAGGATGTCCTCAGAGGTTCAAGACCCGTCACCTACCCCCCCCCGAGGTCGACCCCCCTCGTGTCGAGCCTCCTACTCCTCAGGACCCTACTCCTTCTACGTCGGACCTCTCCAAGGTCCCTTCCAAGGATGTGGACCCTCCTCAGGATCCCTTGCCTAACCCGACACCAGCCTTGTCCGATCCTCGGCTACCTGCGCTCCTTGAAGCGTTCCTCCGTCACCAGGACCGTCGCCGGGACTCGAAGTCTGCCGACAGGAACTCCAGGCGTTCCTCCTCCTCTCCTACAGGGCGTCAGCGTGAGAAGAGCTCCTCTAGGTGCTCCTCGCCCTCTTCTCGTCGTTCCCCGACTCCCAAGAGAGGCTCCAAGTCGGCATCCAAGGCCTCTACCTCTAGACAGAGCTCCTCAAGGCGCTCCTCGTCCTCTCATCGGCGCTCTCCTTCGTCAGATCGAGCCTCCAAGTCGAGAGACAGGACTCCTAGGCGCTCCTCTTCGCCCTCTCCTAAGAAGAAGGGCTCCTCCAAGCGCTCTACGTCGTCCAAGCGGCGCTCCTCGCCTCCCCAGCGCTCTCCTCGACGATCTGCTTCACCCAAGCAGTCCCCTCGGCGCTCCTCGAAGACGCAGCGCTCTCCTCAGCGCTCTCCTCGGCGCTCCTCGAAGACGCAGCGCTCTCCTCAGCGCTCCCCTCGGCGCTCCTCGTCTTCTAATCGGCGCTCCTCGTCTTCTAATCGGCGCTCCTCGCCTTCCCGGCGCTCTCCTCGACGGTCTGCTTCCCCCAAGCAGTCTCCTCGGCGCCCATCCAAGACGCGACGCTCTCCTCGGCGCTCGCCTCCTCGGCGCTCCTCTCGGCGCTCGGAGTCTCCTCATCCACCTAGGAAGGATCACTCTAGATCTCGGTCTCGCTCTCCTCTTCGCAAGCGAGATCCTGTCAAGACTCCTAGCAACCCTCGGGATCGACAACAGCCTCCCAAGCGTTCTCGACAAGAGGATCAGCGCACTGTGTCGCCGATCAGACCTCCTCCTTCGCCCCCACAGGGCACTCCCTCTCCTAGGGGTCGTACGGTGTCGTCGTCCAGGAAATTCTGCACCCCAGAGCGTTCTCCGGAATCTCCCAGGCAGCGTGATCCAGTTACTCCTTCTACGTCCCGTTCGCACTTACAGTTGCAGGACCAGGAGGACCGGTTGGAAGATGAGGTCGATGAAGAGGATGATGACAGACCCTCTCATCTCAACATCAGTCAGGTCACCGGCTGGGTAGCCGACAGGCTAGTTAACTGTCCGTCTCCAGGCCCTAATGCTCCACGCCTGCAGGCTATTTGGGATGAGCCTACCCTGTTAATCCCTCCACACCCCTTGGTTCTGGACGCCATAGCCTCCTTGGACGAAGATTTTAAGAAACTCTCCCTTAACCCTACGTTCAAGGCGGCCAAGAATGCTTCACACCTCTACAAGGTGCATTCCTTAGACTTTGCTGACGGTGCGGCAGTCCAGGATGAGTCTGTGGGCCGGTTATCCCCTGCTTCTCAACAGCAGTTCAAGGTCACCGATGCTAAACTTATGGCCTTGGACACCGAACTGCGGAGGACGCTTAAACCTATCTCGGCACTGGCCTCGGCCACGGACGCTATCCTGCAGGATTTGACTGAGGAGAACAAGTCCCGGATCTTCCACCTCACCACCATGATGCGGTGGCAACATAAGACATTGGCCGACATCGTGGAGCACCTCCGATCAGCCTTGGCTAATGTCTTAACCATTCGTCGTTCGGGTCTCCTGGCTCCCTGTGGTTGGAGTGACGAATTCAAGAAGACCTTAATGCGAGCTCCCTTCTCTCATCCCTCCGTCTTTGCCGGCCTCATCCCTGAGGTGTACAAAGAACATGCGGCACTGACTCAGACTGAGGTGACCCTATCCGGTATCCGTGCGTTGAACTCTGCCATCAACCTCTCCAACAGGCCGAAGTTTAACTATATTCCGCGTCGGAGTTCGGTTAGAGGAGCACAGAAGGGCAACAGAGGCAGAGGCCGACAAACCGACAAGCAGCCTGTGTCTCAACCTCAGCAGTCCAGAACGGGCCCCCGAACCCCAGGGGTCAAGTTCAGGTCCTACAAGCGGCGTTGATGCCCTGGGAAACCACGACTGGGATCTCCCGCCCCCAGCCGTCCCGATCCACCAGACCCCCGTAGGCGGGAGACTCGGGATCTTCTGGCCCAACTGGACAATCCTAGAAGATCCCTTCGTTCTCGATATCCTCAAGACAGGTTTCAAGCTGCCAATGACCTCGTCTCCGCCTCTGACCAACCTGCCCCGGTCACGCGTGTATCCGAAGACCCTTCACGCTCAGCTTCTCTCCAATATAGAGATCCTGCTGGAGAAGAGGGCCATAGAAGAAGTGCTGGAACCCATAGACACCCCAGGGTTCTACTCTCCCATCTTCCTTGTCACGAAGAAGAACTCGGACAAGTTGAGGATGATCCACAATCTGGCGGTTTTCAACGAACGCTACATGGAAACCCCGCCTCACTTCAGGATGGTGTCTCTGGAGCAGCTGCGTTCCCAGCTCCAACCTCACGACTGGCTGGTCAGCCTCGATCTCCAGGACGCCTACCTCCATGTGCCAATCTACGAACCCCATCGGAAGTACCTTCGATTCGTCATGGATCATCGACACTATCAATGGAAGGTGCTCCCGTTTGGAATTTCTACGGCTCCGTGGTTATTCACGAGAATTACGGCTCCGATCGTCAAGTTCCTACATCTTCGGGGGATCCGGTTCGACCCCTACATAGACGATTGCCTCATGAACCATGCCTCGTCAGCTCTGCTACACAGACAGACAGACTTCGCTCGCAGACTCCTACATCAGTTGGGATGGTTAATCAACGTCGAGAAGTCCTCACTGGTTCCGTCTCAACGTCTGACCTTCATAGGAGGTCACTTCCAGACCGATCTCGCTCGCCTGTCTGTTCCACTCGACAGGTGGAGCAAGATTGTAGCTTTCGCCCATCAAGCTCTCCGGGAACCCCTAAGACTCAGGGCGTGGCAGTCCCTTCTCGGTCTTCTAACGTCAGCACAGGATCTCACCATCAGAGGCAGACTCATGCTGAGACCTCTCCAGAATTTCCTCAAGCCTCGTATTCTTGCCGACGACCTCGACTCCGAGTTCGCTCTACCATTCCACCTCCACCAGTACCTGACGTGGTGGACGGTCCAGTCGAACGTTTGCGTCGGAGTCTCTTTGGTCGAGTTCGCTCCCACTCATCAGTTGTTTGTGGACGCATCTCTCCTGGGCTGGGGGGCTCACCTCAACGATCACACAGTCTCCGGTCTGTGGTCAGACGAGAGGAAATCCTGGCACATCAATCACCTAGAGTTGCAGGCAGCAGTCTTGGCGATTCAGCATTGGATACCGCTTCTGCGCGGGTCTCGACTTCTGGTGGTATCCGACAACTCCACTGTGGTGTATCTCATCAACAACCAGGGAACCACCGGGTCGAGGAGGTTACTAGACCTTACGTTCCAGTTGTTTCATCTCGCAGACTCAAACAACGTGGAGACGCGGGCTCGTCACATTCCGGGCTGCCGGAATGTCCTAGCGGACGCCTTGTCCAGACCGGACAAGCCCTCGCCAACCGAATGGATGTTGCATCCGGAGGCGTTCGATCTAATCTGCCAACTCCATCCCAGACCCTTGATCGACCTCTTTGCAACCAAGTTCAACAACCAGCTGCCGGTGTACGTCTCCCCTCTTCCAGATCCGGCAGCTTGGGCAGTGGACGCCCTGTCGCTCTCTTGGGAAGGACTGGACGCTTATGCGTTCCCTCCTCCAATCCTTCTTCCCAAGGTAGTAGACAAGCTCAAACAGACCCAGCAGATACGTCTGATTTTGGTCGCGCCTTGGTGGCCGGCCAGGACGTGGTTCCCAGATCTCAGAGATCTAGTCGGAAGGGATCCAGACCCTCTGCCTCCCTGGCCAAACCTCCTTCGCCATCCCCACAGTCGCCTGTCTCATCCGGACCCAGAGAGGTTTCATCTCTGCGTTTGGTCCATCTTAAGAAAGCTCTGAGATCGAAGGGTTACTCGACGCAGGTGGCCAACACTATTGCCAAGGCCCATAGAGTTTCCACCAGGTCTCTGTATGACGACAAGTGGCTTTCCTTTGAACGTTTCTGCTCTGAACATTCACAGAACCCTGTCAAGGCGTCGCCCCAATTCCTTGCGGAATTCCTACTGTACCTTCGGAATAAGCGTTCCTTAAAAGGCAGTACTATTGGCACGTACCTTTCTGCCATCAACTCCGTCCTGGCAGTTAAGAGGGATAATAAGATATCGACAGTCCCAGAACTTATCGCTATGCTTAAGGCCTTCAAGCAGGAGGATCAGAAGAAGAAGTTCCGTCCTCCTGCCTGGGATCTGAACGTGGTTCTACAGCATCTCCGTGGGCGTCCTTACGAACCTTTGGAATCTGCTTCTTTTGAGAACCTGTCTCGGAAGACTGCTTTCCTGGTCGCCATGGCCACGGCGGCACGGGTCAGTGAGGTCCACGCCCTGGATGTGACTCGTGTCCGTTTTGAGCAATCTCGTCATGGGTCTATTCATTTGGGGCTCTTATGGGATTTTATTGCCAAGAACCAGCTTCCTGGACAGCCAGACAGGATGTTCACCATCCCCCCGTTGTCCTCTATTGTTGCTACTTCAGAGGTTGAAGAATTGGCTCTTTGTCCTGTCCGGGCCTTGAAGGTCTACATCGACAAGTCAGCCAGCAGAAGGGGTACCAGGAAACGACTGTTCATCCCCTTTTCCCCCTCAGTTAAGGGCGAGGTTAACAAGAACTCCATCTCCTTGTGGATCCGCTCGACCATCTTAGCGGCCTATGACGCTGCTGGCTTACCCCATCCTGCAGCCAACAACCCGCATGAACTTCGGGCTTTGGCTTCCACGATGGCTCTACACAGGAACTGTTCAGTTCCTACGATCATGGAGGGCTGTTTTTGGAGATCCACCACCATCTTTGCTTCCCACTACCTCAGGGACCTAGCGGTGGAGGATGTGGATGGTTTACAGTCCTTTGGCCCTTTGGTGTTTGCTCAGCAACTCACCAAACCGCCGGCTCGTTAGGTAAAGATG
This sequence comes from Steromphala cineraria, assembly GCA_916613615.1. Lineage (NCBI taxonomy): Eukaryota > Metazoa > Mollusca > Gastropoda > Trochida > Trochidae > Steromphala > Steromphala cineraria. The sequence goes on along the minus strand of OU744736.1, from coordinate 44,555,342 downwards.
TTTGTTTTTTATTCTTCTTTACCTTAGCTTTGCTTTAGGCCTTGGTTGATTGTTGGTTTTTCGTGTCTTTTTAGATTCGTCGCCCTCAGTCTCCTCTGCCTGCACGGTCACAGTTTGGCATGGTCCTCTTGGAGTCCTACCCACCTGCCTTGCTGTCGAATCGTATGCAACTCTAAGGTAAGGTAAGTTAAGAACTTATTAAAATCTAAATATTTTAGATGTTTAAAAGACTTACCTTACCTTAGAGGATTTATCCCGCCCATCGTTGGACTCTTCCTCCCCTCTTCTCCGGACTCCTTCGGACTTTTTCTGGCGGAAAAAAGTGAGAGTTTTTGGTTATCACGTGATTGAGTATTACCTTCCGGTATACCTGTCCCCGTATTGACGTGTCACTTCCCGTATCACTACTTGGTTCACATAGAGATAGCCCCGTCAACACGAGTCTCAATCTTGGTCGGTAAGCATAGGAACATGCAACTCTAAGGTAAGGTAAGTCTTTTAAACATCTAAAATATTTAGATTTTAATAATTTTGTAATACGTGTAGGTTGAATGTTCCTCTATGTTTCCTTAGCAGATGTTAGATAATTTATATGTTTTTCAATTCTCTATAAGGAAAATTTATAAGTGTCCGAACCATGGTCAAAACTGTCCGAACCAAGGTCATTTTCATATATTTCGAAAATCCTGATATTTTCTTCTAAATTCACTTTTTAATTGCAAATATTTATCGGAGTTTGATTATATAGTAGTTTCTCTTTTAAAACAAATAAAGCATATGATCTTTTGGCGCTTCCTACATTTCCTGAAATTTGTGCAAACATTTACATGAAACCAAATATTTTGCCAATTTCCTCCATGAACCGGTTTATTGCCCCTGTCCGAAAAAGTAAGTTGGGAAATAGGTACGATAATAAAATGTTTATCAAGAGAAATATATATCAAGACAGATTGCAAAGAAACATTTTGAAACAAATGACATGTAGATATTGCACGTATAACTGCGTCAGCTACTAATCAAAAGTGTCCGAAGTTCGGGCGACTTCGGGTGGTGTCCGAACCTCGGTCAGTTTGCCCTATATGTAAAATCATTTTGATCTTGAGCTCTGACATGATTCCCCTAATATGAAAGTGATGGTTAACCTAATCATATTATAGGCTGTTTGGTCAAAACTTCAGGGACAACCTAACATAAGTCAGTGTCTATTTCTTGATTTGAACTTAAAATCTGTGAAGAAACATGTACTGTTACTATCTTTTCATAATGCTCTGGAACAAAGTAATATAGCAGCGGTTGATAAACTCAATAAACAAATTACAAGTGTTCATAAAGTGAGGGTCGAATGAACTGTTAAAAACCTGTTCTATCACCCTAGTTATTTTGCGTTCCTGCAAAATAATATGTGAAACCAGCTTTGGAAAAAGTGAAGGAGTTTTGAATGATTATTCCAAGAGAAATATTCCTCATCCTTGCAGAATAATGAAATTCATCAATCTTATTATTGACTGTTTCAGGAACAAACAACGCGCGTCTGGCTGCCATGCTGCGCCAGTTGGCTGTGTACCATGCGAAGGATCCCAACAACCTGTTCATGGTGCGACTAGCCCAGGGCCTCACTCACCTTGGTAAAGGAACACTGACCCTCTGCCCCTACCACAGTGACCGCGCTCTCATGAGTCCAGTAGCTGTGGCTGGGCTCCTCGCCGTGCTGGTGTCCGCACTGGACGTCAAGACATGTGAGTATATGACTGACATTACAATGCCTTGTTTGACTGGAAAGTGCAGATGGTTTTAGTCCTAACTGCAGACTGTAGCTTTTAATTCTCTTCTCTATTAGGATGTTTTATGCAAATGGCAGGTTGATAAATATGCATATTTTGCAAAGAAACTATAGCTTTGAAAGAACTGACTCCAAGTAGACAAAATTTTATTATTCTTTTATTATCATTTAGATCAATTATGTCCGAAGCTATGTATGTAATTAGTAGATAAATAGTTGCATTTGCAACATTTCTGGGATTCATTGTTATTCAACACATGCAAATTTAGTTTAAATGAAAAACAGGAGCCGTAGATCTTAAACCCTCCTATTTGCGGATGCCAGCTTGTGGTTGTTCATTGCTAAGGGGAAATATTTGAAATTGTCCAATTAGAATCAAGTGTTTTTCCCCAAGTCAAGTTACAGTTGTGTTTAGCTGCATATTGATTGATCAAATTGTAGACATCATTTTCATGAGACTATTAGGAGTACCTTTACAACGTGGCATTTGTCAACAAACTGATACACAAAACAAACTGTTTCAGTGATCCTGGGCAAGTCCCACTACGTGTTGTACCACTTGGTTGCGGCCATGCAGCCCAGGATGTTGGTTACCTTTGATGAAGATCTGAGACCGCTCCCAATCTCCGTCAGAGTTGGACAGGTGAGTCGTTGTTGTTGAACACGTTAGTTATTGTTCTAACTCACAGGAGGTTCTGGGCTAAATTGGACTCTGCAGTTTGATTTTGCGTCTAAATTTTTAAGGAGATGGGCGAAGTCAGAATTTCTGGAAAACTGTACACCTTGAAAACATTACAAATGTAAAAATCTTTGTTGTCTAATTGTTTTGGAGGTATTATCTCAAAGCCTATCAATAATGATAGCTCAAAGCAATTTGAAATAATACGAACTCAGGATGCACTATGCACAATATGCTGGTTGAAGAATTTGCATACAAAATGAATACTCGAGGATTGAGGCAAGAAAGAATTAAAGAAAGAATCAATTACTGAATTATCTTTGACCTATGCTTGTTAACCATTGAAACTCCACTGATTGATACTGTTTGTGTATCCAGGCTGTAGATGTGGTGGGGCAGGCAGGTAAACCCAAGACAATCACCGGCTTCCAGACTCACACCACACCGGTACTGCTGGCCTACGGAGAACGAGCTGAACTGGCCACTGAAGAATGTATCCTTATACTAACTTGTGTTTCATTAATAATTTCATTAATGAATTACATTTAAAGATTTAATTTTTTTTGTATGAATAACTCATCATTTATTTTAAACATATTGTCCAATAAAATAATCAACAAATAAAATTGATCTAAAGACGTGTTTTGTTTAAAAAATGAAAGTTGCTAGTCATTTTTTTCTAAAACAAGTTGAAATATCAGATAATGAATGATATTTTTTAACAGAGAAAGATAGTAATTATGTAATTGGTTCTTCACCTTTTTTCGGCGCTGTTCTTTTATGTTCATTTCTACCCTTATATCTAAGCAAAGTAAGTTCCTTAACCTGACAAAAGATCTCCCCGTGACGCCCATTATGGAAGGTTTCGTCATCCTCAAGAAGAACCCGGACTACAAAGAGTGAAGGAATCATCTCCTACCAAGTGCTACAACATTCAGTGGACATCATCCCCTGCCTCAGCAGACTGTATTTATTATCACACATTCACAGAGTTACCGTCAGTCCGGTGACCAGAGTCCTGTCAAACAGTGATCAAACTTGACTATGGTAGTGCAAGGCTGAAGAGTTGGACAAATGAAGAGACCATCATAAGAATTCATTTCCTCTGTTGTTTTCTCTCTAAGAGCTTTGTAACAGTCAGGTGTTGCATTTTGTAAAATGATTGGAGAGAATGAGGCCAAATTAAAGTGAAAATGTGTGATACATTTGTTGAACTTAAATCATTTTCAATGTTGTACATTGTATTTGACCAATTGTCATGCCATTGCTTATGTGAAGATATCTTGTATAAAATATTGAAATTATCATACTTTCTTAGTGTTTTTAGCTCACCTTTACAAAGTATATGTGAGCTTATGTCATGGCGCTTCGTCCGTCGTCCGCCTGTCCGTCCGTCCGTCCGTAAACTTTCACGAAAAAGACTACTCCTCCTAAACGAATTCAGATATCATTCTGAAATTGTAGTATGTTATACCCATGGTGATTCCTCACAGAAAGGTAGACGTTTCAGTTTTGAGAATCCAAGATGGCCGCCATGACAGCCATATTGAATTTTCAATTAGATTTCATGAAAAAGACTACTCCTTCTAAACGAATACAGATATCATTCTGAAATTGTAGTATGTTATACCTATGGTAATTCCGCACAGAAAGGTAGACGTTTAAGTTTTGAGAATCTAATATGGCCGCCATGGCAGCCATATTGAATTTTCAATTTGATTTCATGACAAGACTATTTCTCCTAAACCAATCTAGATATCATTTTTATATTGTAGTATGTTATACCTATAGTGATTCCGCACAGAAAGGTAGACGTTTCAGTTTTTAGAAACCAAGATGGCCGCAATAGCAGCCATATTGACTTTTCAGCTGCAGATGTCAGATGACATATTATTAAATTTTAAGCTTTCATCAAGTGATCACTGGCACCATATAAATTCTCTAATTTGAACTTACTAATCATAATATTATCTTAAATATGGATATTTTAGATTGTCGTGCAAGTTGTTCTATATTTTTAAGTGTTTCTAAAAAAAATTAAGATGAAAGACAAACATAATTGATTAATTTGTTTAAAATCTTTATGGCAACTAGCTGCAAAAACCAAATCACATTTAACATGTTAAATTTTAAACAATGGTATCTCCCTTATATTTCTTTAAATACCACACATAAGGGGTCAACCAGAGTTCAGATATTCCACTATGCTGTCTAATACACATCCCAAGGCAGGCTGCTAGCATCACAGTGTCAGCTGCTAGTCTGTTGCATAATCAACCTGACCCAATTGATATGGTAGAGCATTATGCTATATGTCCATGGCCCATGTGTATGCAATAAAAGTTATGGACTTGTATTCTCATGACAGTGATATGTTCTTTCTAAGAATAAAAACTTGCACAAAACTTGTCTACAATAACCTTTGTGTTTAGCAATCTACATGATAAGTTGATGTGGAATAAATATGCAGATGAAAATCGAAAAGGGTTTAGTAAAAAAAGTAAGGAAATTTGATTTGTCATATCTCTCTGTTGATTTGACAATGCAAATTTTTTTACCATTATAGTACTGTATGAGTGTTAAATAAATTGATACTTGAATGAAAGACATCTCATGGTCACTTGACATGTAAATATTATGTGAACAAAATAAACGTGTCTTATGCATTGCTGTGTTTATGACTTTCCTCTCAATCAGTCATTCATTTTCCTTGAAAAATCTGTACTCTTGGGATTCTCAATATCCCATGCAGCATAACATCAGTGAAATAATCTTGAAATCATATTAATGATTCACTACAAAACAAATGTAAGTGGCCCCCATCCTGTAAGTAATGAATGACATTTAAATGGATACACCTAAACCAATCAAGATATCATATTGAAATTAATACGGATGCCCACATAAAAGTAGCATTTTGAAGATTAAAAAGTACAAGATGGTCACCAATTCAGCCATAGATATAGAAACAGGTAATACAAAAACCTACTGCTTGTTAACTTATCATGATTATATCATTCGTGTATTAATGTTTGTTCAAGCTCTAGTCGTTTCCAAAAGAAGACTAGAATTTTAAAGATAAATAAAAGTACCGAGGGTACAGAAGCTCACCTTAAAATGAATGATGTGGTAAAATTATTTAATTATACATGTAACCATCTTTTATATAATTGATTATGGCTGCCATCATGATTTTGTTATCTTTTAAAATACTAGTCTTCTTTTGGAAACGACTAGAGCTTGAACAAACATTAATACACGAATGATATAATCATGATAAGTTAACAAGCAGTAGGTTTTTGTATAACTTTTTTGTATATCTATGGCTGAATTGGTGACCATCTTGTACTTTTTAATCTTCAAAATGCTACTTTTATGTGGGCATCCGTATTAATTTCATTATGATATCTTGATTGGTTTAGGTGTATCCATTTAAATGTCATTCATTACTTACAGGATGGTGGCCACTTACATTTGTTTTGTAGTGAATCATTAATATGATTTCAAGATTATTTCACTGATGTTATGCTGCATGGGATATTGAGAATCCCAAAAGTACAGATTTTTCAAGGAAAATGAATGACTGATTGAGAGGAAAGTCATAAACACAGCAATGCATAAGACACGTTTATTTTGTTCACATAATATTTACATGTCAAGTGACCATGAGATGTCTTTCATTAAAGTATCAATTTATTTAACACTCATACAGTACTATAATGGTAAACATTTTTGCATTGTCAAATCAACAGAGAGATATGACAAATCAAATTTCCTTACTTTTCTTACTAAACCCTTTTCGATTTTCATCTGCATATTTATTCCACATCAACTTATCATGTAGATTGCTAAACACAAAGCTTATTGTAGACAAGTTTTGTGTAAGTTGTTATTCTTAGAAAGAACATATCACTGTCATGAGAATACAAGTCCATAACTTTTATTGCATACACATGGGCCATGGCCATATAGCATAAAGCTCTACCATATCAATTGGGTCAGGTTGATTATGCAACAGACTAGCAGCTGCCACTGTGATGCTAGCAGCCTGCCTTGGGATGTGTATTAGACAGGATAGTAGAATATCTGAACTCTGGTTGACCCCTTATGTGTGGTATTTAAAGGAATATAAGGGAGATACCATTGTTTAAAATTTAACATGTTTAATGTGATTTGGTTTTTGCAGCTAGTTGCCATAAACATTTTAAACAAATTAATCAATTATGTTTGTCTTTCATCTTAATTTTTTTTAGAAACACTTAAAAATATAGAACAACTTGCACGACAATCTTAAATATTCCATATTAAAGATAATATTATGATTAGTAAGTTCAAATTTGAGAATTTATATGGTGCCAGTGATCACTTGATGAAAGCTTAAAATTTAATAATAATGATGTGTCATCTGCAGCTGAAAAGTCAATATGGCTGCTATTGCGGCCATCTTGGATTCTCAAAACTGAAACATCTACCTTTCTGTGCGGAATCACTATAGGTATAACATACTACAATATATAAATGATATCTAGATTGGTTTAGGAGAAATAGTCTTTGTCATGAAATCTAATTTAAAATTCAATATGGCTGCCATGGTGGCCATATTGGATTCTCAAAACTTTAACGTCTACCTTTCTGTGCGGAATCACCATAGGTATAACATACTACAATTTCAGAATGATATCTGTATTCGTTTAGAAGGAGTAGTCTTTTTCATGAAATCTAATTGAAAATTCAATATGGCTGTCATGGCGGCCATCTTGGATTCTCAAAACTGAAACGTCTACCTTTCTGTGAGGAATCACCATGGGTATAACATACTACAATTTCAGAATGATATCTGTATTCGTTTAGAAGGAGTAGTCTTTTTCATGAAATCTAATTGAAAATTCAATATGGCTGTCATGGCGGCCATCTTGGATTCTCAAAACTGAAACGTCTACCTTTCTGTGAGGAATCACCATGGGTATAACATAATACAATTTCACAATGATATCTGTATTCTTTTAGAAGGAGTAGTCTTTTTCATGAAATCTAATTGAAAATTCAATATGGCTGTCATGGCGGCCATCTTGGATTCTCAAAACTGAAACGTCTACCTTTCTGTGAGGAATCACCATGGGTATAACATACTACAATTTCAGAATGATATCTGTATTCATTTAGAAGGAGTAGTCTTTTTCATGAAATCTAATTGAAATTTCAATATGGCTGTCATGGCGGCCATCTTGGATTCTCAAAACTGAAACGCCTACCTTTCTGTGGGGAATCACCATGGGTATAACATACTACAATTTCAGAATGATATCTGAATTAGTTTAGGAGGAGTAGTCTTTTTCGTGAAAGTTTACAGACGGACGGACGGACGGACGGACGACGGACGAAGCGCCATGACATAAGCTCACATTTACTTCGTAAAGGTGAGCTAAAAATCATGATGGCAGCCATAATCAATTATATAAAAGATGGTTACATGTATAATTAAACCATTTTACCACATCATTCATTTTAAGGTGAGCTTCTGTACCCTCGGTACTTTTATTTTTACTTTTAATATGTTTGATTTACTAAATAAGGCAATTGGATTTCTTTGGTAAATGACTGATATGTTCAATGTCATGGACTTTAAACGGTCTTCTTTCTCACATTAGCACAGACAACCATGCGCTCGCCTCGGATCAAAAGGTCTGTGGTTCAAATTCTGCCAGGGGCTCGGCAACTTTGTCTGCAGTAGAAAATTGTTCTACACGCAGTTAGGTAAGGGTGCAATGGTATACTGAATTTATTAATGGTGTACGAGCACGTGCTTCTTGCACTCCATGAATATGAGCCTGTTTCAAGACAAAGTTTCACAGGTTGTCCATTTTGGTTTTGATTTTGAAGGTATAAGAAGCGTTATTAGAGATCTCATAGACAGTTGAATTTTGACAGTGGTTTCTACGTTTGGATTCCAATAAAAAGGTACTTTAATCATTCCCATAACAAGCTAAGCCTACAAAATATAGCTTATCTATGAAATAAATATTAATTAATGACATATCATTATTAAATTATTTTCCTTAGAATGACAAAAGTTTTGGTGCAACATTATAAATTATATAATGTTTATATCTTGATTTTGTTATTTCTAGTGCAAACTAAAGTCTAGTGTTATTAGGTGATTTTAATATTTTGATTCAAGCAAAACGTGTAAGTATTATGATTGTTTTCCAGCTTGTTTTATTTGATTATTGATACTTTCAGTTCACTTCTATGTTGTTGAATAATTGTTTTAAACCTTGTGTAGGAAAGGTTTTTTTTTCAAAGTGTCCTTGCATCAGATGTCAGGACTCTTTGGCCTAAGAGTTCCCGATACCGATAATGAACAGGACACTTTTATGAATGGTTGCCATGGACGACATGGTCTAAGTGGGATGCAACAATTGGTTATGAGCGTCCTTATAAAAACGAGATTTTGTCTCTAAGCTGACATGATCTTTTGCCACAAATTATCATATAAACATTCAAGTGAAATTGAAAAACCTATGTCAACAGAAACATTCATGATCTTTAAACCTAAAACTGAAGGTCTGTTGACGAGGATTCATATGTGAATAACTTTTGTTCTTACTAGCTGAAACAAGGCAAAAGTGAGCGCGGCTCACATACCCCTGCCTGTAGTTTGACCGCCTTCACGTAACATTAATTTGAAAATTTATGAAAATTACTCGTTGAATGATTATGACTTTGAACACAATGATCTTGCAACCCTAAAAAGTATTTCACTTCAAAACATCCCCGGCTATGTAGTTTTTGAATAAAATTCTGGGAACCCTGGAATTACCCCTAAAAGGCACAACAGCACTATACAGTCGAACCTTGTTTAAGTTACAGGTGAAAATCGTCCGGATAGCAAATCGTCCGGTTAACTGGGTCATTTTTCTTAAGAAATATAGACACATTGTTTGAAAAATCTTTGTCCGTAAGGTGAGATTTACGGATATACAGAGTCTGGGTATCTGAGGTTCGACTGTATACTTCCATACCAAATTTGAAGTGTGCAAGTCATTTGGTATTTATATATGCTCCAGAAACAACACAAGTCCAAAAATTGGACCGTTTTTGGTAAAAATTAAAAAAATTATTCAGAAAATTGAACTGAAACCCCTTAAAGGCACAACAGCACCATATAGGCTACTTCCATATCAAATTTGTAGTTTCTAAGTGGTATATTTTTTTAGTAATGCTCCTGAAACAAGACAAAGTCCAAAAATTGGACCATTTTTGGTAAAAATTTCTAAAATTATTTGGACCATTGAGCTGAAACCCCTAAAAGGCACAACAGCACCATATAGGCTACTTCCATACCAAATTTTAAGTTTCTAAGTGGTATAGTTTTTCAGTTATGCTCCTGAAACAAGACAAAGTCCAAAAATTGGACCGTTTTTGGTCAAAATTTCAACAAATATTTGGACCATTGAGCTGAAACCTCTAAAAGGCACCACAGCACCATATAGGCTACTTCCATACCAAATTTGAAGTTTCTAAGTGGTATAGTTTTTGAGTAATGCTCCGGAAACGATTTCGGACGGACGGACGCACGCACGCACACACGGACGGACACGCGGAGCGCTATATACCCCCGACTACGTCGTAGCGGGGGTATAATTATTAGCCTCAAAACCCTGTATAGGCTGACTAATAATAGCGGTGATCAACCAGCAGTCGGCCTACGAATATTTTTGCATGATAGATATGATCATTATGTGTAGGAGCTACACGGACACATTTATAAGCTGTCGTTGCAGGTTGTACCAACTGGCACAAGTTATGCATTGCAGGGGAACACATACATACTGAACAAGTAATTTAGGGATATTGGAATTTTATCAGTTTGTAAATAAATGAATTGATTTAACATCTCAATTTCCATATCTCTAAATATTTTTGGCAATATATAATCAAGGAAAAATCTGTGGACGTGATGTTTTTAAGAGTTTTACACTTCCCTTCACTTGTGCTAATCCTTAGGTTCAATACCCATAAAATTGTAAACCAGCTCTTGAGAGGAATCAATTCTCCTATACTTGAAGTTGGATCAATGCCTTGAATGTTTTCCTTCAGTCTTGAGTAGAGTTGTAGTTGTTTGAGTTCAAAAGCCCTATAGGATTTTTTTCATACTCAAGAATTGCATGAATAAACTCTGAAATTATGTGATTTACATCCAAAGAAGTTTTCAAACAGTGATTTGACAAATAGACATAGAAGACAACAAAAGGAAAATTTGTTTATTCATAAAAGATTCTCCCAGTTTTATAAGAAAAACAGTTGTCATAAGAAAGAAATCATATTATAATATAATTATATCTTACCACAAAAATCAATAAAAATAAATTCACCAAGTTTGATTTGAAGAATAGTTACTCATTAGATAAATGAACCAATTGTTTTAACACATTATTAAAAAATCCCCTAAAAGAGCTGTGATAAAACTATTCCCTCAAACCTTGATATAATGCTTTTTGATATTTTCTTATCTCTTGTATGAATTAAATAACCATGTCCAGATGAAATTGCAGTGTATACAAAGCAACCTAAATAAAACAATTTGTTGACACTCTGATGTTCTCAAACAATAAGTAATTAAAGGGGAATAACTAAAATTCAAATAAATTAAGTACACTAAACATGGGATATCTTTAATTGAACATTTTGAAAATTTCTCAAAAATTGTTAGTTTCAAGTCTTTAGAGACAATAAACAATATTTCTCCTCAGTGCAGAAATTCAATATGCATTTCCTTTTTAATAAAGTCATTTTATTACCAGTATTCAACAATTTTTGCTGCAAGCTTAATAGAAAGCAAGAAATATATGAAAATATGTATTGAAAATATGTTTCAGAAAAAAATGAACATCTTCTCAAATGATATATTGAGATTCATATAAAATGGTCTCAAATGCATAACATGGTATTATGGAAGATAAAACTTAAGGCTTATTGATTATTATGCACTATATTAGAAGGCATTTCAAGTTCAAATGGATACAAGAGTGAAAATGTTATACAAATCACTGAGCAAACTTCTCCAGGAGAAACAGGGAATCATGGTAACCATGGATACGGTAATTATGAAGGTGGAAAGATTTTAATAAACAATTTACAAGCACAACAAATATCAAATCAAATAAATAAACAAATATTTTCTGATTATGAAAAACTATGCATATAATAACCGGTACATATGTTGAAACTTATAAACATGTTTCTAGTATAACATAATTGCAACCTCTCTACATGGGTCATTTTCAAAATTCATGCGAATTTCGTAAGGATAAGAATGACAAAACTAAAATCATTTATATATATTTTTTATTATCTAACCAAATACAATGGTCATAGAAGAATATAAAAATAGCAAAATGCAATCTTAATGACTCGTCTATTTTCAGAAAGGATTTATCTAAAATGTAGTTACCCAAATTAAATTCCATCCTGTTACCATGACAAAAAGTGTGCTTAAAAAAATAATTAAATATTTAGGTACAATATAAAAGAGGTAATTTCTTACTTTCATACATTTCTGTTGTTGTATTATGTAAGAAAGGAAAAGTATTAACATGTTTTTTAAATATTCAAGTAAATGTTATTGAAATTATGATTAATAGCATTTAGGCACATGAATAAACACTCTCTGCTGACAATGCATTGTTTTAAGAGAATGAAATGACTATGCAGGGACATCTGACAATTTGCCTTTTGATGTTACCATGTTAGAAATAAAATTTATCAAGAACATTATAATGTTTTATATTATTTCTTACATGGTAACAGAATGGAAAATGTTGGTAACAGGATATACCATAAAAGTAACAGGAAGGAAAATGATTCAAGAAAGTTGAAGAAACCTAATTGATTAATAATGCAAAACTTGTAAATCATAATGAAGAGCAATACTATGACGCACTCAAGAAAAAGGAAAACAACAATTCTTCGTAAACCACAAAAATAAGTTAGTTAATTGTGGTTAACTGTTATGATGGTAACAGTATGGAACATCGGTAACAGTAATGAAATACCAGAACGGTAACAGGAGAGAAAAATGGTCAGGAAAAATAATCTGATGCTTTTATTCATGAAAGTCTTCATGAAATAAACATTATTTACTGTCCTTATATAAAATGCTATTAAAAGATTAAAACATTGCCCTGTAAACCACTAAATGCAAGATATTTTGATAAACATAAATAATGGTAACAGTACAGAAAATTGGTAACAGTAATGAAATACCAGAACGGTAACAGGAGAGAAAATTTCAGGCAAATTAAAACTGACAGTTTTAAAACAAGCTTTTTATAATAATGAACATTATTTGTTGTTTGTCCATCATCGAAACACTCATAAATTATGAAACCAATGATCCAGGTAAAACCTTAAGATCAGATAATTTTGGTGAACTGTTTTAACGGTAACAGGAAAGAATATTGGTTACATTAAAGAAATCCTGCAGAAAAGTAAAGTAAATTCTTGACTGAATTTTTTTTAACGTTCACAATGAAAAAAGAAATGCTAGTAACTAGGAAAACAGTAGACATAGTTCTGAGTAGTTAGCAGTGTAGAAAGACCTGTTCATTTTGTTGCCAATAATTGAGAAGGTTTATTGATCATTGATTGTCCATACCAGGAAATCCCCTCATGGAGAGATGTTTCTTATGCATAATGTGATATCCTTCGATGCATTTTGGTTGTGGGATAACAGCAATGATACTTTAAAACAGAATCCAGAATCTGGCTTTAAATTTCTTTGGCCAGAAAAAGGTTTTCCTATTTTGGCCAACTCTGTTCAAACATTCTACTTTGACATCATTGATATTTGTGTCATGACAATACCAGGTTATGGCAACCAATTGACCACAACATGCTTACCAAGTAGAAGATCCATATTAATGTCAATCTTGAGATTATTGACTAAACCAGATTCATTTGTTTGAATAATCTTAACATTTACATCATATCTTCATGCTTCTCAGCAACCACACCCTTCTCTCAATCAACCTCATCCTTATAATCAACCTCACATCATAAGATCTTTAATATAACAGTTTTGTCCACTTTGATGATCAGCCTACTTCTGTTGCCTCCTTTGTTGATAAGCATCACTTCAAGCTCTGTGTCTTCTTTATTTTTGACAGCTTTTGTTAGATGCATGATTCCTGTCAAAAATGAAAAGCGTTTACAAGAAACATCTCTTTAGTTGTACTCAGTCTCTCCTATTACACATCAATCCATAAATTGCTTATTTTCATTTTCATTGGACAGAATTGATATTGCAGCACATTCTTAATGATTTCAGTTTAAAACTTGATTAAATTTTTAACAATAATTTGATTATTGTTTCCAATGGTGTGACCCTATAATTCTCCTGAGTTATCATATCTTGTTCGTATTTTGACATCATTTTATATTTTAACAACACAATAATCTCACAAATACATAAACATATGTCTCTATAAATACATATCTATCAAATCGGTTAAAGTGAGTCTATTTGTTTTGAAAATTGTTCAGAAAAAAAATATTACATGGTCACAAACTCTTGACCTATTAAGGCATATTTTCTTTCCTGTTACCAAATGCTTTAGAAGGACATTAAGGGAATAAATAGGTAGATTTTAGAAAGTATCTAAACAAGATATTGACAAAAGAAAAGGATGCAAATAGGTCATATATCTGTGATACCATCTATGTTTGTAAAAGTCTATTTTTATATACATTTTGACTTAGTTTCTATCCTGTTATCAAAAGTTTCTTTCCTGTTACCAATGTTGTCAAGATGATGAGTTTTTTTTTAATTATTTGCTTTTATCTAATCAAATACATATCTGATAAGAAGAAAAAGTTAACGATATTGATATCTAGTTCCTTTGTTGTTGCTTCAAATCATATCAAAACTACTTTTTATATCATAGATGACTACATTTCTGTCCTGTTACCAAAATGTTCTTTCCTGTTACTGAACATAAGGTAACAGTAAAGAAAGTAACAGCAAAGAAAATTTTTCACTTAATTGATTTTTTTAATACAATTGATGCTCCCTTTTAGTTTTTCAATGGTGGCAAATAGGAAAAACCATAAAGCCCCATGTATCTGCAAAATTAGGTATTTTTAGATTGATACCAACACTCAGTTATGAACAGTAACAGGAGAGAAAAATAAAAAAGTACTACTCACCTCCCTGACAGATGTATGCAAATATCTATTGGTTGAAATCATCAGAGCTTCAGCACATGGTCCCCACTGTTCAAAACAGACAGTGCCCTCAACATGGCACCAGCCTCATATTCAAGTGAGGGAGGAATCATTGTGTTTTTTTCAGTTTTAGTTCATGGTAACAGGATGGAAAAAAATGTGACACAAAGTATCTTCAATTTTTTTCAATAAAAGAAAGTTCTGAAATTCTGAAACTTTTATCTAAAGAAAGATACCATTTTGTGTATGAATACTGTGTAAAAATTACATATTTTGAAAATTATCAGTATGCGTAAATCAAGATTGAAATTGATATTTTGAGTCTGTGACGGCCATTTTTACCCATACTTGACATGATTTTTTCCCATTATTTTCCAAAAAAAAAAATTTCTTCCAATTTGATATACATGTTTCAATAATAGTATCTATACACCATTAGGAAAACACATTTTATTGTTATTGTATGATAAAATAAATTAGCATTGTTGGCTTGAACATGTGGGACAGAAATTCGCATGGATTTTGAAAATGACCCACATACTTGATCGATTGGTTTTCACAGCTAATTCATTCAAGGTAACAGAATCAAACAATTGATTATTCGCAAAGGATAATAATCATAATAACACAGAATGATTTGGATTATCATATATTATATGAATACTCTATTAAAACTAAAAACTTTCCGCAACCTTTCTAAAGAGCCACACTGTGATTTTTATTGTAACACATATTATTGGGTCATGATATGGATGTAATTGCCATATTTATTAAAAACATTGTACTTTTTCTCTCCAAAAATAGATAGACTATAGATGATTGGCTTGTATGAGATTTTGGACACTTTCAAAGTAATATATTTAGCGTTAACATACTATTATCAGTGAAATATTCAAAATAAAAAATAATCAAAAAACGTGCTACTGCCCCTTTAAAATGAGTTTTGAACAACAAAGAGTGGCTCTTTAAAGAGCTTACTGACAGAATATATATATGAGAAATAAAACAAACCAGCAATTAAATACTATATGACATTCTAAGGTTATGGCACTTTTCTGACAAATCAAAACGAGCTGATTGCTTAGTACAATGACTCTTTAGCTCACGAGGCTTTATATATTAATTATCTATTATCTATCATAATATAACTTACTGGTACCTATATTTTAAAAGACCAAGAGTAACATCTAAAAATAGAGCCATTGGCTCTGTAGCTCATCAGGCTTCATTATCAATTATGCTTTATATATATTAGGGGCAACAGGGTCACCAAAGCTACAATTCATAATCCTCATCAGTCAAGGAGTCTGTACACAAAGTTTCAGCTTTCTAGGCCTTATGGTTCTAGAGAAGAAGATGAAAATAGGTTTTTAGGGTGTGGCCCCTGTGTGGCCCTTATTAGGGGTCACAGGACCACCAAAGCTACAATTTATAATCCTCACTAGTCAAGGAGTCTGTACACAAAGTTTAAGCTTTCTAGGCCTCATGGTTCTGGAGAAGAAGATGAAAATAAGTTTTTAGGGCGTGGCCCCTGTAGTCCTTATTAGGGGTCACAGGGCCACCAAAGCTACAATTTTTAATCCTCACTAGTCAAGGAGTCTGTACACAAAGTTTTAGGTTTCTAGGCCTCATGGTTCTGGAGAAGAAGATGAAAATAGGTTTTTAGGGCATGGCCCCTTTGGCCCTTATAAGGGGTCACAGGGCCACCAAAGCTACAATTTATAATCCTCACTAGTCAAGGAGTTTGTACACAAAGTTTCAGCTTTCTAGGCCTTATGGTTCTAGAGAAGAAGATGAAAATAGGTTTTTAGGGTGTGGCCCCTGTGTGGCCCTTATTAGGGGTCACAGGACCACCAAAGCTACAATTTATAATCCTCACTAGTCAAGGAGTCTGTACACAAAGTTTAAGCTTTCTAGGCCTCATGGTTCTGGAGAAGAAGATGAAAATAAGTTTTTAGGGCGTGGCCCCTGTAGTCCTTATTAGGGGTCACAGGGCCACCAAAGCTACAATTTTTAATCCTCACTAGTCAAGGAGTCTGTACACAAAGTTTTAGGTTTCTAGGCCTCATGGTTCTGGAGAAGAAGATGAAAATAGGTTTTTAGGGTGTGGCCCCTGTGGCCCTTATTAGGGGTCACAGGGCCACCAAAGCTAAAATTTATAATCCTCATCAGTCAAGGAGTCTGTACACAAAGTTTTAGGTTTCTAGGCCTCATGGTTCTGGAGAAGAAGATGAAAATAAGTTTTTAGGGTGTGGCCCCTGTGGCCCTTATTAGGGGTCACAGGGCCACCAAAGCTACAATTTTTAATCCTCACTAGTCAAGGAGTCTGTACACAAAGTTTTAGGTTTCTAGGCTTCATGGTTCTGGAGAAGAAGATGAAAATAGGTTTTTAGGGCGTGGCCCCTTTGGCCCTTATTAGGGGTCACAGGACCACCAAAGCTACAATTTATAATCCTCACTAGTCAAGGAGTCTGTACACAAAGTTTAAGCTTTCTAGGCCTCATGGTTCTGGAGAAGAAGATGAAAATAAGTTTTTAGGGCGTGGCCCCTGTAGTCCTTATTAGGGGTCACAGGGCCACCAAAGCTACAATTTTTAATCCTCACTAGTCAAGGAGTCTGTACACAAAGTTTTAGGTTTCTAGGCCTCATGGTTCTGGAGAAGAAGATGAAAATAGGTTTTTAGGGTGTGGCCCCTGTGGCCCTTATTAGGGGTCACAGGGCCACCAAAGCTAAAATTTATAATCCTCATCAGTCAAGGAGTCTGTACACAAAGTTTTAGGTTTCTAGGCCTCATGGTTCTGGAGAAGAAGATGAAAATAAGTTTTTAGGGTGTGGCCCCTGTGGCCCTTATTAGGGGTCACAGGGCCACCAAAGCTACAATTTTTAATCCTCACTAGTCAAGGAGTCTGTACACAAAGTTTTAGGTTTCTAGGCTTCATGGTTCTGGAGAAGAAGATGAAAATAGGTTTTTAGGGCGTGGCCCCTTTGGCCCTTATTAGGGGTCACAGGACCACCAAAGCTACAATTTATAATCCTCACTAGTCAAGGAGTCTGTACACAAAGTTTAAGCTTTCTAGGCCTCATGGTTCTGGAGAAGAAGATGAAAATAAGTTTTTAGGGCATGGCCCCTGTAGTTCTTATTAGGGGTCACAGGGCCACCAAAGCTACAATTTTTAATCCTCACTAGTCAAGGAGTCTGTACACAAAGTTTTAGGTTTCTAGGCTTCATGGTTCTGGAGAAGAAGATGAAAATAGGTTTTTAGGGCGTGGCCCCTTTGGCCCTTATTAGGGGTCACAGGGCCACCAAAGCTACAATTTTCAATCCTTACTCGCCAAGGAGTATGTACACAAAGTTTTAGGTTTCTAGGCTTTATGGTTCTGGAGAAGAAGTCGAAATTCCACAAAGTTTACGGACGGATGGACGGATGGACGGACGGACGGACGGACGGACGCCGGACACCATGCCATGCCATAAGCCCATCGGGCCTTACAGGCCAGATGAGCTAAAAATTTGAATGAATTTTCTCATTGGTCTTTATAATGGTTAAAATAAAATACCTAAAAATATATTAGATGAAAATGCTGTCAAAAAGCACGAACACCCCGTAGGTCTTGCCTACTTCAACTTGGAAGTTCTTGGAAGGAAAGTTTCAAATGACAAAAAGTCAATGGGTCATCCGGGCCTTGTAGGCCAAAAAGGCTATAAAAGAACGCTTGAACTCAACTAATTACAAACTCAACTAACTTCTTCATGGTTGTTAATTGGTTTCTTTCCATGCAATGATTGAATTGATCAGTTCCATACATATAACATCCATAAACACTGCGAGGTGATTGTTAAGGACGTAACCCTTGGGCTGCAAGAAACAAACTTTTTAGCGTGGTATGGGAAAATACAATATCATGAATTAAAGGAACCATTCGAGCGGGGTATTTTTTGTGGAAACGAAATTCAGAAGGACTTTCCTGTTTAAAATTATATATGATTTTTACATGATAATTCCACATTTTAATTTTACATATATATATGTTTGTGAGATAAGCATTTGAGTTGTTCAAGATTTGACAATTTGACAAAAAATAAAGTGTATCGCTAAAAAAAATAAAAACATCGTGAAATGAAGCCAATCATCGAAGCTACGATCGTGGAATGCATTGCTACGACAAAATGCTGTTGCAACTGATAACTTTTATTATGAATAATTGGTAATTATGCTCCTCTTCTATCAATCAAGTAGTTATTACTTTATTTTGTTAATGAATAAGCATATTACAGCACATTTGTTTTCTCGCAATGCTAAACTTTCAAAATGGCGGATGAAAGCCGCTCGAGTGGTGCCTTTAACACGCTTGAACACGAAACATGCATTTATGCCAACATTTGCACCACAATAAAAGCAAGTACCGTCTTTGGTAAGACATGACTTATATTTCAAGCTATAGCCTTAAAAATCATAATGTATTTATAAAATATACATATTATCAAAATAAAACTAAATAACACCCTTTTAAAATCTATAGAAAATAAACTTTCTGTGATTCCAAATGGAGATCACACATCAGAGTTACTAAAAGATCCTAATTGATTGAATATGATTATTTCATCACGGTAAATTATATTGTTTAACAATATCAACTCCTCAGATCATGTTAAAATCTTTTACATTATTTAAAAACCAAATTGTTTTTCAAATATCTGAGGATGAAAATAATCAAATTGAATGAATAATGATATCATGAGTTTAGTATAAAATTTACCCCAATAGCCACTGTGTAGTTCAATCATTCGTTTATCCTCATAATGTCAAGCACCTAGCAAGGAAGCAACAGCTCCAATCTTTTAAAGCTTCGGTCAGACGCAACCAAGAACTAAACCTGGTCTTCTGGCTGATAAACAGACCCTGTCAAATGATTCAATACTGAACTGACACAATCACATTATGGAAGATCTCAAAACCTGCAGCTCAAAGAGCTACTATGTAACTTTTCTAACACATTTTGTTGTTACCCAAGTGCTATATGAGGTGATAGTAATAAAACGTGATTTAATTATCAATAATTTACAAATATATGATTAATTCTTGTTTACCCTGAAAATCTTGTCACCCTTATATGCATACAAGCCAAGCTTAAATGTCCAATTTACATGTATACTAGATATATATCCTATCAGAAATCTGCAACTCCTAACTGTCATTTTGGCTGCTTAATATAAGTTTTTAAAATTGCTTTCGATCAGTAACATGCACCACTTTCAGATCATAAACATATGTCTTCTAATAACAAATATATCAACACAAGTTGATAAAAGTAACAAACATCCAAAGCTATGTCAACAACTAACAGCGTGCCTCTCATAGAAATAGTACTTCAAAACAACACAAAAATTAACAACAACACACCTTCCTAGATTCTCTCGGTGTTTTTCTTATCTTTGGTCTAATTCAAGTCATGAAGCTCAAATGGCAGAGCCTCGTAGCTCATATAAATACTGTGTAATGTAGTAAACGTAAACAGAGAATGTTCTCAACAATTATTTTAAGACATATAGTAACGGTGAACAGAGAGTGTTCGACAATTATTTAAGAGACATCTACAATGAAAATTAATTTGATTTGGATAATCAAACTTTATCAAAAACAAGATTGAGATGTGATATTATTAAGACAAATGGTTAACACTACAATCAATGATAGTTGGAAGACCCAAAGCACTCACATCCAGAAAACAAAACTGGAAAATTTGTTACAAGTCCACAACATTTCATCTTATTACGTAGGCTTCATTTTATAATCAGTTCACATATAACACACATGATTAGATGGATTTGAGTAACAATAACACACATGATTAGATGGATTTGAGTAACAATAACAATCAATATTAATAAGCATATAATGTTTTATACATTCAATACAAGCAACAGCAACATCAACAGCAACAGCAACAGCAACAACAACCAAATACATGCACAACACTGGCACTTCAAGCGTAGAATGTTGAATGTATACGATGCAATGAATCGTAAAATGTCTTTTGCCTCATTCAGGTCAAATATTGGACTTAAAATGAGCCAGAGATATTATACAACTTGTGTTCTCAACATGACCTATTTAGGTCAACCCTTCTACAAGTTTTTACTTTTTTCTTTGGAAAATTCTGCAAAAAAGATTTCAATTAGATTCAATTTTGATGACAGTAATTTGTATGAAAAAACAAGATTTTGCACGATGAATAAAGCTACCATAACTTTGGATCTCGTGAAAACTGTGCCAAGAGGCAATAAATTGTTGAACCTAATGCTGACCTTAATCAAATCGCTCAAGTAAGCAAACAAAAGAGGCCTAATGGCGACCAATATGAGGGTTCAATAAAAATCTTTCCAGATAATGTTTTTAACATGGCCTAAAAGCAACTACTACATAGATATCATCAAAATCGCTCCAGATAGCCCATAAAGTCTTGTTTGTTTTCAAGTGGTGTACGTGTCGGCCGTCCAAGATCTTTGCGAGATCCGAGGTTCAGCTTGATTTCTAGGACAGCTGGCCCAGCTGTGTTCATCAGCTGTGTCATGCAGCTGTGGATCTCCTCAGGATTTACTGCAACCATGCTCTGAAAGGAGGAAAATATTTACTCAGCTGATTTCGATTGTCCATCAGGCATGAATCAATGATCAACATAATGTACTCAAACATTGTGAAATGCTTGCGTCAGCTGATTTCTAGTGCCCACTAGATAAGAGTCAACATTGGTGTTCTAGAAAATAAAGCTTAACCATTGCATCACATACTAAACGATTTTATCATATTAATGGGTTATATGACATCATTGACGTCAAGCAATTTCAGCCTGTGTGAGTCACCTTGATGATAATGTGTACAAGGTCGATAAATCAGTGGATCAACCATATCTGTAGTCTATGAATGTTTAGTATCACATACTAAATGATTGCATCACATACTAAATATACACCAGCTTTGTGATGATACAACATGAAATCCCTTCAGGGTAATAAAGTTTTTGGTTTTTTTTCATTATCATGAAATGATTGCATCATATACTAAATTATTGTATCATATACTGAATTATTACCTACGAGGGCAGTCATGTCGAGGTTCATATTTTTCATATGTTGCCCTAGGACAAAATATCACTTTTTCATTGTGACGTTACATTTAACAATGCTTTGACGTCACGGTTCACATATGACGTCATAATGTATAGAGGCTGACGGCTTGTCCTCCTATGCTGAGAAATAGGTTTTGAGTATTTTCTTTAGTTTTGGGACTTAGGTAATAAACAGAATATTATATTCTTGCCCATGACATACTATTTTTACGACACTCGTGCCTAAATATCAATATATACTAATACTAATATTTAGGCACTCGTGTCGTAAACATAGTATGTCATGGACACTCATATAATATCCTCTATTTATTGCATCATATACTAAATATTGCATCCTATGATACATGATCACATCACATACTAAATGTTTGCATCACATACTAAATGATCACATCATACACTAAATGATTGCATCACATACTCAATGACTGTAGCACATACTAAATGATTGCATCACATACTAGATGAAGTTATTTGGGGTTTAAATGCTACTTTCAAGACTACTTGACTTACATCATGGCTGTTAGTATTATTGCAGGGGTAAAGCTCGTAACACTATTATGTATTGCAGTGAAACCTGCAAGCATCGGCTGGAACTAGCTTACAATCGGTGGTACTGAGCTGACATCTTATACTAAACTAGATTAGCGTTTGCGGGATACCGCAAAAGCAGAGCAGCCCCGGAACTTTGGGTTTCGCCTTACCCTGTTCCGCCTTTTACAGGCCTCACCAAATTGGGAATTTTCTCGTGACCTTGACCTTTGACACTCAAGGTCACACAATCAATGAACACATTTCATTGAGTATAACATTATTGTAATGAAATAAAGTGTTAAAAATTAAATTAATCCATTTTCTCCATATATGTTGACCTTGCTGTGACCTTGACCTTCGACAGTTAGACTAACTTAGTACCCAAAACTTTTTGAAAATGTTGTACTTCTCAAGAGATAATATATACAAAATCTAAACTTCATAGCACAAAACTTTTCAAGTTATTGTGTTTACAAGGAATTGCAATAACTCATATCTCATGACCTTGACCTTTGACCTTCAAGGTCACACAATAATTGAACACTTTTTATTGAGTATAACAATCATGTATTGATTAAAAGTGATCATAGTTAAAATTAAGCATTTTCGCTAAACCATGCTTAAGTCATGACCTTGCTGTGACCTTGACCTTTGATGGATTGTAGCCAAAACCTTTACAAATTTTTTTACTTTTCCAAGGATGATATATACCAAGTTAGAGCTTCATAGCACAAAAACTTTTCAAGTTACCGTGTTTACAAAGAATTTTGTGGTGATTTTATAACTCGTGACCTTGACCTTTGAACTTGAAAGTGAACATGTCATAATGATTCCCTGGAAGTATTAACATTTAGACATGTTCATGAGTTCTGAAAAGCTAAATGGGATAAAGTTATACCCCAATTTAGTGCATTTTGTAATAACTCATATCTCATGACCTTGACCTTTGACCTTCAAGGTCACACAATCATTGAACACTTTTTATTGAGTATAACAATCATGTATTGATTAAAAGTCTTCATAGTTAAAATAAAGCATTTTCGCTAAAACATGCTTACGTCATGACCTTGCTGTGACCTTGACCTTTGACGGATTGTAGCCAAAACCTTTTCAATTTTTTTTACTTTTCCAAGGATGATATATACCAAGTAAGAGCTTCATAGCACAAAAACTTTTCAAGTTATCGCGTTTACAAGGAATTCTTAGAGTGAATACATAGCTCGTGACCTTGACCTTTGACCTTGAAAGTGAACGTGTCAAAATCGTTCCCCCGAGGTATGAGTAGTAAGGTATGAATAAGAGTTCTGGAAAGCTTAGGGGAAAAAAGTTATAGCTAGTAGTACGAGTGCGGCGGCGGTGGCGGTCGCGGCGATGGAAACTTCACAAAAACTGATAGCAGCCCCGTCCTTAGACGGGGCTGCTAATGATTGCATAAATATATACTAAATGATTGCATCATGTACAATACAATTGCATCACCTTTTAAATGATTGATGATGTACACAAAATGATTTTATCCTGTACCTTCTTATATCCACACCCGAGGGCTACAGCTCCAAATGAGAATGTGTCGTGGCAGCTAGCTTCAGTTGGCTGACCTCCGACCGAGTCATGGCCCCCGTTGTTGAAGATGACATGCTTGAAGTTGTCAGGTGCCCTTTGACCTACGGTTGCCATGGCACCCATATGCATTAAGGCAGCTCCATCGCCATCAAGACATATCACCTGAAAACAAAAGGATTTATATTGAACATGATCTCCTGTAACTCAACTGACAATATTGATTTTTCTTGGACCGTGGCAGGGCTCTTAACATTACTACAAGATGTCACAATAACATGGAATTCCTTGATGTTTTTTTTCACATGACACATGTATTGTTATGTCACATGTGTCAAGTTAAGATAATGTTTGAAAAAGTAATGCAACACCTGATTTTTAATGATTGATTTTTTTATTGATTACTAGGATCAATATCCTAACGATCCAAGAAGTGCTCTTTAGGGTTTGTGTGAGGAGACCCATGGACTTGAGGCCATCTAATTGAGAAACGCTTGAAAGCTTTAATGCAAATTAAACGAACCTATGGAAGGTATAAGAAATCATTATCTGAGAAGTGCTCTATAGGGTTTGTGTCAGGTGACGTATCTAATTCAGCAAGGCTTGAAAGCTTTAATGCAAATCATATTGACCTATGGAAGGTAAAAGATATCATTATCTTTATGGTCACCTGAATCATCTGAGCATTACTCAGTTCAGAACTGCAGCATGGTATAATTGATTGGTTTCAAATATACAAGATACAAGTGATAGGTTCACAGATGATTGCAATCCATCATTACTCATAAGAGCTGACGGAAATGTTAATAATAAGTTATCAATGGCTACACATTTCTATCATCCTATAATTTCTCTATTAATTCGACATGTGCAATAATTCAACCACATAATATTACTCTTTGAGGTCACAAATTCAAATCGCTTTTAAAATTTAAACCACCTGATGAACGTTGATGCTCCTGTGATTTAACCAAAATAATTGTTTTAATTTGCAAAAAAAAAAAATATTAATAATTGCAGTGTTTATTTTCTCTTCTGCAATAATCAATTTAAATCTTTTTAATAATGATGACATTTCAACTATCATGTGGTCATCTTTAAATACTATGCATAAATATAATACAAGTTCCTTATATGTATCTAATGTGTCAACCAAAATGCCAAATGAGCCTACAAAAGTCAAAATAGTTCAACCATAGACATTTTCTGAAAATCTTTTGAAAATGTTAGGGTTGAATCAATAAAGAAATCATGGTATATATTTTTTTTCAATAAAATGCCATTGTGCATGGATGCAATCAACCTTTTTTAGTCAAAAATATTCCATAAAAGTCTAGATAGCATGTACCACTTCGTACATCATTAGCCTGATTTTAGCGAAAAAAGTTTCTTGACGGGTGTTTTAGACCTTTTTTTCGAACCATTTTGTCCAAAAAAATTAAAGAGTTTGATTTAAAATGTGCATGTATGTACATCATAAGCCTGACTTTAAATGACACACTCAACATACTGATTACACAATCAAGTTACTTATTGCATACTCAATTATTAGATTGCACACACAACTTATTGGTTGCACATTTCAATATTGAGTGAAAACAATCATGGATAGTTTCATTTTGTAAGTATAAAAAGCTAAGTCAGTGTTGCATATTGCATATACAAATAAATATTGCAATAAAAACAGTGCTACAACGGCTAAAAAAGACAAAGAAATCTATATTGTTTAAACAAAAAATTGAGAGAGAAGAAAGACATGCACCTACACTTCACATTTAAAAATATTTAGTTGCCAAACAACTCCCCATAAAAAGTTTTTAAAAATATATAATTTTTACAAAATAATCAATAAAAACACTTAGTTTTATGATGCAAGTTTTTTGCAATGCAAGCATTAATCAAAGCCAAACATGGCCAAGCAATACATACTTCATTATACATATTATTAATATTGATATTAATTATAAATTGATTTGTAAGCAGAATAATTTATTAATAAATCAATGATGATAAATGAATCGTATGTCAGGTAACAGATGTTTTATCTCCATGTTATATGATCTCTTAGCTTATCAGAAATGAGCTTTGATCAATTGCACCAAATGATTTATAAAGAGAAACTAATAAATTAAAACCTTCAGTATGGCAACATACAGTTGCTAAACGTCAATGTTACATATATGCCAAATATTAGACGGATCTCACAGAAGTAGAGCTATTGGCTCTGCAGCTCATCAGGTCATATTTTACATATTAAATCTAAGGTATGAACAAATGCAGGACCTCACAGCTCATCAGGTACACTATTATATTTTAATCTACTGTAGAAGATATCAATCTGATCAAAATCGACTGTGATTCGAGGGAAAAAAGTATACAAATATTATCTCTAGTGGGGTTCAAACCAAACCCAGCTCGGCTTTCCTCTCATTCACAGTCTGAAGGCACCCCTATGGCCCTCATGTTCTGACGCAAGCTCATCTAGCCAATCGCAAGGAGTGCAGCAAAAGCTTTCGATATCATGCTAGGGGCAGGTAACTCCAGTGTACCATTCGTTATACATAATTGCCGCTAAACACTATTAAAAAAAAAGGATGTGATTGGATAGCTTACGACTGGGTTTGTCTGTGCTAAACTGGTTATAGCAACATGCGATAGAGATGGATGCATTCAGACCGAGACGGAGAGGATATCCCAAATGGTATGAGCCCCGATAGAGACAATATTTTTTATATATCATTTCTCGGAGTACGGTCGATTTTAATCAGACTGTAGAAGATATGTATATATATATGTCAGTGTTTGAAATAAAGCCAATCCACAAAGTCCTTAAACTGGCTCCTTTTTGCCAGGACTGGTTACGTTTTGGTCAGGACGGGTAACTTTTCAAATCTTTTTTTATTTTTCCCTAAGGAATTGACCAATTAATTTTCAGGACAGGCTAGGTTTCCAATCTTTTTCATACACTGATATACATGTCAAATAATTACAGAAGAGATAATTAATATTAAATATAAGAACGTAAGAACTGTCCTTTTAAGCTTACCTGTCTGTATGTCTTCTGTTTGGCGATGCCGAGAGCAATGGAGGAGGCATGACCCATGGAGCCGACGGTTAGAAACTCCTTCTCGTGACTCTGGCCCTTTGCTTCCCTACAGGTCACAAACATTATGATTTACCATAATTTCTACATTCATACGATGTCTCCCAATAGTTTGACCACATAATATTTTACTGAGGTCAGGAATTCAAATCACTTCTGAAATTTCAACCAAGTGCCAAAAACTTAAATTTCATATGATTCAAAAAGCACTTAAAATCAAGGTCTACTTTGCAAAAAAAAAATTGCAAAGCATTATTGTCTTGACTGCAGTATTCATATATAAATATCTTCATACTGAAAACATTGCGAGTACCTACATAAACTATGCATTAAAATCTCGGATGTTCTTCATCTTTATCTTATCCATAGTGTTGAATGATCAATCTACAAGAACTATGGGTTTTCAAAGGGAGGTAATTTTTGCTTGAGGTGACCAGTTACAAGTGACTGCATAGCAATTCTAAGTTGAAGTTCAAAAAACCCTGCTATCTTGTACAAAATTTTGAAGTTTATATAAGTATAGCCAATATCATTAAATAAAAAAAATTAAATGCATTCCAATAATTATAAATGCTTAACAGATATCTATATTCCTTATTTACCCATAGGGTTGAAAATAAGTAGTGACATATTTTCAATATGAGCACATGTGCACATATCACTTTTGCCTGGCAACGATTGTTGTAGCGCGAGTTCCCGTATGTTTTCACCTGTGACGTCATGAAATCATTGTTCGTGACGTCACTCTAGCCAGCAGTTTCAAGTAAAGCGATCAATTTTTTGGATATTTCTTAGAGAATAAAATGAGATTGATTCGGTAATAAAGAAATTATTACCCTCAGAAGTGTGTCATATGATTTTTACTATACTCGTACAAATTTGTGTTTCGTCAAATTCATATGACCCACTTACTCAGGTAATAATCTCTATGTACCATTCACATTGGGACAAGGATTATTAACAAAGTAACCAATTCTCTTATTCCAATCAAATTGAGTTTTATATTACTTATTCCATTTCCATTCAAGAACTTCTGTCTATGATGTAAAGAATCTTTCAATAATGAAATAACATATATAGTAACCAACCTGTATTCAAACAACTCCCTAGAAAGCATGCCAGTAGTACTGACAATAATATCTGTGTCCCGGATGTTTTCTATAACTACTTTCAAGGCCTCCTCTCTGTTCAGTGAAAATCTAGATTAAAGAAACGGTTAAGGTTTTGATAATTTAATCATTCACCAAACATAAAATACCATATAACATATTTTCATCATAGAAAATTGTATCTTAAAAATAAAGATAACATAAAATAGTTGTATGTTATTCTTTTTAATTTAGATAAATTGAATAGTCAATTTATATAGTGCATATATCCATGAACATTGCATGCTCAAAGCGCTTAGTGACATATACCCCTGAACACTCCCTAAGGAGAATTCAAGGGTTCGCCTGTCAGGCACTCGAGGTTCAAATTCAGACTACCATCATATCATACCAGGTACCCAATAACCAATTTATAGTAATTTTAAAATTGGAAAACAGATATACTCACTTGGGTTCTAAAGCTGGCAGTTTATAAGATTGAAATGTTGATTTTTTCACAAGCACACCATATGGAGATTTATTTTTCACAAAATGGTCATTTGCTTCTTGTAAAACCTGAAATGAAATTAATTAATTAAAAAAAAATTAAATATAAAGAAGTTATTGAGATGTGAGAAGAAGTGTCTGTTTTTCTATACAATTACATAAACTGATTCAATGAAAAGATTTTTTTACCTCTTTGACGGCTTCTTCCTCTGTTGGCAGGATTTTATAAGGGATGTCCATGACTCCTAGTTGAGAAATAAAAAACCATGAAAGAATTGTGGTAAAATAGAAAAAGATTCATTTCATGTTTCTGGCTGGTGGATAGGCCATATTTCAAACACTGCTCAAACTGCCTCTGATCCTTTGTGCAGAGGTCAATGGACACAAATCCAATAGAGCATTGCTAGGATCCGGAAAAGATTTGAGTTACAGGTTTGATCCCAGTTCAACAATTTTGGAATTCTTTTCTTACACTGCTGTGAAACTCACATACCCTTATGATTGGTTTTGTTTTGTGTACGAATGCTAAAGAATTATTTGTAAACTCCAGGAGCATATCCTGAGTGGCAATGCCCTGTATGCTGTGCCAAAGATAAGTTCTCACACATAATTGGTAAATTCACGGAGCATAACCTGAGTGACTTAGCCCTGAGTGCTGCGCCAAAGATAAGTTCTTATATGCCGCAATATAAATAAAATATTTTTGAAAGCAGCAATGAAACCCACATCACCTTACCTCTAAAATGCTAAAGTATTAATGGTAAACTCACGGAGCATATCCTGAGTGACCATGCCCTGAGTGCTGTGCTGCGGCTCGTCCTTCACCCCGGGTTCCCCCCGCCAGCCGATCATGAGGAGGAGGGGGATGCTGTACACCTGGGGGGACGTCAGGGACATCAGCGGGTTGATTGTGTTACCCAGTCCCGAGTTCTAGGGGTAGATGGAACATTTGAAGATGACTAGACTAAAATTTAGTCTATGAAATATATTATTTTTGAAATAATTACATGCTTTTCAACATTTTCATTTCTTTCTTGGTCTCATTTCATATAAATTGCAGCCTAGACTTGCTGAAGGAGAACCTAGACTGTATTAAAGGCTCCTTTTTATTTACAGTCCTGAAGCTGGACTAGAAGATGACCATCAACATTATTTAGTTTTATTCTTGAAAGTGAAATATATCAGTGAAGTCAGATAATGAGTTCTAGGAAGAACTTAACATTTTGTAGTGAAGATCACTGCACTAAGTCATGAAGAGAAAAAGGGAAATGTAGTGAATATCAACAGATTCATTGCATTTACCAAAAAGGTACACATGACATTCAGGAATCATATTGCAGTAAGCCTTAAAGGGGCAGTAGCACGTTTTTAGGGGGAATATCAGGTGATGTCAGGAAAATGAAAATAAATAGTTCCAATTGAAAGACAATGTATTCAAACTAAATGAAGCAGTAATAATGCAAATATATAACGTAAAGTTCAGCCATGAGATTCATTTTTCTTACAAAAATGAATTAAAGGTGTTCACAAAAAAATGGCCTCCAATGGATTTTATGTGAAGCCTCATACTTTGTCCTCTGACTATGGGTGATTGGCTTGTGTAATGAGATTGTTGACACTGTCAATATGATACATTTAGCATTTACTTACAATTATAAGTGAAATATTTAAAATGTAAAATTATCAAAAAACGTGCTACTGCCCCTTTAAGGAACCGAAACTATCAACTCAAAAAATGCTTTGGTTCATGAGGCACTTGATTTCTGCAATCCATTGAACAAGGTCTGATCGGAAAAAATATATTCTCAGACAAATGGACCGAGTGAGTGAGCTATTGTTTCACGCCGCTTGGGCAATATTTCAGCCATTAGCGGCGGGCGAATGGACCGAAGGACAAAATGTAATTGTTGGAATTACTATATACCCTCCACTGTTGATCAGGAATCTAACAAAGAGTATAAACTGTGTACCTGGAGGTAGACCAGTGCTGGGTTACCAGTAGCCAGATAGTAGCCCGACGCCAGACCGACCGCACATCCCTCGTTAGACGTTATCACATGCTTCCCGGCCGGCTCGTTGGCTTGTACATAGGCACAGTAGTCTGCAAGGTGAAAAGAGATAGCTAGTGAGAAGTGTCTGGGTGAAAGACAGAAAGATTGAGACACATTGAGACAGGGACTGGAGCAGACGTAAAGAAAAAACAAGCAGAGTTGCCTTATCCCCCGCCATTGGGAATATTTAAAATCTTGAACTTTCATTGTAATTTAAAGAATTGCAAAAGTTAACTTTTTTGTCCAGACACACAATCAATAAAAGTAACATTGACATTTTTGTGAGTAAGCTCTCTGCAAAAGAACTATTTCTTGTAGAACAATTTTTTTTCAATTTCTTTTGAGGTTGTGTCCCTTGCCGGAGTCAACCCCAGCACCGACAGTGTTAGCTTTAACATACCGGTAACTACAGATTGAGTTGGTAATAATCACAGATTTCCTTTGTAAGTTAATGTTGATGTTCATAAAGAAAAGCAGCTTGATCATTTGTAGTATGTGATCTGAGAGATTCTTTATTTTGATATCATATCATTAATGAATACTGAATAATAAAATTGATGAGCAATTACGTTGAAACTTTATCTGTACTTGATTGGTATTTTATTCTAAAAGGCATTCTGGCTGTGGATAGTTAGTGGTCAGTAAAAAAGGTACACCAGCAAAATTACTCAAAGCAAGACTGATTTTAATTACATATGATTAATTATTCATTAACTTTGAGATTAGATTATTCAATAGAGTAGCAAACATTGAAAGTTTCTTTACTTTTCTTTCATAACAATAGTGTAATTGATGAATGATGTTATCAAATATAAACATTATTACAGATTGAGTTGGTAATAATTGCAGCTTCCCTTTGGAAAGTGAACGTTGATGTTTATGAAATAAACATAATGTTTGCAAGATTTTGGATACATCAAACCCTATAAACTTAATATCCCAAAATAAATCTTTTGAAGTCATCATCATCATAATTCATTATCTTATTTTCTCCCCTCATGATTCATTACAAACATATTATTCATTAAGAATAATTTCAAAAATATCATTAATCAGAAATGCAAAAAATTCACAATTTCAAATTCATCACAAAATGTAAAAGCAATATGACAGACTAGAATCTGATAATCCATATATACTGGCATGTGAGTTTGAACTTTGATGTATGTTACTGATACTGCAGATCAATTGTAATAAGCCTTACTGTAAATACACAACATACTGTTAATAGCTTTTAAAGCTTAAATAAATGAAACTAGTTCAAAAGCAAATCATTTCAATTATAAAGATAAATAAAATCCACATTAGAAGCCTATTAAAGGGGCAGTAGCACGTTTTTAGAGGGAATAAAAGGTGATTTCAGTAAAATGAAAATTAATGGTTCCAATTGAAAGACAATGTATTTAAACTAAATGGAGCAGTAATAATTCAAATATATCACGTAAAATTTAGCCATGCGATTGCTTTTTCTTACACGAAATGAATTAAAGGTGTTCACACAAAATGGCCGCCAATGGATTTTATATGAATCTTCATACTTTGTCCTCTGACTATGGATGATTGGCTAGTGTAATGAGATATTTGACAGTGTCAAAGTAATACATTTAGCATTAACTTACAATTATCACTGAAAATTTTTAAATATGAAATTATCAAAAAACGTGCTACTGCCCCTTTAAGCACAATGAATAAAAAAATTCTATAGAAAATAAATCAAAACCAAGACATCCATTGCATTAGTTCTAGACCATTTACAATTAGTTTATGTTCATGGAGATAATTATTTCGCAACATCCTGAGTTTTGCAAAAGATCATGTATTTTTTATATGTGTATATAATGTATATGTAAATATATATATGTAAAAGATAATTATATTTAAAGCAGAGGAGAGGGATAATGTTCTTGAAAAGAATTATTTCTCAATCTTTCAAATATATCTGCATGTTTTCTATTGTGAGGATACTTGTGACGTAATTACTCTTGTGTGGCAATGCTGATCTGAATATCCATTTAAATCAGAGTATATTCAAAATTGTTCAAACCTACATAAGTCAAACAAAAAGGTTCCTTTAATTATTGTATCAGTTTTGTATTTTAGCTGTTCTCTTCTGTCCATCTTGTTAAACGAATGCAAATAATATTTAATGTACATAATATTAGGGAGAGGGTTTTCTAAGTTGTATAACTTGTACCTAATCCTTTTCTGATGAATGAAATATGTTTAAACTAAACTGAGGGTCTAAGGATGACAATTTGTGTAACACAACTAAAACATAAGTAGTCTAGGATCTACTCTTTTTCTGATTGAGGTCTTGACATTTTGACATTTTGAGCTGGTTTTTGATATATTCTTTTGTCTTCTGGTTCCAGGGCTTGTGTTATATAGAATTAATCAGCCTTGCTCAAAAATGCCCTGGGCTGTTTTTACACTTACATTACTATTCAGTTACTTAAACTGTTTGAGAGGAATTTTAGAAGTTGGAAGACAAGGACTTTTATTGATGATTAACTTCTTTATCGTAGAAAGTAGTGACGTTTCAGTATAGAATAAAATGGAATTAGGATCTTTATAGACTAACATTTAGCCTCAGAAGTATTTTTTTTCTATATTAACAATATTTTTAAACAATACATGTATTATAACAGAAGATGCTCCTAAAGCTGAGCAATCTAGACTTGCTATACTTTTCTAGACTTGGTTGGTCATCAATTAAATATTTTTGCTTTAGGGTCTGGATGACAGACTAGGATCTATACAAAAACGTTGCTTGTTTCTACAATAAAGAAGTTGATCATCCATAAAACTCCTTGTCTTTTTGATATTTCTATATTGCCCTCTTGATAACATATATTATCCAAAACATTGCAATATCCTTGACTTATTTTAACAGAATAGATTGACACAATATCAAATCACAAAAGCCTGCAGACATGACTGCCTCTCGCAATCGTTCAACAGCTAGTCAAACACTGGTTTAAACATGCCTTTCCTTGTGCATGTGTGCATGGCGTTTTTATTTGTGTGGTTTTTCTTTTGTAATCTCTTTGTGCTGATTTTGTGTATATGAATACATTCCACAAAAGCTTATATCATAGGCATATTAAATGGTTACAGTGACTCAAGGTTTGTCAATTATGTGGTAGACATTTTTATGGGATGTCATATTGATAATGAATAGTGAAGTAATATCACCTCACTCTGGAAGTAAGGCCATTTATATTTATTTCTGTGTTTTACACTGCTCCAAAAGAAAACATGAGAAAACTTTCAAAAACCCTTTTTAAGTTTCTTTCTGTGATCCCAAAAAGCACATCTAGAGATCACGGTTAAAAAGTGTATGAAGCTTGGTGAAGCTAGCATGTGTAGTTTAGGAGATATACTCCGGACAAAATTTCGGGATGGAGAGGACGGACACTTACATACGGACGGATGAACAGAATGAACATTATATACCCCTGTCCTTCGTAAACGGGGTAAAATTATAGAGGGCCTATTGTTTGATTAAGGATTAAGACTCCCGCCACACCCTGTGATAAGATACTGCTAATCAATACACTACACACAAATATCCCGGTTGCCCTGAATACTCAGGTTGCTGTGCCCTCGTGAAATCTGTGTCAAAAAGAAAGGTTTCGCCTTTCAATTATATAGCGCTGGTCAGTCTGTCTAGTCAATGACTAACCCTGATACGAGACCCTAAATTCCCACCCAGGTTATCAAGTTGAACTAACACTGTAGAGTACAGTATGTCTACAAAGCAGGCTTTCAAACTAGACAAATGATTTAAATAAAATCAAAATATATATTTTTTTTTTAGAAATTTCTTCTCTTTTATGATAACTGAAAAGGCGATCTTAATTTACAATAGGAAAAATTGTTTGTGTAACCTTAAAATCTAAAATTCAAATCACAAAGCAGGAAATTCTCTTTAAATAAGAGTAACTCTTAATTGTCTTCATCACAAGAGAGTTTAGAAAACCATTTGTTCCCATGGCATCCAGCAGTCACAGTGCCTTTTTAAGCTAAAGGATCCATTCAAGCAGGGTATTTTTTGTGGAAACAAAATTCAGGAGGACTTTCCTTTTTACAATTATATATGTTTTTACATGATAATTACACACTTAATTTCAAATATGTTTGTGAGGTTAGCATTGCAGTTGTTAAAGATTTAACAATTTGACAAAGAATAAAGTGGGATGCATTACCTAGACAAAATTCTGTTGTAACTGATAACTTTTATTATGAATTATTTGTAAATATTCTCCTCTTCTATCAATCAAGTTGTTATTTCTTAATTTTGTTAAAAGGCAGTAGCACGTTTTTAGGGGGAATATAAGGTGATGTCAGGAAAACGAAAAAAAATGGTTCCAATTGAAACACACTGCCTTTAAACGAAATGAAACAGTATTGCTTTTTCTTACACAAAATGAATTAAAGGTGTTCACACAAAATGGCCGCCAATGGATTTTAGGTGAATCTTCATACTTTGTCCTCTGACTATGGATGATTGGCTTGTGTAATGAGATTTTCGACAATGTTAAAATCATACATTTAGCATTAACTAACAATTATCAGTGAAAAATTAAAAATATAAAATTATCAAAAAACATGCTACTGCCCCTTTAATGGATAAGCATAATACAGCACATTTTTATCGCAATGCTAACATTTCAAAATGGCGGGTGAAAGCCGATCGAGTGGTGCCTTTTAAAACTAATCATTTAAAATCCAAGATGGACAATGTTGATAAAGCCTTGCCCATGTAGTGAGCTTATCAAAAATCTCAAACTCAGTGGCCATCTTTGCAAAAGATTCAATATGCAACGATGAAGCAAGATGAAGATGAAAGAAAATAGTGCAAACAGATATAACTATCATCGACAGTATGAGTAAATACATAGACACACCCAAAAGGAGGCAAAAAACTTTCAATAAAAGCTACTATTTACAAAGGGATTCCATAATATTTGTTTTGGGACATAGAGAGGACTGTTTAGAAATGTGTCATTCAAATATGGGTTAATCTGCACTTACATTATTTAGGGGTTAAAATGCTACATCACCAACTGTGAGTGATATGTAGATAAATACTGTCACTCCTCTTGCTTGGAGATGTTCAGTCCAAAACTAAATAAGCAACCAAACAACGTCAGCTATCCTTAATGGAAGAATCATGAATAATAAAAAATAAAAAATATTAAGAAAGAAAATCGAAACCTGAATCATTTAATCAGTCCTGAAAAGTTTTTTAATATATTTGATTTAAAAATGATATCAAACGTGAAAGACAGTTGTTCATCCCAAGTTTTGATGAGCAATGCCTAACAGATTTTGAGTTATGTGCTGGAAAAACAAGTTTGAAAAGTGTTCCCATCGAGTGAGTGAATGAGTTATCGTTTTACACCGCTTGGACAATATTCTGTGTTCCCATCAAAATGCCAGAGAAATTCCTGAGGAGGCTTAATTGTAAATAGTATACATGTATGTGTGAATAATCATTCCTTCAACCATTAAGAAAACTGAAATATTGTGAACTATGCAAATTAATAATTAGATAATTACTGAATTATACCTATTAAGCGCCCTGGGCATACAAATTTTGGAAAGAGGGGGTGCTAATTAAAATGTCTTAATCATTCAGTCAAATGATAATTCTTTTTGTATATTCTCGATCTGCATAAAGTTTTACAGCAAAACGACACAAATCCCATGACCTTGATTAAAAAGGAGGACTGAAATCAAGTCTTCAAACCGTGTTTTATGTAAAATTTCATAGGTTTGTTATGTAAGGTATGCCTGGAGAGGGGGCGCTTAATGTTTTCGAGTTAAAAGCACTGTTAGGGGGCGCTGATAGGGAAAGGGCGCTTATAGGGAAAGGGCGCTTATTACGTCAAATACGATAAAAAATAAGAGAAACGTCAGTCAGAGACAACATTGACTGAGTAAAATTATGGACAGAATCTGACATGCAATCTTACATCACTAGGGTACCAGGAACATGAAAAATATTATAACAAAGGCAGATTTTTAAAAAAACACCTCTTTTAGAAGAGAATAAATTTTGGTTACAACTTTGCACTATATACCTGATTACAGAAAGATGTGAATTTTTTTTAATTATTTTATTTCTTTTTTTTGTGTACATCCACATTTTAGTTCAAGTTACATAGAAGGTGACATTCACATAGCAAAATGTTTTTACATGACAGAATTTGAAATATATTTGAAAGATGTGTATTTGCCTACCACTGAGAAGAGAATCAGGCACACCGGTGAAGAAGTTGACCCCGATATCGGTGACACACTGATGGAAGAAGGATGGATCCAGTTGCGAGTTCATCTCGGGGCAATCAGAGACAAAAGAAGGAATCACTTGCGTCTGAGTTGCCCTCGTTGACATCCGTAAAGCATGGCTACACACGGTGCGCTGGAAGAGATTTCATAATTACTAACGAGGGAGAAATACTTATGACAAGATCTTGTAGATATCTTATATGATGGCAATTTGTCATTACTAACGAAGGAGAAATACTTATGACAAGATCTTGTAGATATCTTAGATGATGGCATTTTGTCATTACTAACGAGGGAGAAATACTTATGACAAGATATTGTAGATATCTTAGATGATGGCATTTTGTCATTACTAACGTGGGAGAAATACTTATGACAAGATCTTGTAGATATCTTAGATAATGGCATTTTGTCATTACTAACGTGGGAGAAATACTTATGACAAGATCTTGTAGATATCTTAGATGATGGCATTTTGTCATTACAAACATCTAAGGGAGAAATACTTATGACAAGATCTTGTAGATATCTTAGATGATGGCATTTTGTCATTACGAACGTCTAAGGGAGAAATACTTATGACAAGATCTTGTAGATATCTTAGATGATGGCATTTTGTCATTACAAACATCTAAGGGAGAAATACTTATGACAAGATCTTGTAGATATCTTAGATTTTGGCATTTTGTCATTACTAACGTCTAAGGGAGAAATACTTATGACAAGATCTTGTAGATATCTTAGATGATGGCATTTTGTCATTACGAACGCCTAAGGGAGAAATACTTATGACAAGATCTTGTAGATATCTTAGATGATGGCATTTTGTCATTACTAACGAAGGAGAAATACTTATGACAAGATCTTGTAGATATCTTAGATGATGGCATTTTGTCATTACTAACGCCGGAGAAATACTTATGACAAGATCTTGTAGATATCTTAGATGATGGCATTTTGTCATTACTAACGAGGGAGAAATACTTATGACAAGATCTTGTAGATATCTTAGATGATGGCATTTTGTCATTACTAACGCCGGAGAAATACTTATGACAAGATCTTGTAGATATCTTAGATGATGGCATTTTGTCATTACTAACGAAGGAGAAATACTTATGACAAGTTCTTGTAGATATCTTAGATGATGGCATTTTGTCATTACAAACATCTAAGGGAGAAATACTTATGACAAGATCTTGTAGATATCTTAGATGATGGCATTTTGTCATTACGAACGTCTAAGGGAGAAATACTTATGACAAGATCTTGTAGATATCTTAGATGATGGCATTTTGTCATTACAAACATCTAAGGGAGAAATACTTATGACAAGATCTTGTAGATATCTTAGATTTTGGCATTTTGTCATTACTAACGTCTAAGGGAGAAATACTTATGACAAGATCTTGTAGATATCTTAGATGATGGCATTTTGTCATTACGAACGCCTAAGGGAGAAATACTTATGACAAGATCTTGTAGATATCTTAGATGATGGCATTTTGTCATTACTAACGAGGGAGAAATACTTATGACAAGATCTTGTAGATATCTTAGATGATGGCATTTTGTCATTACTAACGAGGGAGAAATACTTATGACAAGATCTTGTAGATATCTTAGATGAAGCTTGGAAAGACAATGTTAACTGGTTAGAATCAACCCATACTGTAAGGACATAATGTTCAGAAGCTCTACACAATATCACCTCTGGGGCTTATCATCAGGAAAATCTTTAATGCAAACCCACAGGAATCAGCAAGTTTTATGTGTGACACAGAACTAATCATGACTATCATCAGGCTTTCTTGCCAATTTGATTGAGAAAATGATATGCTTAATTGTAACTTTTCTTAAAAATTTAAAAGAGCTCAAAGAGCTTATTTAAACAGTTTTTTTAACTAAGGTTACAAATTCTACATATGCAATGATAGGTTTTGCCCAGGTTGCTCCGTGAATAACATTTAACTTGTATTACATTTAAACAATACTCACCAGAGCATGGCTATTTGAAATTATTCTCAACATCTGTAGTTTAATCCTTAAATCTCCACAAGAATATCTTCTTTAAAATTCTTATCTTCTTTCCTGTAAAAAAGAAATGCAAAATTATTCGCAAGTGAATCCTGAAATAAACCTTTCACAAGAGAAGTTGCGGCTAAGTAAAAGCACAAACCTCAAATGCTCAAGAGTTTATTGATAAACTAATGTTATGACGTTGTCAGTACATCACGCACGAGGCTGTCCCTGTCATGAATCTATAATACAATACAACACAGGATATTCTTTTCCAAATACAGTGCTTTCATTAAAGTGCCACTCAGCTTTCTGTTGGTTTCAAAAATACTAGCTGTTGCTGGAAAGTATCATTGCCATGTCTATTTTTTAAGTAGAGTTAAATAAATGGGCAGTAGCACGTTTTTCGAAAATTATATATTTTAAATTTTTCACTGATAATTGTTAGTTAATGATAAATGAATTATTTTGATAGTGTCAAAAATCTCATTACACAAACCAATTATCCATTGTCAAAAAACAAATTATAAAGATTCACATAAAGTCCATTGGCAGCCATTTTTGTGTGAACACCTTTAATTCATTTTGTGTATGAAAAAGGAACTGCATGGCTGAACATTACATTACCGGTATATATTTGATTTATTACTGCTTCATTTAGTTTAAATACATTTTTTTTCGACTGGAACCATTTAGTTTCATTTTCCTGATATCACCTTATTATACACCGCCTAAAAGTGTGCTACTGCCCCTTTAATGATGACCTGTGTTATAAAACCAGCCAATATTCAGAGGCTGATGCATGCTAATTTAGTCAAACTCAAGTTTTGAAACATGTTTTAAAGAACCACTCCATGAGTTCAGTGTTTAACTAACGCACGGAAATAAAAATGTCCTTTTGGCTATTTATCACCCGTCTGACACTTTGTAGCTCGTTTTAACAACGATCTATAGACATTCGAGAATAAAAGGTATAATTCTTTGAAAGCTAATGATTGTTCTTGATTAACGCAATCATTAAATTAAATAAAGATAATTTTTGTAGCTGATAAAACGGATAAATATTCGCAATCTCAGCAATGTTTTCCGCCGTGAATGAACCGGAAAGAACATTTTCGCCCCCATTTACGCTGATTGGTCACTAAGAAAACCGGATCAGTAGCCGTACCGCGCCGTTATATTTCCCTAAAGGCCGCTTTTGCGACCGTAATGGCAGGTATCGTCCCTGCAATTGACATTATCGCTGCCGAAATTAACGCTCGTGCATGTAAAATTGACGCATTTTTTCCATTGTAGAGGAGATTTTTTCTGTTTTTGTTGTTTTTTGTACAAAACAGGAGGATATTATTTCCAAAAGGACATTTTTATTTCTGTGCGTTAGGGGGGCCTGAATTAATGCATGTACCCGTCTGCCAATTGCTGGTTACTTTCAGACGAACTTATTTGGAGAACAGGTCAGCAAGCCCAGCTGGGTTATCGTGTGATTTTAAAGATATGAAATGTTTTCAAAGGGCAGGGCTTGCCAACTGTTTAGGAGGGCTGGTTGATTTTTCAAACAACAAGCCCTGCTTGTCAAGAAATGTGAAAAAGATTAACTTATATTATCTGATATTAACAGTGTTTCAATAAATTTATTGATCAAGATGGACAAAGTGTTGCTGATAAGAATCATTTAAATGCTAATCTGTTCAGGAGATTGACAATAATCACTATAAGCTATATAGATCATAATGGGTCACAATGCTGATTGAAAATTTGACAATGACACATCAATTAGTGAAAAGTCATTTCAACATTTCGAAAATGTAAGGCACAAAAGTCCCAAGTAAGTTTGAAAATTTAAAAATCAATAAATTTAAACATCAATAAGTCAAAAGTTATTTTGAAAATGTAAAGCATACAGAATATGGAATTTGAGTTGATAGTATTTGAAGGTTTTGTATGACTGGTATTTATGCAAATTAGTCTATAAAAGTGTGTTCAAGACTTCAAAAGGAAAACTAAAACTTGTCTTTTAGTTGGCATCTTGGAATGAATGTAAGATCTTTAGAAGGAATACCATCATAATTAGTGTTTTAGCAAGCATGGAACCACAATAAGATATCATGCAAAGTGTCTTTATAAGCAGATTTGGGTAGATAGGGTTAAATAGGTTACAGAATAAGTATACGCACTAAATATCTATGTAACTTCCTCTTCTGCACATGACAAGTCTGTGTTTCAACTAAATTAAAAATTGGTATTTTTGGATTAAATGCAAGAAGGCGTAAATAGATATAGATATGCCATATTGGTACAGGTGTATTTCTGTATAAAGCCAAACTGAAATAATCATTAGGAAATAAATACCTACTATCTATCATAGTCACATCTGTCGTGACATCGTTATATTTGGGAGAATACTATCTGAAACCTGTCACATCTGCTGTTGATAACAATATCAAAGGACAAAATGTTTTAGTTAGATTACAATATAACACACATTGAATATCTATAATTTTAATAAGAGGACTCACAAGCACTAAGTTCATAAATCAAACATTTTTATACCTTAAAGTTTAGCTATGTCTTATGTTTGTCTCTAATTCTTTCTATAATTTTTCTATAAAAAAGTTCTAACTCAAATAAATTATTTGCACGATTTCACGATTTCACATACTGCCTATTAAAATTAAATCCTAAAAATAAAATTTGAAAACAAGTGAAAAATATCAAGTAAATTGGATTTTCAGTTGTTAAAAAAATTAATACAAAAAACAAGCTCTTTGGGAATATGAAGAATATTTTGTTATTCACATGCTATTATTATGTCAAGCAGATTGAGAAACAAGGTTGAAAACCTAGGCCTCCAAATGACACATATTGTCAACATCAGCGAGTTGATCCTTAATCCAGACTGTAGCGGACAAGCTAGACTGTCAAAGGCTCTCTTTAATCATTTTCCTTTGTAGTATTAGTGAGGACCGAATTCTTATGAAGCAAGTAGATCAATGGCTATGTGGTTTAGAAACGATTGGAGAGATCTACTTATTTGCATTGTGTCATTTTGAGAGAAAAAAAAACATAAAAAATATCTAATTAAAGAGACTTAGGTCAGTCTGACAATCACTATTGCAACAAAGTGAACTTCCCTACCGCTACCCTTGACAACTAAATATTGTGTTTGAAGTAGGTTAAATTTAATCTATACGATCATCTTACAAGTAATCAAGTCCAAGGAATCAGTTTTGAATTAAATTTGTATGATAAATAAGCTAAGTTTATTTTCAAGCCACAATGCCAAAAAACTATATTACCTAGCCTTGTCTTCTTTCTCTGTGATTTGTCTAAAGTCGAAATGTGCTTCAACCGAAATGGATCTTTAACAGGATGTAGTTTTTTCAGCCTATCCGACTTTTTCTAGTGCCAAGCTATAGATATTTTCAGGCGTCGATAAACTTGTTGAGAATAAATCAATGGCACAAAATGACTAGACACGTGTTGTCTATTGCATAGGTGTATATAACAGTGTAGATATAAGAACCGCATCGCTAGTTACACCAAAAATAACCACGCCCACTTCAGCTCATTGGCAACTATCGTTTATTAGGATAAGCAGTCTACACAATGAAAGAAAAATGGTCGTATATTACCTGCAAACTAAGTCGTCTGGCTAAAATCTGTTGCAAAAACTGTCGATATTTGCATCCTAAGCCATGCTTTTCGTTATCAACGATCCCAGGGCAGACCAC
Source organism: Steromphala cineraria (assembly GCA_916613615.1). NCBI lineage: Eukaryota > Metazoa > Mollusca > Gastropoda > Trochida > Trochidae > Steromphala > Steromphala cineraria. Next base: position 44,512,637 of record OU744736.1, on the reverse strand, counting down.
AAGCGAACTCAAAACCGGCACGATCCTCGTTCCACCATAGGACGAAGGGGGGTAACTCTTCCACCGACTGGCTTGTGTTTACCGCTAACAATGATATCAGGAAAGAGGAATGCATTCCATTAGAAGTGATAAGATAAGATAATATTAATCTTTATTGTCTGTTAAGGAATTTGTGTTACATTTAAGTGAGCATGAAATTCAAAATTATAAACACATTATTCTTAATAAATACAAAAACATTTATATATAAATGAATTAAAGAACATATATTTACAATGAACAAATAGTGTGATAGTGAGCCATTAACGATGATGTTTTCTATTTCATTCTCTTGACAACATGTGTTGGAATTTTGAAAATTTAAACAATAGCAGGCTAAATCATGGTCATTAATTATTGTGATTACATGTGACTAAATAAACATTTTCATCACATAGGCCTCTGAAGTGTTCTTATTCACTTAACTATAACGAAAACAAGTACAATGTAAACATATTTTATAACCAATTACAGTTTTAGTGAATTAGGTTAAGTTTGACACTAATAGATGTCATAGTGATTTTAACCACAGGGGTTCGAATCTCGAAGTGGACAATATAACAAAAAATATTAAAAACCTGGACTTTTGCACTCATATATCTATTATATAGAATAGGTAGAGATTACGCTATTTAAATCTTTATTTCTTGACCGATTTCGTTCAAATTTGAGATGTAGGTTTATCTCAACATATGAAAACGATATATGAGTGCTAAAGTTCAGGTTTTTAATATTTTGTGTTATATTGTCCACTCCGAGATTCGAACCCCTGTGATTTTAACTATTGCTTTGGAACCTACGATCGACGCGCTGACGTTTAACGTACACATAATTTCGTTTGACGTTTTTGATTAATATTAAGAAAACTGCATCTCCTATAATAGCAGATATGCAACCAGAGACTCTATGTACAGATTATATTTCTATAATGTCTCTGATGCAACACACCCATTACGTTAAACATGGCCGCCAATGGGCCATTCGAATCACAATTTAAGGTTCACATTTACGATGTTTAAACAAGTACGATTCGATAAATAATTAACGGATAGCGGAAATGTAATTACGTATAAATAGCTGCGTTGATTTCCATGCTGTCTACAAAATATGACAGCAATCGGATCATTTCCTAATTTATGATGATTATTTTCCAAACTAATAATTAACATGCAAGTCTATGGGAATGACGTCCCTTGTACTTAATAATATGACCACCAGCTGTGGCATTGGCAAATTTAAATCTAAATCTAACTGCACATGATAGTAAGCATACAGCGAAGCGCATAAAGGAAATTAAATTCATAAAATGATAACATATTGATAAGAATATCTAGATTCGAAACTGAATTCCCATTTGTCTGATATCGTTCTCATATTCCATGAAAAATACTCATTTTGGAGAAAAACATTTTTAGGGAATAAGTGTGACTTTATCAGTAAACGTTTTCAGAAGCGACTTAATTTGAACTGATCTTTGACGTGTCTTTATATGAACTTAGCTAAACATTGATCAAATAAGGAAGACAAGAGTCCAATAAAGAAGTTGTTCATCCGGGATCCATAGAATTACTCTTGTCTTCCTTATACCATCAACTTCTAGAATGCCACTCAAACAGCTCATTGATCAAATGTTTAGCTAGGTCTTAAAAGAAAAAATTTATTCAGATCTCCGATCTGTCTCTTGTTACTTAGTTATCTTACTTAGGCAAGCCGGCGGATGATGCAATATACACCCGTTACCCCTAACATGAACACCCGGAATGAGCGCCTCGTGTGAAGTGGACTTTGGACCGATGAGCTCCGAAGAGAGGACCTTGAACTAAAGAGGCTGTGAATGAACTCCAGTGAAGTAGGCTATGCGTGTCGTTGACCTTACGCACGCTACGGTGTTGAAATACAGGATGGTGTATAGTATCTCCGAAAGGGGGAGAGGGAGAGATAGGCAGAAGGAATTGAGATAGAAAGAAAGGCGGAGGATGGTGTGAGTGCATGGATCATATTTTATTCTTCTCCACGTTAGGCAGATTATGGCGTATTGTTCTTATATATACATACGGAAAAAAGTTAAGCACCCTCTAAATTCGAAAACTAAAAAAAGATGCTGTTGGCAAAGTTACGGTACCGTGAATAAATTCATGACTTTTTTTAATTTATGATTTATGACATAAAAATGTAGACTTTGTTCATAATTTCTTCAAAGAAAGATCGTCCATGTAGACATTTTATGAAATTACGATTGAATTTTTGTTGGTACTAAAATTTACCAAAATAAGTATGGCTGTAGTGCCAAAACTAGGCAATAGAAAATGAGTTTCAGACATCAAAAATAACATTTGTGTTACCAACTTGACCTTCCACACATCAAATCATCTCTTATATTACAGAATAAGGAAGTAACTGGTTGTTGAAATGGAATCCCTTTTTTCAACAGTTAATGTCAATTATTGACAAAATGGTTGGAATCATACGATTTTGGAATAGTCTTTGGATTCTTTTGAGTTCAAGCTCTTAATCGAACACTTCTCATTGATTTCTAGTGGTCATTACAGTTGACACTGACCATCTTTTGTTATTAAACCATTTTCCTTGAATTTTGGTTTTTGGAGAATTATCGACTTTGAAGGTTATCAGAGGTTTTAATAGTGACTTTTGACTGAAATGTTGATACAAAAGTTTGACTGGGGGGATTGAAAGAATTGAATTACGAACATCAGAATAATGTAACTTGTTTTTTGACATAAAACTACAACAATTTAATGAATGCAAATATCAAAAAGATGCGAAACGTTATCAGGATGAAACATTCTTCCCTTAACTGCTAAATTATGGTTCTATCATACAATACGATTATTTCTACAACCACATCGCCTTCTTTTTTATCATGCACTTTTTGCAGCTGAAAAATCGTTGGGGTGCTTAACTTTTTTCCATATGTATATATAGATCATATTTGTAATAAAAGGAAATGCAGAAATTACATATTTCTGCCCATGGCCTCCGGCAGCCACAGTGCAGCACCAGTTCAAGCGATGTTCTATCCTTTGTGGTGTGTGTGTGTGTGCGTGCGTCAAGTGCGTGCGTATAGATGTGTGTGTATGCGTTTGTTGTGATTTATATAAACTACAGTGTCCTGCCAAAAGTTTTGCAACAAACGTCATTTTCCCATAGGATCCAATGTTATTTCATTGTAGCATAAATAATTATCATAATCATGATAGTGAACGAAAAGTCATAAAACTTGGTAAGTTTGTTGTCTAACAAGTTGAGATCATGTTCATAATTTTCAATTTAATTAATTTTAAGAATTGTGTTTGAAAAAAGCCAAAATATGACTCGGTATTTCTACCGTGACGTCACTTCCCCATTGCATGCCACCATAATTATGTTGGCAGCAGCCGAAAACGGTGGAAAAATTATACATACCCCAGTAATCTTTTAACCATTTCGTTAAAAAACCTTGTATCCACACTCTGTAATTATGTACGTCTTGCAGAGTAGATTTTCTGTTTTCATGTCAATTTTCAGTTAAAAATATCTTAGAATGTGTAAATTAAAATTATTTATGCTACACTGAAATAACATGGGAGCCTATGGGAAAATGACGTTTGTTGCAATACTTTTGGCACGGCACTGTAGTTTAAATCATGCCGATAAAGTCTGAAAATCTGAAGATTGTATAAACCAAACAAACCATTTCTAGGTCACACATTATGTCCCTGTTAATAAGTTTTGCAGAATATCTGAATTGTTCAAACACTAATGATAAAGTTAAGGAAGCAAAATCATTAATTGACTCTTTCATCTGCCAGGTTAACGGTTAAGCTGAACCCCTGTACAGAATATGTATCCCAAACCGTCATATATCCCATTTGTAAGGCAAACATTTGCTCATGTGCAATATGCTTAGCCTTTATGGTTCGTTTTATGTACCCTAAATATTTCGCAGCAAAGACGCATAATCTGCAATTTCATCAATAGCCATGGGGGTGATGAGACTGAGAAGACTTCACAGATTCAGGATATTCGTGTATATCTTAAAGGGGCAGTAGCACATTTTTATGGGGAATATAAGGTGATGTCAGGAAAATGAAAATTAATGGTTCCAATTTAAAGACAATGTATTTAAACTAAATGACGCAGTACTAATTCAAATATATAACATAAAGTTTAGCTATGCGATTCCCCTTTCTTACACAAAATGAATTAAAGGTTTTCACACAAAATGGCTGCCCACAGATTTTATGTGAATCTCCATACTTTGTCCTCTGACTATGGATGATTGGCTTGTGTGATGTGATTTTTGACACTGTCAAAGTAATACATTCAGCATTAACTTACATTTATCAGTGAAATATTTCAAATATAAAATGATCAAAAAACGTGCTACTGCCCCTTTAAGTGTTATTTGGAACACCAGAGAACTCAAAGTGCGTGAAAACGATAGATCTAGCTGCTTAGGCTAGCATACAACTGTTTTTACTTACCTGTAGCAAATGAATTTGCAACTAGGTGCAAATTTGCTTCTGATAGCAACATTTTCACATGAGTAAATGCGTCTATACATCCACAGATACACACTTAAGTAAAATTTGCGTATATGCAAACATTACACACGCAATCTTGAGATCTTGCCGATTGGGTATTGGAGCTTTAAGCGTATATTTTACTAACGCTTCAGTAAATGCCACAGTTTGATCTTGCAAAGATAATACAAGTTGTGTATAAACTTGTTATGGAGATCAATATTCGTGTTTCGAAAATGCAAAATCTATCTCAAAACACACAGATTTTATAAAACGTTTAAATGCAAAATATCAGCACTTCTATTGAGGCTAAAATAATTATTTGGTTAAAAATCATACTGCTAAAAGAATTTAAGCTCAACATTTCATCCATTTCATTTTCTCAATTTCTAGTAAAAATACTTATTTGAAATGAAAACTAACTTAGAGGGACAGCCCTATCGGAATATGTTTGTGTGGAAACGAAATTTATTTGTGTCTCCTTCTTTATCAAGTTTTAAAATATAAATTTAAAAAAATGGTACCTCCAATAACATGTTTCAACTTCTTTTAGAGGCATTTTAGAAGTTGGAATGACAATAATGCCGAGGAGTATATGGATGACAACTTCTTGATTCATTGAATGCGACGTTTCGACACAGATTCTTGTGTCGTTCTCAAGCAGAGAAAGAGTAAATAAATGATGTAATTAATTAACTGTAATCACTCATGTACATCACTGGCCTCTATCAATTAAATGTAAACATCTCCTGCATTGTACATTACTGGCCCAATCTTATTAAAAAAAGATCTATTTGCTACAGTACGCTACGCATGTAGTAAATCTGCGTAACGTAGTGAAGCAATTAAGATATTATTTTAATGAGATTGATTACTGGCCTCTTTATCACTTATCTCTGTGTAATTACATTTACTCGTTTCATTAAGTTGTTACTGTGTATTTATTGTACTATTTACTTATATATAACCCCTACATCATTACTCTTCCCTTTCTTGAGAACGACACAAGAATCTGTGTCGAAACGTCGTATACAATGAACAAAGAAGTTTTCATCCATATACTCCTCAGCATTAATGTTTCAACTTGGTTGTGTTATAAGCATGTACTGATAGCATTATATGCATAAACTTAAAAGTCCCCGCTTCCGCAATAAATACCCCGATAGGACTGTCTCTTTAAAGAGCCAATCAGTGAGTTAGGGTCATATGTTTGACAATCTTTATGAATAGTGTCATCTGATCGCGATGTATGGACTGTTTATTTTTATTGAAAACAAGTATGTGTCATATAATTGAGAATTGGGGATCTGTGCGATAGCTGGAAGTCATATCATGTATTATGCCATATAGGCTACGTTCCTATCAGAGCATAAGAACATGTTCCTCTTTTAATGAATGTTAAACAGAAGTGACTGCGAGATTCGAACCTGGAATCCTTTTCAATGTAGCCGAACACTTTCAATGAGACCACGAGCAATTACATTGGAACCAGATGGAACGTTTTACTCAAACCGATCCGATTTCAATGACATCGAAAACAATGCTGACTTCCAACAGATAATTGTTATATCTTTCCTCATCCCTTTCTCGAACTCGGAGATATTTTACTTGGACCTTTCAAAAACATTCAAATACTTTTTTGATGGGCATTCTAGAAGTTGCTATAATGAAGAAAATAAAGGCAATGTTATGGATATACAACTTCTTTATTCAAGATTGCGACGTTTCGACATGATACTATTACTAATGTCGTTCTCAAGCAAGTGATGACTTGCTTGAGAACGACATTAGTATCTACGTTAAAGGGGCAGTAGCACGTTTTATGATAATTTAAGTTTTTTTATATTTTAAAATTTTCACAGATATTTGTAAGTTAATGCTAAATGTATTATTTTGACAGTGACAAAAAACTCATTACACAAACCAATTATCCATAGTCAGAGGACAAAGTATGAAGATTCACATAAAATCCACTGGCAGCCATTGTGTGAACACCTTTAATTCATTTTGTGAAAGAAAAAGCAATCGCATGGGTAAACTTATTTTCGATTTATTTGATATGTTATTGTAGTATCACATGGTCAACATAGCCTATATTTGGAGCATTTTAAACATTTGCAACTGAGTAACCTCCTGGACCTGTACGTTTTTGCGCATGACCTCCTTGTTATTGAAAATCATGTATAAGATAAACCCAACTGAGGTGTGTACTTTCTTTTGTACCCCAGTTTATAACTCAATCTGAACGTTTTTTTACATTTTGAAGTCATTTCCTTAAAAGTAATAAAACACGACAAACTTAAGCGAGCATAACAACACTTGTGCTCTGTACCAAATGCGCTACAAACACAATTGCAGCCTATATTAATTCAAATCTTTATGTAAAAATGTCTATATAAGATTTTTGATCAGAGTAAAGCATTACATAAGGAAGTGATTCGAATAAGGAAGATTTTTGTTCAGAATAAAACACAAACGTAAGGAATTGATACGTTTAAGAAAGATTTTGCTTCAAATAAAACATACATAAGGTATTGATACGCTTAAGGGAGATGTTTGTTCAAAATAAAACATACATAAGGTATTGATTTTAATAAGGAAGATTTGTGTTAAAAATAAAACATACATAAAGTATTGATAGGTGTTGATTTTAATAAGGATGATTTTTTGTTCAAAATAAAACATACATAAGGTATTGATTTTAAAAAGGAAGATGTTTGTTCAAAATAAACATACAAAAGGTATTGATTTTAATAGGTAAGATTTTTGTTCAAACTAAAACATACATAAGGTATTGATTTTAATAAGGAAGATTTTTGTTCAGAGTAAAACATAAATATGAGGAATTGATACGTTTAAGGAAGGGTTTTTGTCCGGAATAAAACATAAACATGAAGCATTGATACGTATAACGAAGATTTTTATTCAGAGTAAAACATAAATATAAGGAATTGATACGTTTAAGGAAGGGTTTTTGTCCGGAATAAAACATAAACATGAAGCATTGATACGTATAAGGAAGATATTTGGCCAGAGTAAAACATAGACATAATAGATTCATAGGTCTAAGAAAGATTTGTGTTCGGAAAGAACATTAACACAAGGGATTGATACGTCTACGTTCAGAAAAAAACAGGATAAACGTAAGTAAGTGATTCTTTAAACAAAATAAAACATAAACTTCAGATTTTGATTCCTATAAGGAAGATTTCTGTTTTAGAAAAATATAGACGTAAGGAAAGTATTCGAATAATGACAATTGTTGACCAAAAAAACCCATTATTTATTGATTCCTATAAGGAAGATTTTTGTTTAGAATAAACCATGAACGTAAGGAAGAGATTTAAATAAGAAAGATTTTTGTTCAGAATAAAAAACAAACGTAAGAAATTGATACGTCTAAGGAAGACTCCGTAAAACAGAAACATGAGGAATTGATTCGTGAAAGGATGATGGTTGTTCAGCGTAAACCATATACACAAGTTATTGTTTCGTCTAAGGATGATGGTTGTTCAGCGTAAAACAAGTACACAAGATATTGTTTCGTCTAAGGAAGATTGTTGTTCAGCGTAAAACAAGTACACAATTTTTTGCAAGATATTGTTTCGTCTAAGGAAGATTGTTGTTCAGAGTAAAACATATACACAAGTTATTGTTTCGTCTAAGGAAGATTGTTGTTCAGCGTAAAACATATACACAAGTTATTGTTTCGTCTAAGGAAAATTGTTTTTCAGCGTAAAACATATACACAAGTTATTGTTTCGTCTAAGGAAGATTGTTGTTCAGCGTAAAACATATACACAAGTTATTGTTTCGTCTAAGGAAGATTGTTGTTCAGCGTAAAACATATACACAAGTTATTGTTTCGTCTAAGGAAGATTGTTGTTCAGCGTAAAACATATACACAAGTTATTGTTTCGTCTAAGGAAGATTGTTGTTCAGAGTAAAACATATACACAAGTTATTGTTTCGTCTAAGGAAGATTGTTGTTCAGCGTAAAACATATACACAAGTTATTGTTTCGTCTAAGGAAGATTGTTGTTCAGCGTAAAACAACAAGTTATTGTTTCGTCTAAGGAAGATTGTTGTTCAGAGTAAAACATATACACAAGTTATTGTTTCGTCTAAGGAAGATTGTTGTTCAGCGTAAAACATTTACACAAGTTATTGTTTCGTCTAAGGAAGATTGTTGTTCAGCGTAAATCATTTACACAAGTTATTGTTTCGTCTAAGGAAGATTGTTGTTCAGCGTAAAACATAAAAATGAGGAATTGATTGGTATAAGGAAGCTTTTTGTTCAGCGTAAAACATAGAAATGAGGAATTGATTGGTATAAGGAAGCTTTTTGTTCAGAATAAAACATCAACATAAGGAATTGAATCGCATATTGATTCGTGTTTCGTGTTAGGGAGACTTTTATTCACGTTTTATTGATAATTCTTATAACTGACATTCAAAAGACACTGACCAGCTTTTCTGACGTCTGTGTTGTGTCAGTTTGCACCTGTGTCTCTCAAGATTTGACATATTTTAGGTTAAGGAGCAGCCGATCAAATCACACGACACAAATTCATTTCAGATTCAAAAGGTCATTTTCACTTAGATGCGTTCTGTTTTGAAGCCAATCAATTTCGTTAAAATGTCTATAAACACTGAAAATTTCATATCAGCTATTCTGATATTCGTACACAGAATTATATAAACACTCACATTAACAGATTATCTTGATCTTTATATATTTACCTCATGGGTTATTTTCTTCTTAAGTATCAAGAAATAAAGATTAAATGGAAATAAGATGTTAAAGAAAAACAAACGAAATGAGTTGTTAGTCTTCACCCTGAGAGAATGGAGTCATTCTGCACCTCTCTGCAAGTTCCAATGACATTCCAGTGCACTCGTTGACATGATGTCATAACTTCTGTAAGACAATGTGTCATATGTACTTCTCTTTTGTCTGTACACGGCAATAATTAACTTTTTAGAATACCAATCATCATCATCATAGTCGTTTTCATCGTAAATTCTGCGCTCAAATACCCCTAGTTCATGGCAGACGAGGACATACGCATTCAGTTGGATTTTCTATTGATGCAACGTATATTTAACCAGATGGAAGTCTGGTATTTTGTAAGGTTAGTTTCGTTGGGGGAATAGCTTCGGCAGAGCTGGCGACTCGCCCATCCCCAGTCTGTGAGACAAACGACCCAGGAGACACCTGTGTAGCGACCGGAATACAAAGTTTATTTGCAAAACATAATACAAACACAATATATATACATGAAAAAACAATAACCATACTACATAACTCATAACCATAACCATAACACAATGTCTAAACTACGATAAACACTATTACACATTATCAAACTCATGTACAGATCTCAGACATAAAACTCATTATTCATTATACATTCTATTATCAGCAAATTCATATATAATAATGAAAGACACAGGATACTAAAAGAAGAGCATTTGACATATCTGTGTAGCGACCGGAATACAAAGTGCTGGTTCTAAATTGACCCGGCCTTATATAGAAGCTACGACAGGTAATCCATGTGTAGTAATCCCTTAGCTATAAATTCGTGATTGAGTGATACATATCTGGCCCTGACAGTAATGGGCAGATATGTACATGTATCGTTAAATGTTCAGTTATTCAATTCTCTGCACTTTTCACCCTCTATGAAGCATGTTACACCTGCACAAATGGACAGGGCTTACGATGAACCAGATTTTAAATATAAGTTTGCTCCATATGGACAGGATAATTTAGTTTTTCTAAACATGAATATATCTAAATATTTGTTAAGACGATGTCCTATATTTTCTTCAAATATTCCATGTTAATAGTAATATTTTTATCATTCTTTATATCATGTAATATTAGTGTGCCATTAAAGCGCCTTTAAGAGTTAAGGTTTGTTGATATTCTTTACTGTATATTTCTAAGTGTACAATGAAGCCTTATCAAAACTTGGATATCTGTATATTTCTATCCTTCAAACGCTGGTTACTAGGAAGGCCAAACCAAGTGGTTCATGCACCTACGTGTACCTACTATTTGACATATTATGCGCAGTTACTATCGTTGACAGGTTTGACAAACATACATAGCGTGTTCAGTTAGCGGTACATTCAGTGTACAAACCATGTTAATATAGGTTATGTAATATGCCCATTTTATTTACTTTTATTCTGCTTTTGACAAGGTATAATTGGATACTTAAAAAGACAACCTAATCCTTTCAGAATATAAAAGTTATTTAAACTTGATAAAATAGATTCATCTCCGCAACTGTGATTTAATAAGTCAGTGTTAGACTTTTTAAATAAAACATTGTTGACAACGTAATCTATGAGAATTATATCATATTCATTGAACCAAGCTCTTAATTTTCGTGTCACTTAGTTACATTGAGTTCTTCAAATATTCTGTGTACGGAAGAGAATCTCGGAATCCTGGAATCTGTGGAATCTTGACATGGCCTCACCAGCTGGTGGAGTGTTCTGGATCAATTAGAGTCGCCCATATCAATCTGTTCCTGGAACTGGAAATGTGCATCGTAGTCTCTGATCCGCTGGTGTATATAGGCCAGGCAAATATGGTCGCCTTGAGCGCTTCTTGGTCGTATTGCCCTGACATCTTGCTATATCACGTTTGGGCATTATCTGCTCTGACGTATATTCCATGTGTGGGCATCATACATGTATGCTTTGACCTTTATTCCATGTGTGGGCATAATCTGCTTTGACATATATTTCATGTGTGGTCATCATGCTTTGACCTTTAGTCCATGAGTGGGCATTATCTGCTTTGACGTATATTTCATGTGTGGGCATCATATTCTTTGACCTTTAGTCCATGAGTGGGCATTATCTTCTTTGACGTATATTTCATGTGTGGGCATCATATTCTTTGACGTATATTTCATGTGTGGGCATTATCTGATGTGACCTATATTCCATGTGCGGGTATTATCTGCTTTGACGTATATTTCATGTGTGGGCATTATCTGCTTTGACGTATATATCATGTGTGGGCATCATATGCTTTGACGAATATTTTATGTGTGGGTATTATCTGCTTTGACGTTTATTTCATGTGCGGTCATCATATGTTTTGACGTATATTTCGTGTGTGGTCATCATATGCTTTGACGTATATTTCGTGTGTGGTCATCATATGCTTTGACGTATATTCAATGTGTGAGTATTATCTTCTTTGATGTATATTCCATGTGGGCATCATATGCTTTGACGCATATTTCATGTGTGGGCATCATAAGCTTTGACGTATATTCCATGTGTGGGTATTATATTCTTTGACGTTTGTTTCATGTGCGGGCATTATTAGCTTTCACGAGCGTTTTGTGCCTCGGCATTATAAGCTTTATCGTGAATTCATGTTTTTGGCATTATATACACAAAGAACTTAATTAAGCACCCCACTTTTTCAAACAGAAAAACACTGCTAATAATAAACAAAACACATGTACAGGCAAACAATAAGGATGTTTTAATAGAACGATCATCTAGCATCGTGGAAACAAAAACTTCACACGGTTTACGATTCAATGTCACTGAATAACTTGTTTTACAAAAACATTTTTAGTCAAAATCCAAGTTACCTTAAAATTGTAAATAAAAGTCAATATTTTGTGCTGCAATGTGATATTATCATTCTATTGAATGAATTGATGACGTTTTAGTAAATAACCCAATAGCAAAAGTCAACCGTTAAAGCAGTATGAGCCTTCAAAATCACAAAATTATCAATTATCGAATTTAAAGAAAACTGCACAAAGACATTAATTGGTCACTGTCAAAGATAATGGCTTATCTAAAGGAAGGAGAAATGTTTAATCAACAAGTTCAACCCAAGAAATCTTAAATTTACTCGCAAATGTTAAGATTGTTGACATTTTATCAATTTTTTATGTAAAAAGTACTGAAAATTCAATGTCTTGCTAGCCTCTTATCATGCACGATAAAAAGGGTTTTGTGTATGAATGTCAACTAGGGATCAGAAATGTTATTTTTAATTCATAACATCCAAAGTTTATATGTAGTTTTTCCCCTATGACAATAGTTATATTTAGCCAAATTTCAGTAGTTTCACAGTTTTCTCATATTTTCATTATTTTTGCATATTAGCGATTTTTAGTTTAATTAAATAGTCAATAACAAAGCAATTGTTAGATCTGGAGTGGTCAATACATCAAATGAATCCAAATAGTCCAAGAGCACCCAAATTCATTTTACAAAATAGGGGGGTGCTTAATTAAGTTCTTTGTGTATATGTTTCGATGCATATCACACGTCTGATTACATGATTTGACGTCTATTTCATGTGTGGGAATTTTATGCTTTGATATGCAGTCTAGTCAATGTTTATGCTTAGCGACAGCCTTTTTATATTTGTGGTTGTTAAATGCTTTGACGTACAGCCTTTTCCACTTGTAGTTGTCATATGCTTTGACGTGCTTTGACGTGCAGCCTATTCAATATGTGGTTGTTATGCTATGGCGTTAAGCCCATTCCACGTGTTGTGTTTATATGCTTCGACGTACAAAATATTTCATGTGTGGGGTTGATATGTTTTAAAGTGGCAGTAGCACGTTTCACCGAAAATATAAGGTGATGTCAGAAAAATATAAATGAATGGTTCCATCTTAAAGGGGCAGTAGCACGTTTTTTGATAATTTTATATTTTAAGAATTTCACTTATAATTGTAAGTAAATGCCTAATGTATTATATTGACAGTGTCAACAATCACATTACACAAGCCAATCACCCATAGTCAGAGGACAAAGTATGAGGATTCACATAAAATCCATTGGCGGCCATTTTCTTGTGAACACCTTTAATTCATTTTTGCAAGAAAAAGGAATCGCATGGCTGAACCTTACGTTATATATTTGAATTATTACTGCTCCATTTAGTTTAAATACATTGTCTTTCATTTGAAACCATTTATTTTCATTTTCCTGACATCACCTTATATTCCCCCTAAAAACGTGCTACTGCCCCTTTAAAGTCAATGTATTTAAACTAAATGAAGCAAATATATAATGTAAAAGTGAGCCATGCGATTCCCTTTTCATACACAAAATGAATTAAAGGTGTTTATACAAAAATGGCCGCCGATGGTATTTATGTTAATCTTTATACTTTTTTCTCTGACAATGGATGATTGGTTTGTGTAATAAGATCTTTGACACTATCAAAATATTGAATCCAAGTTGTAGGCATAGCTTTGGAGTAGATTCCATGTGGGGAGCATCAGACAGTTGTCTAAATCTGATTAATTAGAATATAAATAGTGTAAAAAAGAATAGGATTGTTTATGCGCACACAGGGCTGTAAATATATCTGAAAGTTAATTATAATTTGATCTTGTAGAGCATATGGGATATGTAAAGGAAATCCAAATTCACGAATAACGGTATTTGGATTGTTGTTTGGCCAAGTTTTAGAGTGTGGTATTGTTCAAAATTAATATAAGGTACTTTCTCGTTGGTAAAAACACCCGGTCTTTGGTGTCAAAATATGAACAATGTTATTGAAATATAAAGTTGGATATGCGTCATATTTCTTTTAATTTTGAGGTTGGTACGTTTTAACAGAAAACTCACAAAACTTTTGGATCAATATGGTGTGATTCATATTTTCGCTATATATACAATGTAAAATGTTAAGCTGTGTATCACATTTACCTTTTGATTCCCTTCACATGTCACACCCCTGGGGTATTTCATCAGGAAAATTTGTAATCCAAATACTCAACTATTGAGTCTTGTTATGAAACCACAACCTTAAAGAAGGTCTAGAATTGAGTTGATTGACAAACATATCTTGAAAACCATTACCTTAGAAAAGGTCTTGAGAGAATTTGACAAACGTGTCGTGGAGATGGAATTGTAAGCAAATCTCTACACAAAACCATGGTGGTGCGCAGCTTCATTCAACGTGGCACTTTTGTTGGCTTCATCAAATCAGAAACAAATACAAGTATATCGGTCAAATCTTCCTGGTTAAAAATCCCAGGGGTGATAAGTTTACGATATAATGTCATTCGGCCTTCATCTGTCTGTTTGTTTGCAAATCATGAATCTTGGAATTGGCAGTATTCATTTTTTACTAATGTTGTCAAACTAGCCTAGACTTCACTAACAGAATTTAGCCCTAGCATTATTGGCAGACGTAGGCCAAGTTAAAAATCTTCAAATAACGAAAGTAGTTCTCGACTAGCTGCCATCAGGTTCTTGTAATTCAAACAATTCAAAACGTTAACTGACAGGCAAAAGAAAGTACACACTTCAGTTGAATTTATTTTATTTAAGATTTTCAGTTACAAATATTTCGTGTTTTGATGTTTTCGTATTCTCTCACTGATAAGTTAAATCATAATTCAAAGAAATAATTTTATGGTGATAAATTGTTAGAAAAATTACTAATGATATAACACAAATGTTCTTCAACAAAGGAGACATAATCTTTGTGTAAATCAATAAACTTGCGTATTTTCACTTCTCTGAAACATTTCAAACATAGTAGGCGTCAAGTCTTACTCCTGTCTTCATTAAACCAAGGGAATCTAACCAAACATTAACCAGACACCAATTTAAAATTCAAACTAATACAAATATGTTTAATTGTTAACGTATCGCTACTAATTAATTCACCAGTCCCTTGGTTATTAAGTAAGTTTAAACGAACCGTGGTGTGTACTTTCTTTTGCTTGGCGATTTTTATTATTATTATAATATGAATATATAGCGCGCATATCCATCCTCTCGTGGTTGCTCAAAGCGCTGGTCAATGGCATTCTTTCACCGTCCAATCATTTTTTCAAATTCAACTCCCTGGGGAGTATTCAACCGGCATCCACATATGTGGTGCTCAGGTTAGGGACCATTCTATGCCTCACGGGGTACCCATTCACAGCTGGGTGAACTGAGACACATAGTCACAGCAGTTTGTCCAACACTGCTGAACGCTGATAACCGACAGCTCGGCGTATGCACGTGTTCATGTATCCACCATTCAGCCACTGACATAAATTCGTGGGATCTTTTAAGTGCGCAGTTTTTGTTGCACTACACACTAGGGCTCCGGGGTGACACTTATAGAGTTCTTACATAACTGGCATTGGAGTTATCAGATGTTTGTCAGGTCTTACATAGGCAGTCATATCCTGTTCATTGTTTCATTATGATGGGGAGAGTGACTATTTTCTTTAATTTCGAGACTTCAGTACTAAACAGAATATTATCTTTGTGCCTATGACATGCTATATTTACGACAATCGGGTCGAAATATCGGTATATCCATCACCTTCCCTCGGAGAATACAGTTTACTTGTATTCAGGGAATCGTGTCATAAACACAGTATGTCATTGGCATTCAGATAATATCCTCTATCTGTGCGTCCGTACGTGCGTCAGTCAGCCCGAGCTTAAAGGGGCAGTAGCACGTTTTTATGGGGAATATAAGGTGATGTCAGGAAAATGAAAATTATTGGTTCTAATCGAAAGACAATGTATTTAAACTAAATGGAGCAGTAATAATTCAAATATATAACGTTAAGTTTAGCTATGCGATTGCTTTTTCTTACAAAAAATGAATAAAATGTGTTCACACAAAATGGCCACCAATTGATTTTATGTGAATCTTCATACTTTGACCTCTGACTATAGATGATTGGCTTGTGTAATGAGATTTTTCACACTATCAAAATAATACATTAAGCATTAAATTGCAATTAATAGTGACAATTTTAAGATATAAAATTATCAAAAAACGTGCTACTGCCCCTTTAAGGGGACAGAAAGAAGAAACTATTCAGGATACAGGAGTCCCACATTTGCTGGGTTTCTTCATGGTACCATAACCTTGATCAGTAACGTGCAGTCTTTGTTCTTGTTCTGGTTTTCAGACTGTGTTCATGGGTCAGTTTTCTCATTTTCTTTATTCAAGATAGGATAACAAAGTTTGCTTTGATTCTTCAACACCTTGATTGAGATCGAAAATCAGAAGCATGCAATTAATTTTTCGAGTTATGTTCCTTGTTCGGTGTTTTTGGACTTTGAATGAGGAAAGTGTTGGAAACTATATTGAAAACAATTTTGGCGGGGGATATTGATGACTATGACTACAGGAACGTGATTCTCCGTTCTTTAAAACGCCTTTAGCGGTGAAATTGGCATAAAACGTACCTCCTTTATCGATCTAATTACACTCCTCTTAGAGACTGACATGTGTCTTTTTAGATATGTGCGCTCCTCAGAAATGAAGGAACTCCAATCTATTCGAAACTTACGTTAAGAGGCAAAGTGCTCCTTTGAAAACAAGGTGACTCATTACATTTATAACAGCTCCTTTATTTCCGGTTTAAAAAGTAAGACTAAATGGGACTAAATGACTTGCATAACAACACTTGTGCTCTGTACCAAATGCGCTACAAACATAATTGCAGCCTATATTAATTCAAATCTTTATGTAAAAACGTATGCAGTAATTAATAACAATATCTCTTTTCATTGTGCGAAAACGAAAGAAGATTAAAAAAGGAAAGGTTTACGTTGCCAGGGACGAACAAATCCTCTTTGAAGGTTGATACTGCTATTGTTGTGATAAAAATTATAAATAAACGCGTTCCTCATTCTTATACACAATAAGATCTAGCAAACATAAGAACCTACTATGGCTATAAAAGATTTTTGATCAGAGTAAAACATTACATAAAGAAGTTATTCGAATAAGGAAGATTTTTGTTCAGAATAAAACACAAACGTAAGGAATTGATACGTTTAAGAAAGATTCTTGTTCAAAATAAAACATACATAAGATATTGATTTTAATAAGGAAGATTTTTGTTCAAATAAAACATACATAAGGTATTGATACGTTTAAGGAATATTTTTGTTCAGAATAAAACACAAACTTAAGGAATTGATACGTTAAAGAAAGATTCTTGTTCAAAATAAAACATACATAAGATATTGATTTTAATAAGGAAGATTTTTGTTCAAATAAAACATACATTAGGTATTGATTTTATTAAGGAAGATTTTTGTTCAGAGTAAAACATAAATATAAGGAATTGATACGTTTAAGGAAGGTTTTTTCTCCGGAATAAAACATAAACATGAAGCATTGATACGTATAAGGAAGATATTTGGCCAGAGTAAAACATAGACATAATAGATTCATAGGTCTAAGAAAGATTTGTGTTCGGAAAGAACATTAACACAAGGGATTGATACGTCTACGTTCTGAAAAAAACCCCAGGATAAACGTAAGTAAGTGATTCTTTAAACAAAATAAAACATAAACTTCAAATTTTGATTCCTATAAGGAAGATTTCTGTTATAGTAAAACATAGACGTAAGGAAAGTACAATTTGTTGACCAAAAAAAGCATAATTTATTGATTCCTATAAGGAAGATTTTTGTTTAGAATAAACCATGAACGTAAGGAAGAGATTTAAATAAGAAAGATTTTTGTTCAGAATAAAAAACAAAAGTAAGAAATTGATACGTCTAAGGAAGACTCTGTAAAACAGAAACATGAGGAATTGATTCGTGAAAGGATTATTGTTGTTCAGCGTAAAACATAAAAATGAGGAATTGATTGGTATAAGGAAGCTTTTTGTTCAGCGTAAAACATAAAAATGAGGAATTGATTGGTATAAGGAAGCTTTTTGTTCAGAATAAAACATCAACATAAGGAATTGAATCGTATATTGAATATTCTGTTTCGTGTTGGGGAGACTTTTATTCACGTTTTATTGATAATTCTTATAACTGACATTCAAAAGAAACTGACCAGCTTTTCTGACGTCTGTGTTGTGTCAGTTTGCACCTGTGTCTCTCAAAATTTGACATATTTTAGGTTAAGGAGCAGCCGATCAAATCACACGACACAAATTCATTTCAGATTCAAAAGGTCATTTTCACTTAGATGCGTTCTGTTTTGAAGCCAATCAATTTCGTAAAAATGTCTATAAACACTGAATATTTCATATCAGCTATTCTGATATTCGTACACAGAATGATATAAACACTCACATTAACAGATTATCTTGATCTTTAAATATTTACCTCTTTAGGTTATTTTCTTCTTAAGTATCAAGAAAAAAGAATTAAATGGAAATAAGATGTTAAAGAAAAACAAACGAAATGAGTTGTTAATCTTCACCCTGAGAGAATGGATATATTCTGCACATCTCTGCAAGTTCCAATGACATTCCAGTGCACTCGTTGGCATGATGTCATAACTTCTGTAAGACAATGTGTAATATGTACTTCTCTTTTGTCTGTACACGGCAATAATTAACTTTTTAGAATACCAATCATCATCATCATAGTTGTTATCATCGTAAATTCTGCGCTCAAATTCCCCTAGTTCATGGCAGACGAGGACATACGCATTCAGTTTGATTTTCTATTGATGCAATGTAATATTAACCAAATGGAATCTGTTAGTTTGTAAGGTTCGTTTCGTTGGGGGAATAGCTTCGGCAGAGCTGGCGACTCGCCCATCCCCAGTCTGTGAGACAAACGACCCAGGAGACACCTGTGTAGCGACCGGAATACAAAGTTTATTTGCAAAACATAATACAAACACAATATATATACATGATAAAACAATAACCATACTACATAACTCATAACCATAATCATAACACAATGTCTAAACTACGATAAACACTATAAACACGTTATCAACTCATGTACAGATCTCAGACATAAAACTCATTATTCATTATACATTCTATTATCAGCAAATTCATATATAATAATGAAAGACACAGAATACTAAAAGAAGAGCATTTGACATACCTGTGTAGCGACCGGAATACAAAGTGCTGGTTCTAAATTGACCCGGCCTTATATAGAAGCTACGACAGGTAATCCATGTGTAGTAATCCCTAAGCTATAAATTCGTGATTGAGTGATACAGATCTGGCCCTGACAGAAATGGGCAGATATGTACATGTATCGTTAAATGTTCAGTTATTCAATTCTCTGCACTCTTCACCCTCTATGGAACATGTTACACCTGCACAAATGGACAGGGCTTAAGATGAACCAGATTTTAAATATTAGTTTGCTCCATATGGACAGGATAATTTAGTTTTTCTAAACCTGAATATATCTAAATATTTGTTAAGACGATGTCCTATATTTTCTTAAATTATACCATGTTAATAGTAATATTTTTATCATTCTTTATATCATGTAATATTGGTGTGCCATTAAAGCGCCTTTAAGAGTTAAGGTTTGTTGATATTCTTTACTGTATATTTCTAAGTGTACAATGAAGCCTTATCAAAACTTGGATATCTGTATATTTCTATCCTTCAAACGCTGGTTACTAGGAAGGCCAAACCAAGTGGTTCATGCACCTACGTGTACCTACTATTTGACATATTATGCGCAGTTACTATCGTTGACAGGTTTGACAAACATACATAGCGTGTTCAGTTAGCGGTACATTCAGTATACAAACCATGTTAATATAGGTTATGTAACATGCCCATTTTATTTACATTTATTCTGCTTTTGACAAGGTATAATTGGATACTTAAAAAGACAACCTAATCCTTTCAGAATATAAAAGTTATTTAAACTTGATAAAATAGATTCATCTCCGCAACTGTGATTTAATAAGTCAGTGTTAGACTTTTTCCATAAAACATTGTTGACAACGTAATCTATGAGAATTATATCATATTTATTGAACCAAGCTCTTAATTTTCGTGTCACTTAGTTACATTGAGTTCTTCAAATATTCTGTGTACGGAAGAGAATCTCGGAATCCTGGAATCTGTGGAATCTTGACATGGCCTCACCAGCTGGTGGAGTGTTCTGGATCAATTAGAGTCGCCCATATCAATCGGTTCCTGGAACTGGAAATGTGCATCGTAGCCTCTGATCCGTTGGTGTATATAGGCCAGGCAAATATGGTCGCCTTCAGCGCTTCTTGGTCGTATTGCCCTGGCATCTTGCTATAATTCACGTTTGGGCAATATCTGCTCTGACGTATATTCCATGTGTGGGCATCATACATGTATGCTTTGACCTTTATTCCATGTGTGGGCATAATCTGCTTTGACGTATATTTCATGTGTGGTCATCATGCTTTGACCTTTAGTCCATGAGTGGGCATTATCTGCTTTGACGTATATTTCATGTGTGGGCATAATCTGCTTTGACGTATATTTCATGTGTGGTCATCATGCTTTGACCTTTAGTCCATGAGTGGGCATTATCTGCTTTGACGTATATTTCATGTGTGGGCATCATATTCTTTGACCTTTAGTCCATGAGTGGGCATTATCTGCTTTGACGTATATTTCATGTGTGGGCATCATATTCTTTGACGTATATTTCATGTGTGGGCATTATCTCATGTGACCTATATTCCATGTGCGGGTATTATCTGCTTTGACGTATATTTCATGTGTGGGCATTATCTGCTTTGACGTATATTCCATGTGTAGGCATCATAAGTTTTGACGTATATTCCATGTGTGGGTATTATCTGCTTTGACGAATATTTCATGTGCGGGAAATTATAAGTTTTGACGTATATTCCATGTGTAGGCATCATAAGCTTTGACGTATATTCCATGTGTGGGTATTATCTGCTTTGACGTATATTTCATGTGTGGGTATTATCTGCTTTGACGTATATTTCATGTGTGGGTATTATCTGCTTTGACGTATATTCCATGTGTGGGTATTATCTGCTTTGACGTATATTCCATGTGTGGGTATTATCTGCTTTGACGTATATTTCATGTGTGGGTATTATCTGCTTTGACGTATATTCCATGTGTGGGTATTATAAGCTTTGACGTATATTCCATGTGTAGGCATCATAAGCTTTGACGTATATTCCATGTGTGAGTATTATCTGCTTTGTCGTTTATTTCATGTGCGGACATCATATGCTTTAACGTATATTTCATGTGTGGGCATCATATTCTTTGACGTATATTTCATGTATGGACATCATCTGCTTTGACATATGTTTCATGTGTGGATATTATCTTTTTTTACATTTATTTCATGTGAGCCTCAGGGCAATATAAGTTTTTACGATATATGTTGGTGGCGCAGAAATAAATTAAATATATTATGTTTAGCCATGCGATTCCCTTTTCTTACACAAAATGAATTAAAGGTGTTCATACAAAATGGCCGCGAATGTTTTTTAGGTTAATCTTTATTATATTTTCTCTGACCATGGATGGTTGATTTGTGTGATACGATTTTGACAATATCAAAAAATCACATTTGGCAGTAACGTAAAATTATCAGTGAATAATTGAAAAATGTAAAATGTTACGCATTATTTGTACCAAACAATACAAAGAACCCGATAAATGAAGATACAGATTTTCCCACATTGATTAGTTGTTATGAATAGAGAATACTATTTGCAAGATAGAGCGAAAATTGTTCTTTGAACGTACGTTTCCACAGTAGCTGTAAACATAACACTAATATTCCATGAATAAAATTATAGCATTTTTAAAAAACGCGCAGGGTTTTAAAAATATCTGAAATTTAATTATAATTTGATTTTGTAGAGCATATGGAATATGCAAAAAAAATTGTACAATGACAATGGGATACGTAAGAAAATATCAAGAACATCCAAGGTATGAAAGGAAATCCAAGTTCACGAATAACGGTATTTGGATTGTTGCTTGGCCGAGTTTTAGAGGGTGGTATTGTTCAAAATTAAAATAAGGTACTCTTCGTTGATAAAAAAAAACCGTTTTTGGTGTCAAAATATGAACAATGTACTTATTGAAATATAAGTTGGATATGCGTCATATTGTTGTAAATGTTGAGGTTGGTATATTTTAACAGGAAACTTAATTTTTTTTTATCAATATTGTGTGATTAATATTTTCGCTATATATACAATGTAAAATGTTAAGCCTTGTATCACCTTTACGTTTTGATTCAATTCACATGTCACCACAAGGGTATTTCATCAGGAAATTTGTAATCCAAAATTCAATTATTAAAGATGCTATATCATACATGCAATATTTTAAAAAGTATTTTTAATGTATACGTTGTATTTTTAGAAAACTTTTGCGACCAACCTTGAGAAAATCGGACCAAAATTCATCAAATAGGAGATAATTTACCAAAAAATACCAAAACGGCAGTCGACATAAGGGCGAATCAAGTGTGGCCATTTCACAACTTCCGGTTTCTAAATGTACGCTTGAAACCGTCTTTGTCGCGCTCAATTAGATTTTATAATCTTTTTCTCCGAATTAGGTATTCATTGCTGTCAAAGTTGATACCCATCGAACGCAATTACGGTAGTTGAGACACGGTGTAAATCCTACAAGCATAATGATTACGTCACCGAAAGCGGGTTCGTTAAATGACATGCCCTTTCTACGAGGGGTACTGTGCTTGAAGCGTCGAAATAAGTATGTTATTGTTGATTAAACAATCTAAATATGATATCAACATTTTCGACGAAAGATTGTTCTACAAAGTGATGCATTTCATTTCTCAATAGCTAAGTTTCATCCTGAACCGCTTGCAAGTATGATACAGCATCTTTAAGTCTCATTATGAAACCACAACCTTGAAGAAGGTCTTGAATTGAGTTGATTGACAAACATACCTTGAAAACCATAACCTTAGAAAAGGTCTTGCGAGTTTTTGACAAACGTGTCGTGGAGATGGAATTGTAAGCAAATCTCTACACAAAACCAAGGTGGTATGTAGCTTCATTCAACGTGGCACTTTTATTGGCTTCATCAAATCAGAGAAAAATACAAGTATATCGGTCAAATCGTCCTGGTTAAAAATCCCAGGGGTGATAAGTTTACGATATAATGTTATTCGGCCTTCATATGTCTGTTTGTTTGCAAATCATGAATCTTGGAATTGACAGTATTCAATTTTTACTATTGTTGTCAAGCTAACCTAGACTTTACTAACAGAATTTAGCCCTAGTATTATTGACAGACGTAGGCCAAGTTAAAAATCTTCAAATAACGAAAGTTGTGCTCGACTAACTGCCATCAGGTTCTTGTAATTCAAACAATTCAAAACGTTAACTGACAGGAAAAAGAAAGTACACACTTCAGTTGAATTTATTTCATTTAAGATTTTCAGTTACAAATATTTCGTGTTTTGATGTTTTCGTATTCTCTCACTGATAAGTTAAATCATAATTCAAAGAAATAATTTTATGGTGATAAATTGTTCGAAAAATTACTAATGATATAACACAAATGTTCTTCAACAAAGGAGACATAATCTTTGTGTAAATCAATAAACTTGCGTATTTTCACATATCTGAACCATTTCAAACATAGATGGGGTCAATTCTTACTCCTGTCTTCATTAAACCAAGGTAATCTAACCAAACATTAAACAGACACCATTTTAAAATTCAAACTAATACAAATATGTTTAATTGTTAACGTATCGTTACTAATTACTTCACCAGTCCCTTGGTTATTAAGTAAGTTTAAACGAACCGTGGTGTGTACTTTCTTTTGCTTTGCGATTTTTATTATTATTATAATATGAATATTTATATAGCGCGCATATCCATCCACTCGTGTTTGCTCAAGGCGCTGGTCAATGGCATTCTTTCACCGTCCAATAATTTTTTTCAAATTCAACTCCCTGGGGAGTATTCAACCGACATCCACATGTGTGGCGCTCAGGTTAGGGACCATTCTATGCCTCACAGGGTACCCATTCACAGCTGGGTGAACTGAGACACATAGTCACAGCAGTTTGTCCAACACTGCTGAACGCTGATAACCGACAGCTCGGCGCATGCACGTGTTCATGTATCCACCATTCAGCCACTGACAAAAATTCGTGGGATCTTTTAAGTGCGCAGTTTTTGTTGCACTACACACTAGGGTTCCGGGGTGACACTTATAGACTTCTTACATAACTGGCATTGGAGTTATCAGATGTTTGTCAGGTCTTACATAGGCAGTCATATCCTGTTCATTGTTTCATTATGATGGTGAGAGTGACTATTTTCTTTAATTTCGAGACTTCAGTACTAAACAGAATATTATCTTTGTGCCTATGACATGCTATATTTACGACAATCGGGTCGAATTTTCGGTGTATCCATCGCCTTCGCTCGGAGAATACTTGTATTCATGTACTCGTGTCATAAACACAGTATGTCATTGACATTCAGATAATATCCTCTATCTGTGCGTCCGTACGTGCGTCAGTCCGCCCGAGCTTAAAGGGGCAGTAGCACGTTTTTATGGAGAATATAAGGTGATGTCAGGAAAATGAAAATTATTGGTTCTAATCGAAAGACAATGTATTTAAACTAAATGGAGCAGTTATAATTCAAATATATAACGTTAAGTTTAGCTATGCGATTGCTTTTTCTTACACAAAAGGAATCAAGGAGTTTCACACAAAATGGCTGCCAATGGATTTTATGTGAAACTTCATACTTTGACCTCTAACTATGGATGATTGGCTTGTGTAATGAGATTTTTGACACTGTCAAAATAATACATTAAGCATTAAATTGCAATTAACAGTGACAATTTTAAAATATAAAATTATCAAAAAACGTGCTACTGCCCCTTTAAGGGGACAGAAAGAAGAAACTATTCAGGATACAGGAGTACATTTGCTGGGTTTCTTCATGGTACCATAACCTTGATGGAGTTAAGAAATCAGTAACGTGCAGTCTTTGTTTTTGTTCTGGTTTTCAGACTGTGTTCATGGGTCATTTTTTCTCATTTTCTTTATTTAAGATAGGATAACAAAATTTGCTTTGATTATTCAACACCTTGATTGAGATCGAAAATCAGAAGCATGCAATTAATTATTACAGAGTTATATTCCTTGTTCGGCGTTTTTGGACTTTGAATGAGGAAAGTGTTGGGAACCATATTGAAAACAATTCTGGCGGGGGATATTGATGACTATACAGTGTATGTCCTCTTGAGCGGAGCAACAGGAACGTGATTCTCCGTTCTCTAAAACGCCTTTAGCGGTGAAATTGGCATAAAACGTACCTCCTTTATCGACCTAATTACACTCCTCTTAGAGACTGATCTGAGTCTTGTAGATATGTGCGCTCCTCAAAGATGAAGGAACTCCAATCTATTCGAAGGTTTAGAGGCAAAATGCTCCTTTGGAAACAACGTGGCTCATTATATTTATAACGGCTTCTTTACTGATGGTCTAAGAAGTAATCAAGAATACATAGACACGTTTCTAAATATTTTATATTTTATCTATTCCTATATACCCAATATATATAATATTTTATGCAAAATATATTCAATTAGCAAGTATACATGTAATTTATTAACCCGACTATCCGTACATTTAGAATATGTTGTCACTTTTTAACTGAAAAGAACATTCGGCCAGTTTTTTACAAAGAGTAAATCTTTTACTCATGCGTTGTAAGGGAATTAATTCCCATAGTTTTAGCAAATTTGGTAGGCTCGTTTTATGCTTGTGTTGATGAATAAGGATTATTTACCAATTGGTATTTTGTTTATGTTTGTGAGATCACTTGACCCTAGAAAACGTGCTAGAGTATCTTTAAAGGGACAGTCCTATTGGGTTATATTGTGGAAAGAAAATGCAAGAGTACTTCCCTGTATATATGATTATTACATGATTATTTCATTCTAATTTTCAAATATGTAATATGAGTGAGGCTAATATTGCACCTATCTAGATTTAATAAATTGACAAAGAATAGAATGCATCACTGCGTCCACGAAATATCCAAATAGGACTGTCCCTTTAAAACGCACTATCATATAGGTAGTGATACAACTCAAGAAGAAACACATTTATACAAGTGTTTTATTGAAAGATGGGGGCACGTTCTGATGGTCTATAGATACACACATATAACTCCTGGTATAAACATATGTAGAAGTCCTAGTCACGAGGGCACTGTGATTGGGTCAATCAGGTCACGTGGTCCTGTCATACATATTCATGTGAATCCATCTTCTTCAACACATTCGCTTCTCCGCTTCCTTTAAAGTGATGTTCCTTTTTATGTTTTTTTTTGGCTGAAACGGAAAAGAAATATTTTCATTTTATTTTACTGAATTTGATGAAAATGTTTCATCACAGTTATACAAAGCGACCATTACAATGTGATGCCGTTTTTACAAATATGTGGGTCTGCTTTGAAGTTTTTCAGGTCAAGTATACGTTTCAAGATACTTTATATAATTAATTTATTTTTACAAGGAAAGAGTGTTTGTTTAAATGTTATACATTTAATCTCGTAGGTCTACAAAGAGTACCTTCCTTTGATGTTGTTCAAATACAACAATTGATTAAAACAATTCAGTCGAGTGTTTCTTTTTTTTCATTTCACATAAAAACAATTTGATGCTCGGAGGTTTTTTTTCAGTTTAAGAATCCGTCGCATCGACGTTTTGAAAAAGGCCGCGATTTAGCAATAATTGAATACAGAAATATGAAGTGAATGTTAAAATGATTTTAGAGGTTTGACGTTGTTAAACCAGATATGATATATTCAAGTATTTCAGGTGTTTTCTCTGTGGTTTAGAAATGTCAATTAAGACCCTCGAAAACTGCATTTAATATCATGTCCTCTTCCGATGAAGCCTCTTGTTCATATTTTTAAGTTTTATAGCTGTGCACTAAAACATTAACTAAAATTTGGACCTCTAAGTTTTGTTTCTCAAATAAGAAGAAACTAGAAAGTGTTTTTACTCGTAAAAACAGATGTCTCCCCCATACACCATTTCAGCTGAATTTCGTTTTTGAAAATTCCTTATAGTTTTTTTTTAACTCAAATAAACCATAATCTTTCTATAAAACATCAAACTGTAAGTTTTGGTTCTATTTAAGAAACTAACCACACGCTTTAAAATGACAAAGATCAAACTGTCGCCAAGGCAACCAAAAACATTTTTTACAAGAATTTGAAAGCTCGAAAAGGCACATCTTCATCATATGAAGAGGATGTAGAACAAATTTGGTGAAGATTGATCAAGTAGTTTCATAGTTATGCTCCGGAAACTAACATTACCCCTCAAAATGACAAAGTCCAAACTGCTGCCATGGAAACTAAAAATATAAAATTGAAAAGAAGTTGAAACCCCCAAAAGGCACATCTACATGATATCAATAGTATGTATACCAAATTTGGTGAAGATTGATCAAGTAGTTTCATAGTTATGCTCCGGAAACTAACATTACCCCTCAAAGCTCCGGAAACTAACATTACCCCTCAAAATGACAAAGTCCAAACTGTTGCCATGGAAACTAAAAAAATAAAATTGAAAAGAAGATGAAACCCCCAGAAGGCACATCTACATGATATGAAGAGTATGTATACCAAATTTGGTGAAGAATGATCAAAGAGTTTCAGAGTTATGCTCCGGAAACAAATGGGAACGCCAACGCGGACGCGGACGGGAACTCAACCAATACCAATATGTGTCCCGACCCTTCGGGGGGAGACATAATTGGCTTAGTTTGGATACACTTTAAGTAAGTAACTATTGTTTGACATTCATTTGACATTGTCACGTTTTATTGTTTATACTAATTGAATATGTCACTTCATCAAATGTTTATATGTGATCGTGTAACTTTCTCGACATACCTATCCTAACTAGTTTAAAAATAAATAATTCAAACTAATGTTCACAAAACGCTGATTTTTGCACCGTTAATCTATCTAAGGAACCTCTTCATAATTAAGGATAAATATTTTCAAGTTAATTTCTCACATGTAGTTTATGGTATTGTTTAACGTACAAATGAGAAGCAAAGTTAGAAACATTCAACAAACTTCATTCACATCTACTGTATATCCTATAGTCAGAAAAGAAACCCATCTAACATCATTCTCTCTCCGCAGAGCTCGATTAAGTCATGAAATATTGATACAGCCTCTGTTCTATTACGCCGAAATCCGTGGGTTTCGGCAGTTTTCCCAGGCGGAAAAAAATTGCACCACAATCCATTTGAATTTCTTTATCTAATGACAACGCTTCTCGCATCGAAAGGGTGGTTAATATCACAATGCTCTTACAATAATTCAGTAATCAAAATAATAATTTTAGAAAAATATCGCTGATTGCACAACTAACTTTGATTGCCTCCAATAAGGCATCTCCCATACTATCTCATAAATTCGGCGTAATAGAACAGAGGCTGTATCAACATTCCATGACTTGATCGGCCTCTGTGGAAAAAGAATAATCTATCATGTGCTTATTGAAATTATAAATGCAACAAAATAAAGCATATGACCACTGGATAAGGCCAAGGTATCTGTAATGATATTCGAAAGTGAAATATGATGAATAACAGAAATAAGTTTAAGTATATCTAATAAATTAATGATCCCTAGAGCAATGGCCTTAACAAGAAATACAGTTTGTCTATAACTACCTTTGCTCGACTACTCAAGACGCAGAAAGCAGAAAATCGGTATTTGAGGTAACCCATATCACGCATGTATGCGTCCTCGCGGATTGATCAAAGCGTTCTTGTGAGGCATATTGTTCGATTTGAACTTCGTAATAAATTTTAAAAAAACCCTCTCGGTGGTAAATCCTTATTTGATAAATATTGAATTACATGGGCAATCCAGGATTCCTTTGTAGTTGCAATACTTTATTGTTTAAATGAACTAGTTATTGTATTTCCAACATTTCCAGAAAATAATTTATTGTTATTTCAAATATTATGTTGTTTACTATCCCTCCTCTTATACTTGCCCTTTACTGAATTAATGTCTTCGAACGATTGACACAACATTTTTAAATGAACTAGTTATTGTACTGCCAACATTTCCAAAGAATAATTTATGTTATTATATTTCAAATTGTATGTTGTTTAGCATCCCTCCGCTTAAACTTGCCCTTTACTGACAAAAAAAATACTAAACATTTTTCAAATAGTATATACCACCAGACGCAATTAAATCTACTCGATATCATTTAGAATCTGTCATATAAATAAAATTGAATCTGAAAAAGCTTTTGCCCTTTTAAAAGGTCAGACTTGGATTTGAAGTGTTCTTTATAAATCTTTCTTTGTCAGTTAAACTAATATTTGTGAAATCATGTTAATCATCATGGCAGAAATCAAACGAATACAGAATATTAATAGTGTACCTTTTATATTTTATTGAATACCATCAAAGTGAAATCCGAAACAAAGTTAAAAATATTGTCAAGAGAAGACAATATTAAAAATTAATAAAAATACTATACAAAATGTGTAGGGTACATCAGAAGTGTTATAATCGATGTTCTATCAGCGAGTCAGAGGGAATAAAAATTCATTATAAAACTTATAAATTTGACATATGTCTATTTGTTTTTGTGAAGAATAGATATGGTGTCAATACTTTTAAAGATACAGTTGCCAAAAGGGTGAGTTACTTTACGGGAAAAACAAATTCATACTTTTATTACGAAGAAGACGACTTTAAGAGTATATTTATAAGTATTTTAACAACATTTGATTTGAGTTACCAAAAAGGTTTGAAAATATTCACCTCTTTCTAGCTTAAAAGAATTTCAAACAATCAAAACTTATCAGGTGTTAATGCATATCCCTGCCCCTAAATGGTATGCTATAACTGATAAGCCCCTTGCTAGATTTTTCGCCTTCGGCTCGTTGCATACAACCTCCGTTATTCAATACCCTCTGCCCCCTGTTATAAGTGATAATGTACCTGTAAATTATTCACTCGCTTTCTTATCCGGAGGTCATGCATATCCCTGCCCCTAAATGGAATTCTATAACTGATAAGTCCCTTGCTATGTTTAACGCAACTCGACTTCGGCTCATTGCATACGATGCATACATTTCTAACTTGCTATTCATTTTTATATGTATTTGATGATTTTGTATTTTACATGTGAGGTGAGACTTTAATAAATAATATGTCTGTCTGTCTGTCTGTCTACGACCTATCGTTATTAAATACCCTCTGACCCCTGTTATAAGTGATAATGTACCTGTAAATTATTCTCTCGCTGTGGTTATAGTTCAGTTGTCTTCACGGGTGAGTTCCTGGGCCTCCCTGTTGACGATCGCTTTGACTAGATCCCACCTTCTCTCGTCTTCAGCTGATTGGATGGGAGGCATGAACCCTGACCTTTTCCTCTTGCCACTAGTTGGAAATAGCAATCAAAGGAGTTGTAGATAACATTGTTAGTGTACAATGGTCTTCAAATTCCAAACATCCTAAAACATTTTGAGAAATTCATTGAAATTGAAAAACATTTAGAAATTTTATGGATAACAACTTCTTTATTTGAATTCTTCGCTACGTTTTGGTTTTTCTTCGGGTGATTGATGATAGGATATACAGAAGAATCAGTTTCCTTAAAGACATTCATGAATAACATTTATTTTTTTGTAGAATCTACTTCTACTTTTTGACTTAGGGATCTAGAAACCTATCAAGGTAATCTTTTGCGCGGCAACGTTTCGAAAGGTCGAAATAAGGTTGAATTTTGTTTGCTATGTAGTCAACCCAACGTTTACATCTAAAACTGTATAACAAAGAAAGACAGAATGTATAATGGTTTGAAGAAATTTAAAATATAATGACAATCATGCTGTGACCACTTTGACATATACCTATCTACATACACATGTACATATAATTAGATGCAATGAAGGACGCGGTTAAAACACACATATAACATGCAAGTAAACATACATACAGTTTTGTCGTTGATATAAAGACACCAATAAACAATCAAACAGGGAGTTTAACTCATGAATGAATCACTGGTTGTCATGAAAAACATCATGAAGGAATCACTTGTAAACGTTTACATGCTTACACTTAATAAAAGATATTTTTCACAGGGCACATATGGATGGTTAATTTTCAAGAGTTTTGTTATTTAAAACAACCTCTAGTGAACGACTCTAGAAAACCTGCGAATGTCCGTATATATGTCTGTTGTTTTGAAGATGAACACAATTTTTTTACTTTTTATACAGCAGACAGTGATTAACAATGGGGTCAATTAAGGTTAGGTTTACATGATGATTGGTAGAATGCGAAAGGATAATAGAACCTTTTAAGCATGTCCATTTAAAATAAAATCCTGCAAAATCATTGACAAAATAAACAAAAGGAAGACAAAATGCTCAATTTTGCTCTTTGTGAAGAACACGATGTTTTCTACATTTAAAAAAAATTCCTGTCAGCTTTTCTTCTCTCTTTCTTCTTCTCTATGATTTATCGTTTCATGAGTGAAGTTACCGAGTTCTCAACTAAAGTTGATTTTAAGACTTCCTACTTAACGCATCCCTAGGCTTAATTCTTAGTTTGATTGAGAAGTCTTGTAGGAATTAACTCTGATGTTACTAATTTTTATTACTTTCCAAATTACATGACACGTGTTTATGCACAATGCAAGAGCACATATCCCAATAGACATCCATTGTGATTAAAAGGTCAGCATTACTGGATGTTGAAAAGTTGTAAGCAACAGAATATACAGAATTTAATAAGAACTTAACCTGTTATTCGGTAAAATATTCAGCTCAATCCATTGAACTATATGACAATAACATAGCTTACTATACTAGAGACACAAAACAAAAGACAATCTAAGAATGTGACACTGTTAGCAACACGTGTTTGGTTTACCTTATACACCTTACACAACGCTTATTTGCATTTGCATTTGTAATAAATAATATTGTTATGTATTTATATTTCCCCAACAATACAATGATTTATCTTACATACAGTGTATTTACCCCGAAGGCTCTCAATTATTTAATGACAATGAAATATGTGAGTTTCAAATAACTTTCGAGAATTTAAATAAAAAAGTTATTTCTGGTTTCTGAATTAAACATATATCCATCGAAAGGGAACATTAAGGACATATGTATACATGATGACAAGAGGTTTTGTGGATTATAAACTTCTTTATTATATATGTTGATAATCCATAAAACGCCTTGTCATCTTGATACTTCTAAAATGCCTCTCAAACAACATATGTATACATGGCATGACACCGAATACGGGTGAACCAATCTGATTTTGAAGTATTCTTCAAACAGGAACGATAGACAAAGACCAAGTTAAGACAAAGACGGAGGAAAACACGTGAATATTCTGTACATGACATACCAGAGGATCTAACCTTCTGGACAAAAGGTCTTCTGACATTGACCATTTGGTCGTGACATTATGAGGTAACCATCTTTGTAAAACACACACGTCTTTGACATTGGGCATGAACGTCCTTGACACGTTGGCCCATCACATCTTTGACATTAAACATTGACGTTCTTTACATCGGACTGTCATGTCCTTGACATGAGTCCTTGACATTGAACGAAGACATCCTTGACGTTTGACGCAAACGTCTCTGACATGTGACGTAGACGCCTCTGACATTGGATTGATAAGTCCTTGACATTGGACGAAAAAACTCCTTGACACACAGACGCGTGACCTCGGCGAGGTCACAACGGAAT
Organism: Steromphala cineraria; assembly: GCA_916613615.1. NCBI lineage: Eukaryota > Metazoa > Mollusca > Gastropoda > Trochida > Trochidae > Steromphala > Steromphala cineraria. The sequence continues at coordinate 44,479,527 of OU744736.1, read as the reverse complement.
CCAACAGGGATTCAGACGCACTGCTTGACCAGCGTGAGACGTACACGTATACCTACATCCTGAGTGGGTCGTACTGCCCATGCGCAACTCGGCCTCCACTCTGCATCAGAGCCATGAGAGCTTGCAACTCTGCGATCCGCTGGTCTGAAGATGAGCGCCTTATTCTAAACAGAGCATGGCAACATTTAATAAGGTTGTGAATTCAAATATAATATGCCCCTTGCCTTTGTCTGAATGTATGGTTTCTTGGTGTGAATGGCTGAAAAAGAACTGTGTTGCTCAACATGCATGTACCAATGATCTGACAATTGACTGACAGTCAAGTTTCACAAACAAATTTTTGGAAAATATATGACATGTTGATGATGAAACCAGAGACTTTAGAACATCTTCACAGTAAGTATACAATGGTGATCATCATCATTATACCCTACTACTCTGTAAAAACCGAACTGTACGAAAATCCCATGATTTCATTAACCGAGTAACAACTCTTACAGCACGATATTGAAGTAAACTGAAAACAAAAACGAACAAAGAAACTGTGATTCATGGATTGGGGATGATTGAAGGCTAATGACTTAATTGAACAATATCGAAATTCAATTTGACAAAATTGTAAACATATCTTAGATGCTCTATCGGTCTCCAGATCATCGCCAAATTATAAGATATATAATACAGCACGTAGACACCAAGTACAGACTCATGCACTCCACTCTCCGTGCACGAATATATCGTATGAGAAAACACGTCTTTGGATGACATGCAGGGCTATTGCAATTACAAAGTAGTCCGATCTCTGTTTAAACGACATTCTCTCTGATGTGGGGCAAACTCTCAAAATAATCATCTTCTAGGAAAATCGATACACTTAATATTTGAATTTGTGACATCAAACTGACATTTCACAGATATTGTTGAATTTTGAATTGCATCAGAAGAAATACAACGCTTAAACGTGGACGTAAATAGAACTACTTTTCATGTCTCATTCCGCGCCTCGTCACAAACCTGTCGTATATATCGACTACGCCGCAAGCTACGCTAGCACAACCGTCATGTGGGTACTTTCCACCGAGTGCTATCCACGCCAAATATTCTGCTGCCTGTACGTCAGCTGACTGGCGTTTTACTCTGCAACCAATCAGGGCAAGCGAATCCCGCAGTGAAGATTTTCGTGACATTTGATTGGTTAATAAGTGACATTTGTTGAACATCAAATACAAAAGATATAAATAGAGGCTCTTCAAACTGGAACAGAAACCCGATACAGTTTGCACTAATGACGAAGAAAGTCTTTATCTCATTTAAAGTTCTACAAATAATTGAAGCATTGAGATTTCTATCACGATTAATTTTTCTAGATATTTTACAATACTCTGCAAAAAAGTTAAAAGGAGCAGTAGCGCGTTTTTTACAATAAAATAATAGTGGCAAATAGCTTCTATAGCATATGTTTTTTAAATCATCCTTGGTAAATATTCATTTACAAATATATTGTCCCACAAAGGCCAAAAATATCACGTCTCAACACTGTTAACTGCAGTCGTAGAAGTAACAGTTAAGTTTCAACAAAAACTGCTGGCGGCCATTTTAATGTGAACACCTTTTAATTGAGGTAATGGACTAATGCAGCTCTACTGGCAGTGTATTCCTTTCCACAAATACTACTTTTCTTTTAAAACTTGTCTTACAACTGAAGACGTTTAGTTGTTTTTATTCCCTTATTTGCTACTGTCTAATTTTTAAGATCAACCGCAATATTCAATATCCTAACAGCAAATGATTTATCCATAATGATTTATCTAATAAACAATAGAATATTTCATTATTGAAAATTTTGGATAACCCATAACTTATTTCGTTGACAAACAATATCAACAATCGATCTTTACGTATAAGAAAAAATGGCTAACATGTATATTATTATTATGCTAGATGTATAAAATAAAAGATTCCCGGGAAAATGATATACATCATTTACGATAAGATTATACAATTTTCCTCGAGCCCTTAATGGTATTGAATGTGCTATCAAAGCAACATGCTTAAGATTACGTCATACCTATTTTTAGCATCCGGTATCCCTCTGGCGTCAGTCACTGCCACTAAAACAAGGGAGAGCACCACGACAAGAATGGAAATTTGTGTGCTGTTCATATCGCCTGCAACGAAAAACAAACAACATTATAAATGCTATCATTGTGTTCACCTAAATATATTTTTGGAACACGGGGATGTACTGGTACGCATGCTGACCCCCTACGCCATAGGTCCGTGTTCGAATCGTGAAAGCGACATCAAGATTTTTCGCCATTAAAGGGGCAAGAGCACGTTTTTTGATAATTTCATATTATAAACATTTCACGGAAAATTGTAAGTTAATGCTAAATGTATTAATTTGACAGTGTCCAAACTCCCATTACACAAGCCAATCATCCATAGTCAGAGGACAAAGTATGGGGATTCACATAAAATCCACTGGCGGACATTTTGTGTGGGCACATTTAATTCAATTTATGTAAGAAAAGGGAATAGCATGGCCAAATACATTGTCTTTCAATTGGAACCATAAGTTTTCATCTTCCTGACATCACCTTAGCAAGACACTTTATCCACATTGCACTCAGTTTACCCAGCTGTACAAATTTGGCACAAGGGAAGTGCGGAATTCTATGTGCGATCAAAACGCAAGTAGCTCAAGTACGGTTCATTCAGGTTAATAATGTGCAGCCGATACGGCAAATCATTCTCCCCCCACAGAGACAGATCAAGTCATGAAATGTTGATGCAGCCTCAGTAATATTATGCCGAAATCAGTGGGTTCCGGCAGTTTCCCCTGGCAGAAAAAATGCTCAACAAATCCTTTGAATTTTTTTATCAAATGAAAAACGTTCTCGCATGGAAAGGGTGGTTCATATCACAGTGTTATTGCCATGATTCAGTAGCCAAAATAATGATTTTAGAACAGCGTCGCTGATTGCACAACTAACTTTGATTGCCTCCATTCAGGCATCTCCCATTCTATCCCACAAAGTCGGCGTGTCAAAGTGGTCATGTTAAAATTGAAGTTGTAAATTTATGAAATGTGTAAATCTAATTAATAAGATATTTCATCAATAAAAGTAACATTCTTTGATATTGTTTTGTTAAGCGTCATTATTGTATGCAACAGAAAACAAGCTAAAGCATTTTTAAGAATTCTCATTATATTTCTTATCATTAGGAAAATTGAGTATCTTGTATATCGTTTGGTGACGTTTCTTTTTCTCTTGGGGATATATTTTGTTTTAAAAATGAGCAAGTTTAACACGACAAGCTTATTAACTCACTTAAATGTGGGTGACTTGATGAATTGTAAAGCGTCTAGACTATGTCAAAATCAGCGTGAAGTAAAAGACAATATCGTGATAAAATACTCAGATCTAACTGGTGGCTAATAAATATACATTTAAGTGAAAATGAAATTCTTACTTTTCAAGCTCATCTTGTACAACATCAATTAACCTGTCATGCTGAGTAAATGATTTTTTGTACCACTTGTCATGCATTTAAATAGCAATACACCTTGCACGAATGTATATATACATGTATATAACAAGGTTCGATTAGAGAGCAATGCTTAAAGGGGCAGTAGCACGTTTTTTTGATAATTTTATATTTTAAATTTTTCAATGACAATTGTTAGTTAATGTTAAATGTATTGTTTTGTCAGTGTCAAAAATCTCATAACACAAACCAATCATCCATAGTCAGAGGACAAAGTATGAAGATTCACATAAAATCCATTGGCGGCCATTTTTTGTGAACACCTTTAATTCATTTTGTGTAAGAAAAAGGAATCGCATGGCTAAACTTTACGGTATATATTTGAATTATTACTGCTCCATTTAGTTTCAATACATTGTCTTTCAATTGGAACCATTAATTTTAATTTTTCTGACATCACCTTATATTCCCCCTAAAAACGTGCTACTGGCCCTTTAAAGGGGCAGTAGCACGTTTTAAGGGGGAATATAAGGTGATGTCATGGTTCAGCCATGCGATTCCTTTTTCTTACACAAAATGAATTAAAGGTGTTCACACTAAAATGGCCGCCAATGGATTTTGTGTAAATCTTCATACTTTGTCCTCTGACTATGGGTGATTGACTTGTGTGATGAGATGATTTTTTACACTGTCAAAATAATACATTTAACATTAACTTACAATTATCAGTGAAAATTTTAAAATATAAATTTATCAAAAAACGTACTACTGCCCCTTTAAGATGTCCGGGAATGTGTTGTGATCAATCTTCGATTCTTTAACATTAAACCTTGTTTACTTAGACGGAGTACAATAAAGTCTCACTCATATTTAGCATTATTAACTTATTTGAAATGTAGCAGATAACGTGACAATTATGGGACATCCCTTTAGCTTAGTTAGTCAAAACATTGCGCTGGATAAACTATCATGAACACGCCAAATTGACCCTACCTCAAAACAAACGACCCTCATTCTTTTTATTTACATATACTAGCCAATGTATTTAACATACTGAAACATTTTCATGTTAAAAGGAAATAAGAACCAGTGAGCAAAAAACCTTTATATCCAATTTACAACCAGTCAACACACATTTGGATCTTCAATTCAAAGTCATAAACACAGATACAATGTATTTCTATTCATTGAGGTTTTGTTTTAGGCAAAAGCTACGTTAACGTTTAATCGATAGAAATAAAGGAAAAGTGATGACTTCAACACATGCAATCGTAGAGGAGTCCACGGAAGCTAGCATGAGTGTTTATTTGTTAGATCCGTGTGAAAAGATTCTATATTTTAGTTCATCTGCATAAGTTACACTTGCAATGTGAGTTTCTAGGAAGTCATTTTAATTCAATTCCATGATTTCTCAAGTGAGTCTTTCGATCAACGTCAAAGTAATCCATTGGGGTTTGAACAAAATCCTCGCCAGAGAACAACTACCATGTTTTGATGAATAAAAGGACAACTTCAGTGCTTCTATATGTCTATGTTGCCCTGCATCATTTCTTTGACAAAGGAAAAAGTTACATTTATTGATTTGCTTTTTCCTCTTTGGTGAACCCAGTTTAACGCCTTGAAACGGTATCTCTCACTTGTTTAGTATTGCGGAAGATAATGGTTACTTGTATTTTTTGTCGAGAAGGTCGTCTATGTCTTTTCATAATCAAAAAAGCGGTTATGTATGGGTTACAAAATGGGACTTTAACCGGTGCTACATTGTTGATTGTTATCTCGGCTTTTAATCAAAGTGTCATGATGTGGGTTTTTTTTAATTTGCAGTCATCGCGTTTTGATCATATGAAGAAGAGTACCCTTAGTGTTACAATTGACGCCGACGTTTAAGCAATTGTAGTTACAGTGGGGTGGAGCATTTGGAAAACGTAGAGTACATGTAAAGTCTAAAATACTTAGTGAATTACACCTTAGACTGTTGAGATATGTCATCTTTATCAGCCGAGGTAACATTAATGACCATTAAAAATGTCTGTGGTCTTTTGCAATTTCAACAATTATATTTATCGAATTGCTGTTAAAAATTTTTTTTTGCCATGCTTATTGTTTTTAATTTTCGGGTTTTACTCAGGTAAGGTAATAATCATTCAGTGAAGATTTATTTACCAAATTTCACTTATTTAGTTTCAGCATTTCTTTTTCTACAAACTGCTGAAACACTGTGTAACAATGCCCCCATTGAAGGCAGTTCTGTTTAACATGTTATCGGTAAACCACTTAAAGTTTCAGATAAATTTCTGCATTGTTATATGGCAGTATAGCTTAGGGTAGCAAATAAATATATCAATTGCATATTATCTAACACAATACACATATAAACATTAATGTTTGTGAAAAAAATACTTTCAAGTGCAAAGTTCGACATTTTGTCGTTTTATCTATCTTTGGGTAAACTGCTGATCAACGCCCTTAGGCTTAACAACATGGAAAGCAAGAATAATTCCACATAATTGAGACTCTGCTTGAACGTGAACTTTTGGAGTTATCGCCCCTTGTTACAATTGTCCTGTGATATAATTGACCCTGCTCTCCCCTACTAATTTATCGAGTAAGCTTACTTAATGAATTGATAAGTTTACAAAATGAAATAGTAAGCTCACTAGTTTGATTAATTAAGCTTACTAAATCCCCTCGGGTTTGTTGATATGTCAATCAATGACTGCTTCCTGGAAAAAAAAGCAAACATTTTGGATATCAAGCTATTTAAGAAAAATAGATTTCACCGTTATCGATAGTATTTTCGAATCGAAGAATAAGTAAGCTTTCTAATTAAATTAGTAAACTGACTGATTCGATTAAGTAACCTTACTAAATAGCGATTAAAGTTCCGTTTGGCACCCCATAGTTTCACCACTGTATTGCTCGTAACATTATAATGTAAAACTTCGTTCGCTACATTAAATAGATACTTAGCTCGTTACACAAAATGAACAATTCAAACTTATATTTTTCGAAAAATATAATCGAGAGGATATTCTGCTTTTAGTGTATAGTGTCTAATGCCCTTTTTACATGCGCACTTTACTCCTGAGAGTATAATTACTCCTAGGAGTATTTTTGCTCCAAGGAGTAAAAGTATATTTACTTTACGTTTCATTGGAATTTAAGGACCCTTAAGTATATCATGATTTGCTTACAGTAAAAATATATTTTTTCAGGCAGAGAAGCATTTAACACAATTTTACCATAGATTTTGTTTGGTCAATCAACTTCTAGTGTAAAAGGAGTGAACGCAGCTGGTTTTCGGTTTTAAAAGAATGACACCAACATAAAAACACCACATTTCCTTCATTAGGAAACATGCTCTCGACCAGTTAAAAAGAATAATCTTGAATGTAAGTTATTATTGATGAAAACACAATAATAGTGTTTAAAAACTATATAAATTCAAGTCATTTACCTCAACCTAATCATTCACCTATGCCAATACTATAGAAAATGACAGGATACTCACAGGAGTAAAAGTAAATATACTTTTACTTTACCTCAAGGGGTGGAGTATTTAACTCCTAGGAGTAAATATACTCCTGTAAGTAAATCTGTTTTGGGCTGTTTACATGGCACGTTTACTCCCTGTAAGTATATGTACTCCTAGGAGTAAATATACTCCTAGGAGTAAACGTGCGCATGTAAAAAGGGCTATGACATACCCGGGGATGTACCTCACTTGTAATAGCTTCGTTTATAATAAAGACCGGGTTCGATTCCCTGTAAAGACAAAGACGTTTAAAGTTAGGAGATATTTCTTCTTGCTTCGCGCTCAGAAAATAAGCATGTTTTTACTGAAAATCTTATGTTTAAACAACAACGTCACAATACTTTCTCGATCACCCATACAAACATTTGAATATGAATCCCTGATAATAAAAATATGAAATGGTGAATTGAGATGTGAAGAAGTTATTTTGCTGTCTCTAAAACAAAAACATTAAAACTCAAATTGGAAAACACTCTCCTTTATGAATATTCAATCAGATTAATTTCCTCTATTTTTTTTATACTTGTTGTATAGACTACTTTTTAAATTTCAATTTGATGCGAAGTTTGGCATAAAATCAATACAAATCGGAATATATGCTATTTTTAAACCAAAATGTGTCGAAGATGTCTTAAGGAATATATCTACGTTGTAATAAACGTGTTTTCTGACAATTTTGATTCAAAAGTTAAAGTATGATTCATAGTGAAAGAACTCGTGATTTCTCGAGAGAAGTGACGTGACTTCCGAAGTCTCGTAATGCGATATGTCGAACGAGATTTCCTTCCTTAACTCAAGTCAATGAAGCGTTTTCATTATTAATGTGAATAAAAAAGTGAAGTGGCTGTTTTAATGTTAAAAACATATTCATGTTGCTAGGATTCTAATTTTTATCATATGAATTATATTTCATTCGAAAGGAAAAGCTAAAATGTACCTGGAAATTATGTCGATCAGTTTATATGTGAAAATTGATTATAATAATCAAATTAACTAATCCAAAACCAATGCCGTTATTAACACAATTAGAACTTTCTACAAATCACCTTATAATGAGTTGTTTATTCAGAAAAATATATGAGCGTGTTGCACAGGTTATTTTTACTTTAAATGACTTTAAAGTGGCGTATCTATCAGTGTTCCGGCCGCCATTTTAAATTTTAGATGAATCTTCATACTTTGTTCCCTGACTATGGAAGGTTGGCTTGTGTAATGAGATTTTTGACATTTTCAAAATAATACATTTAGCCTTAATGTACAATGAATAATCTTGAATGTAAGTTATTATTGATGAAAACACAATAATAGTGTTTAAAAACTATTTAAATTTAAGTCATTTACCTCAACCTAATCATTCACCTATGCCAATACTATAGAAAATGACAGGATACTCACAGGAGTAAAAGTAAATATACTTTTACTTTACCTCAAGGGGTGGAGTATTTAACTCCTAGGAGTAAATATACTCCTGTAAGTAAATCTGTTTTGGGCTGTTTACATGGCACGTTTACTCCCTGTAAGTATATGTACTCCTAGGAGTAAATATACTCCTAGGAGTAAACGTGCGCATGTAAAAAGGGCTATGACATACCCGGAGATGTACCTCACTTGTAATAGCTTCGTTTATAATAAAGACCGGTTTCGATTCCCTGTAAAGACAAAGACGTTTAAAGTTAGGAGATATTTCTTCTTGCTTCGCGCTCAGAAAATAAGCATGTTTTTACTGAAAATCTTATGTTTAAACAACTACGTCACAATACTTTCTCGATCACCCATACAAACATTTGAATATGAATCCCTGATAATAAAAATATGAAATGGTGAATTGAGATGTGAAGAAGTTATTTTGCTGTCTCTAAAACAAAAACATTAAAACTCAAATTGGAAAACACTCTCCTTTATGAATATTCAATCAGATTAATTTCCTCTATTTTTTTATACTTGTTGTATAGACTACTTTTTAAATTTCAATTTGATGCGAAGTTTGGCATAAAATCAATACAAATCGGAATATATGCTATTTTTAAACCAAAATGTGTCGAAGATGTCTTAAGGAATATATCTACGTTGTAATAAACGTGTTTTCTGACAATTTTGATTCAAAAGTTAAAGTATGATTCAAAGTGAAAGAACTCATGATTTCTCGAGCGAAGTGACGTGACTTCCGAAGTCTCGTAATGCGATATGTCGAACGAGATTTCCTTCCTTAACTCAAGTCAATGAAGCGTTTTCATTATTAATGTGAATAAAAAAGTGAAGTGGCTGTTTTAATGTTAAAATCATATTCATGTTGCTAGGATTCTAATTTTTATCATATGAATTATATTTCATTCGAAAGGAAAAGCTAAATTATACCTGGAAATTATGTCGATCAGTTTATATGTGAAAATTGATTATAATAATCAAATTAACTTATCTAAAACCAATGCCGTTATTTACACAATTAGAACTTTCTACAAATTACCTTATAATGAGTTGTTTATTCAGAAAAATATATAAGCGTGTTGCACAGGTTATTTTTACTTTAAAGGACTTTAAAGTGGCGTATCTATCAGTGTTCCGGCCGCTTGTGTAATGAGATATTTGACATTTTCAAAATAATACATTTAGCCTTAATGTACAATTATCAGTGAAAAATTTGAAATATAAAATTATCAAAAAACGTGCTACTGCCCCTTTAACAGTTGAATTACTCATCATCAAGTATCAAGCGAAAACTGCAGTTGGTTATTTTAGTGTGAGTTCGCGGAGCTTTACAGAAAATGTAATCTTCGTTATAAAACTGCCATTATGGATTAAAATTGTCTTGCAATTGTTTACGGTATTTTCTTTCTTTTCGGGAGTACGCATGTTATCCTTTAATGTTGAATGTGAAATCTACATGTACATGTATTTGTCTGGAGGTGTTGTAAGTAAACTGGGAGAGAACTTGACTTAAAGGGGCAGTAGCACGTTTTTAGGGGGAATATAAGGTGATGTCAGGAAAATGAAAATTAATGGTTCCAATTGAAAGACAATGCATTTAAACTAAATGGAGCAGTAATAATTCGAATATATAACGTAAAGTTTAGCCATGTAATTCCTTTTTCTTACACAAAATGAATTAAAGGTGTTCACACAAAATGGCCGCCAATGAATTTTATGTTAATCTTCATACTTTGTCCTCTTACTATGGATGATTGGCTTGTTTAATGAGATTTTTAACACTGTCAACATAGTATATTTAACATTAACTTACAATTATCAGTGAAACATTTAAAATATAAAATTATCAAAAATTGTGCTACTGCCCCTTTAAAGGGTAAGTCCAAACGAATATACTTGTGGAGAGGTAATTCAAGAAACAACCCCTTGAAACAACAACAAGATTATTGCAATATGAACCTTTTGATAAAGTGAAATATCATTAGAATATCTAGAAATGTATGTCTGTATTGAAATAGAAAATAATCGCTGGTTCAATTCATAAAAAAATGTTACGAACGTGGTTTGTCGTATGTGTGTCGTAACAAACATGAACAAAATGAAATATATACCGTATGATGACTCGAATTTCAGAAAAAAAATAATTACTATATTTATTAAATATCAAACCATTATTTGTTCACAAAAAGGTTATCGACTTAACCGATTTAATATGACCCTAATCAGAGAAAAAATAAATTGAAGTTTCCGAGATGTTCAAGTATTGCCTGACCAACCGTTGATGGGGCTATTAATGAAGACATGCGAGACGTACAAGTCGCTTCGACATTCTCAAGTAGTCGCGGAACATTCAAGAGGATATATATTGATATTTTTTGCGCGATAGCATATGGCTGAAAATACTTTGACTTGCGTTATTGTTCGGTCGTGTCACTTGAATAACACCATATATAAGAAAGGGTTACATCAGTTTAGACAACGTTAAACGTTTTGTGTTCTATAAAATAGCCTCTTGCTTTCTACAATTATCATTTTTATCGTTTAACGCAATAGGTGCTTATTAAACCCCATACCAACGGTCAAAGGTATTTAGTAATACCAACGATTCCGTCCGTCCGTCCGAGGCCCTTTTATGTTCGACATATTACGGAAAAAACTATTCATCCGATTGTTTTCAATTTAGCACATGTCTTTCACTGTACGTGAAGGGATGTAGTGCCAAATTAAACATATTTCGTTATTTGTTATACTTGTTTAAAATGTCCATGTTTGTACTTGGTCATTTTCCAATATCAGAAATTGTCCGACCTATTGAAGGAAACCCTTTTATCTGTTTCATTTAAAGTTTTCTAAATGTCTTTAAACATGCTATATAGCTAGGAGGGGTGCCAATTTACATGCGATTTTGTTTATTTTTCAATTGTTTAGAAATCTCTATGTTTTGTACTCAGTCATTTTCCAAGATCAGAATTTGTCTGACCGATGGCAGAATTCATCCAATTCTTTTCAATTCTTATTTTTTCAGTTGGTGTCAAGTTATGTGTAAGAAACGTCTATTAACGGAATGGATAATGGGATGTCTAAGTTGTGTGAAGTAAACAGTAATTTACTTAGTCTGGGATACACATTCCACATTATAATTGGTTCATTTTGTTCTAATTTGTTGCCGAACAGGCCATTTTAGAATGAACACACTAACTAGGTATAAGTAACGTTATGAGATAAATGCCAATGCGAAAAATGAATTCCATATATATGTAGAGGACATGGAACCATTGTTATGATATTGAATGCTTAAAGGGGCAGTAGCACGTTTTTTGGGGGAATATAAGATGATGTCAGGAATATGAAAATTAATAATTCCAATTGAAAGACAATGTATTAAAACTAAACGGAGCAGTAACAATTCAAATATATAACGGAAAGTTTAGCCTTGCGATTCCTTTTTCTTACACAAAATGAATTAAAGGTGTTCACATAAAATGGCCGCCAATGGATTTTATGTGAATCTTAATACTTCGTCCTCTGACTATGGATGATTGGTTTGTGTAATGAGATTTTGACTCTGTCAAAATAATACATTTAGCATTAATTTACAATTGTCAGGGACAATTTTGGGATATAAAATTAGCAAAAAACGTGCTACTGCCCCTTTAAAGGTACCTTAAGAAACAATAATCCTATATAGCCTGTGTTTATATATATTATTGTCCTGCTTTGAACCTTCAATTGATAACGGTACAAACATCTTTTAATTTGATATCATGTCTGTTGATTTGTTTTTAAATATAAAGTTGTAGGATATGAGAATGAATTAAAGGTGTTCACACAAAATGGATTTTATGTGAATTTCATACTTTGTCCTCTGATTATGGATGATCGGCTTGTGTAATGAGATTTTTCAGACTGTCAAAATAATACATTTAGCACTAACTTACAACTATCAGCAAAAACATTTATATAAAATTATCAAAAAACGTGCTACTGCCCCTTTAATCCCATATAGGGGCGAATATAGCATAACTATTTATGTGATAGTATTTGGTACGAAACATTATGGCCTGTCGAGGATGAGAATAATATGCCGCAGATATACAGTCTACATCATCAAATGAGCTATACATATTGTTAATATCAACTTTGTATTTAGTTTTATCATTGCATTTACATTAATGTAAATATTATTACAATATTTAAAAATACTATGCAATCTGAAACAAAATATACTCTGATGAAATTAATGTTAAATTCCCTTTCATCTCTTCATAGAAAAATAGATTCGGTTCGATGTGTTATTCGCATCCTATCATTTTTGCTAAGAATGTTCCAAAGTAATGTTCATACGGTGATACAGTTGTGAGAGCGTTATGGCTTGAAGAACCATATGAAACCGACACGCGATATGCGTGATTGAGGACCTTGGATTTCTAATTGGTATTTCACTGTATTCAAAGATAACCAATTTATAGTGTTTCAAACCTTCTATCTGATTGATTAAGTATTGTTGTGTCTTGCACACAATCACCCAATAGATCTGAAACTAAATATCGTGCAATCTCCCCAAAAGGTCTGGAACTAAATCTCATACAGATAGCAGGTACGTTAAAAAATCTAGAAGAAAACACGTAATACGTAAAATTATGACTTTATATTATATGCTAAGCGTTGAAAGCCTGAGTTTATTCTCAATTTGAGAAAACGTGTTCTCGCCACTGTGTTTGCAATGTTTTTTCAAGGCAGTGAAGATATCACAGAGAGGATGACGTCATGTAACATTGGTTTGACGTCACTTCTACAATCGTCATCCACGTTGTTAAGTTCCGATACAACAATACAACAATGTTATGACGTCGCAATAAAACTCTCGAGTCAATACCTTTTGGACTTAACTTACCACATTTTCGTCCACAGAGGCATATAATAAATTAATTGTCTTTTGTTTTGAGTGTAAAATCACTTATATTATCTCCCATCTCGTAACGGGGTAAAGTCTAAATATAGTTGCGCCACTCTACCTCGTCACTCATTAAGAGATAAGTGACATCACACTAAAAACAAAATCTAGTCCAAACACCTTATTCGCCAAATATTGACTCTGGTCTCAACGAATAATAAGTCAGATATCAACTCTAGTCCAAACACCAAATAAGTCAAATATCAACTCTAATCCAAACACCAAATAAGTCAGATATCAACTCTAGTCCAAACACCAAATACGTCAGATATCAACTGCAGTTCAAACATCTAAAAACACGAACAAAACTTCAGAAACTTAAACAAACAGATATAATACGACAGAAACCAATTATCGCATATGGAAACCTTTCAGACTAAAACTAAGACTTTACTAAGACTAGGCTTAACACAAAGGCTAGTGCCGTATTTACAAAGATTCTTAGAACTTTCTATACTCTTTACACACTATAGCTGATATATATGACTTAAATTAAAATGTTATATGATGAAATTATAATATCTTTTCATCTAAACATGTTTGTAAATGTTAATTGTATGGGGGATTATCAAAGAGGGAAGTGTTGAAAGTTGAAACATTATATATATATATTGGTATAGGATTTCAAAGAGCTATTTTAATTTCGGAATACATGATGAAATACTTAAAAGTTGTGCAGTGTTAGGAACATATTCTTAGATAATATTTTCATTTCACATGACATCAATAATATCATATGTTTATGGTTACTATGTGCTTAATAATTTTAGTATTATGGCATGTCGAGACAAAAAGAGAAGATAATTAAGAAATAATGACGGAATTCAAGATACTTAAGACAATAAGACATATTGATACTTTTAGATAGACAGTTGACATTAGAAATTTAAAACCAGATTCGTTTTCACAGAATTATCTTCTTTTGAAGATAAATACTGCTTCTAATCATAAAACTCAATGACACAAAAACTACCGTCTTTCATTTAATACTACATCTTATATAGCCTTTATAAACAGTTTTTGTAACACCTAATTTAAGAAATAGATATTTTAAATTACTGAAACCCAAACCGATATGAAAAGAGTTGATTGTGCCCGCATGTTTTATATCTGAATTTAGAAAAACAGCCGTAATTAATATCGAATTCCAACTGTAGGTCAAAAAGAAAATGACAAATTTGAAGGCAATGTCAATGGTTATCAGATTAATAAACAATCCGGACTTGTCTGAAAAACAATAAAGCTAGGACAGTCACATAGAGGAAAGGTAATGAAAGGCATCTTAAACATAATCTTGAACATACTCTCTCATAAAGCTTATCAATTTGACATTAGAAATTTCTAAATCTACATATACATATATGGGCATTTTCTCTTGTGCCTAAACTTTTTAAAAATTGTAATTTATGCTAAATAAAAACCACGTCTTAACCGGATACTCAATACTCAAAATTGTAAAGCATCTTCATAGACATATATATTTTGATTTCTTGATTAAACAGCTCTGTAAATGTCATCTATGTTTTGCTTTAAAATAAGTCTGGTGACCTTTGTGTAATAACCTTCTGCAAAGACATTGTCAAATACCTCTCGTTTAAGTCTAGCTTTCAAATAATTTTTTTCGTGATATTAATATAGACATTCCAGTTGCCATGGGTGCAATGACTTCTTCAGAAGAAAGTAATTGATTAAAAGGTCAAGTATAATTAAAAGGTCAAATACATGTTATTTTAGTTTCATTATTCAGACGTTAACCAATGTGGCTTTTAAATATATTTACCACCAAGTATTAGTATCTAGCACAGACGTCATATCATTTTTAAAATTTATGAATTGTAGTGAAAATCTATCCGATCCTTTCTTCATCGAGACAGTAAAGATGATAATTGTTTTCTGAAAAAGCACCGCCTTTAAGTCACAAAGGTAACATTCAAATGTTATGGAAAACTTGCCCCATAGACATATACTATACGCAAAATGGTATGTGATAAATCAATATTTTGAAAGAATGAATTATGATTGGTAAATATCGTTACATGATATGATATGCTTTATTCAGGTAAAGGGGCCATAGACTCATTATACATATACAGGGCATGAAGACATACAGCTTTAATTTGAGCGCTGGATTATACATTTCTAATACATTTAAAAGAGAACATTATTATATAATTATATAACAGGTATCCCTTCTAAAAAGGAAATTCGTTTCTTTGCAGCTAGAAATAAATATTTTGCGAAATATACACATATATTGCGAGATGTAGAACAAAATAGCATTGACAACTTCTCACGAGATGGAAAACAGTGATAATATCGAGGAATATAATTGACACGCAGGTCAAGATACATGTAGAATGGGCACACCAAACAAAAATGAAATTCATCTTCGATAGTTGGTACAATACAGAAAGGGCAAATACGTTCATGCCTTGGAATATCATAATTTCGTTACATTTAGGTGATATATTAATAAGAAATATAACAATATTCCTACTGTTATTGCAGTATATATTCACCAATATATATATGCGTGTGTGTTAGAAAGCATTACTGTCAAATTCATTGAAGAAAACCTTCCGTCTCAACTGTACCATGTATGTAAAACACTTTCTCAAGTCAATTAAATATATCACTGACGTAAACAACTAAAATAATTCAGAACAGATTTTGAACAGTTCATACTAAACATTGAAATCGACATTGATACTAAAACTCCGATTTTTGTTTGTATCAAATAAATTACGTATTAGCAATAAAATGCATGTTAGAAAGCTAACTCTTGTTTACCCAATCTCCTAAAGAAAGACACACACAAATTTATCATTTGCATATAGTCAATTAATATCAACAAATTTTAAAATACGTTCTTCTTGGACATTAGGTTTTATCACGGTTCTGGGGACGCAACTTAAAGGGTTGAAGTATTAGCATTAACAGTTTACATTATGGAAATGATATTAGTTCAGTTTGGCTCTTTGAAACCAGTGAAATAATTTGAGTTGAAATAATTGGTCAGTGATACATATATTACAAACCGATTTGAAAAACATCCCTATTGTTCAAAGGGTAAAAACATTAAACTTAAATCGGTTGAAATAATTAGTCAGTGAACTTTCAAGTCTCAAATGACATTTATGAAGAAGTGTTTATGATCTAAATCTAAAATTGACAAGAATTTTCTTAAACACGGCTAAAAGGTGCATAACAAATGGTAATTGATATAAACTGATCTACTTTTTAAATGGATGCTAATCACGTATGTGAATATATAGAACGTATAATGAAAAATAAAAGAGTTTTTATAATTAATCATAAATAACCCTTAGATTTAATCCTTGGTTAATGATGTAATAACTTCAAATAAAAACCATATTGAAATACAAGACTTCTGCCAAGAAAGTGAATCTTAAGTGTATATATGTCGGAGATACGAACTCTGGACATGTAAACATTTTCAATAACACATTAGTACTGTCCAGAATGAAATCACTGACGTCGCATAGGTGAAATAATTGGTCAGTAAAGTTCTGAAATCTATTACATATGCCACATGTCTATCACTGTTACACCTTATTGAACAGATAAAACGATGTTAAGTCAATGATTTCATATGCTTTTTGTTATACCTATTAACTTAAATCGGTTTAAAAAATTGCTTAGTGATAAATCCAAACAAACTACAACTTTTAAGTATCGAAAAACAAAAAGGATGACAGTAGACTTCCATTTTCTTATACATGATAAATTAAAGATGTTCACACAAAAAAGGTCGCCAATGGACTTTATGTGAATCTTTATATTGACTGACTATTGCTGATTGGTTTGTGTAATGAGATTTTTGACACTATCAAAATAATACATTTAGCATTTAGTATCAGTGAAAAAATGAAAATATGGAATTTAAAAGGCGTTACTGCTCCTTTGAAATCAATCCAAAATATAAAAAAGGTAAAAATCAAAGAATTGAAAAAACATCACTATTGTCTAGGGAGGAGGCATAACTTACGCTGGAACAAGGTATGAGATCGAAAAGATATTCTTGATCACATTATCCACCTATCACATTGTCAGTAAGTGATACAACTATTGTAGAATTAAAAGAAGTTCATTACTGAGTTCGAAAATTAAGCTGCCGAATCCCTAAACAAAAAAGTACATGTAAGGACTAGATTTTGAATATCCAATTTACTTGCAATAATTATTTGTCAGTGATACAAAACGCAAATAAAAACATCTTGAACTAAACACTAAGTCTTTTCAAAGAAAGAAGTTTTGTAAAAAATGATGATTAAAAGTTAATGATATAATTCTAAATAATTCATATTGAAATGTTAACGAGAGTGATCAATAAGTAAGAGAGAGAAGCTCTCCTATCATTGATGCAAAGCAACAGAAAATATTTTCTAGATATAAATATCCACTATTGCTTTTGTCAAAAAAGTGAATCTCGCCTATAACTAATACAAAGTAAGAACAGAAACGACACTCTGGATCTCAATATCTTTTATAATAATTTGGCACATATACGAAACATAAACACCTTGAAATATAATACTATAATGAGATTCGGAGTAAAAACAAAAAAATGAAATCATTTCCATTGTGGCGACATATCACTGATGCAAAGTACAAAAGAGAAAAGTAATTCCTGGATTTCATTATCCGCAACGACGAAAGTATAGCTTTCATGCTACTATTACACTACTATTGCTATAAGTAAAAGGAATATACAGATTTTCAAGATAGCAATACCTATTGTGAAAAACGTGAAACTTTCCTATCACTCACACGAAATATGAAACATAAATATATTCATGTAGTTAGTATCAGACACGACGTTCTGGATATCAACATACACATCTACCAATATGATGAAAGTGAAGCTCTCCTTTCACTGTCACAAAGTATGTAACAAACATATGTTCCGGGTAGCAATATCCACTATGTGAAGAAAAAAGCATCCTATTTGAAAAGTAAAAAAGTGAAACACTCCTATCACCTATGTATGGATCAAATATTCAATATCTACTAAAACTTAATAATTGTCAGTGATACAGAATAAAATTTAACGTCTAGACGTAACGAGACACGATTAGAAGCACAGAAAGGAATCAGTAAAATGTAGCAGAGAACTGAAGCACCCTACCTTCTATCTCGTACGGCAGTACGGCGCGGGGCTGGTCTCACAGAATGAACGAGTGTGGGTCCGTCCTTCTTTTTATCTTACCCAGAGGACGTGCGTCTTGCGGTGTGCGGTTGTCGTGCGGGGGTGATAATTACCAAGACGAGATTCGGCCAATCAGAAGGCAGTGTTGACGAGGAACATATGTCGCAGATCAATCACAGAGTCCGATGAAGAAAGCCAGAAGCTGTTGACACACGAGATTACCGAATGACAGGTACAGCTCATCGCAAGTGGTTGAATAACTCGCGCTGACTTGTCAATATTCAATATTTATAACGATAGTGCCAGTCATGGAAACATTTGGTATAATCTCTCATCCTCAATTAATATCTTGCGCCAGCAATTAGAATGGTCAATTGGAATCTATTGCATAACAATTGTCATTAATTCCATGTATATTTCATCCCCTGCATGTGTGAAGGTAATCACTCCCCGAGACTATTATGTTTATAGCTTCCCTAGACGCTAGTTGGTGTGACGATGGGACGGATAGTGATTGAAGACGACACCTCACGTTGCTGGACCCTTCTAGGGTTTCTCTGGGTGTTTATTGAATAAAAGATCATGTACACTGGTGGTGGACAGGGTTAATCTCAGCCTTGTCATGTGGAAACCACACGCTAATGACGTGCATCACTTTGTCATTAAGAAACACGTACAAGTGAACAGGGATACGTATATTTGTTTTATCTGTTTCCTTCTAAGGGTACATACATACTTACATTCAACATACGTTTCAATATTTTAAAGGGATAGTCCTATCGGGGTATATTTGTGGAAACGAAATTTAAGAGTTTCTCCCCGTTTATACTTATATTGATTCAAAATAATTACACACCTTAGTGAGGTTTACATTTTAGTTGTTCCAGACTTAACAATTTGACAAAGAATAGAATGTCATCTTGAATTTTGTTTCCACAAAAATACCCATGATAGGACTGTCCCTTTAAGACCAAAATTG
This sequence comes from Steromphala cineraria, assembly GCA_916613615.1. NCBI lineage: Eukaryota > Metazoa > Mollusca > Gastropoda > Trochida > Trochidae > Steromphala > Steromphala cineraria. Next base: position 44,459,972 of record OU744736.1, on the reverse strand, counting down.
GCATGATTGGTTGTTAACGTATATCGACGATGGAGTTGCTTCATAGCCAAGCGGTGTTTATATTTATTTTAAACATTCTATTTTGTAAAGAGAAAAATCAGTCGGTACGTTCATTTTTAGGTAGAACATTTCATAATGTGATTTAGTTCTCATTACCTAAATAAAATGTTCCCAGTTCTCAGTGAGAAGATGAATAAGAAGAAAGGTAGGGCGATAGAATGAAATTAGAGAAGAAATGAAAAGAGGTATTACATGATAAAAAATGGTTTGTTGTGAAACACTCTACAGTTGAAATGGGCCAATTTGTTAAAAACATTAATATTGTCATTTGGTATGTATTTTTAAATGTCTGATCTCCATATTTAGATGGAGATACTAAATATGGGAGTAGTGATGTTATTTTGCGGATTTTTATTACTTTTATTCATTATTTAGCTTTGCAGTTTTCCCGAGGAATACATATATATATATATATATATATTTATATATATGTTTATATATATATATATATAAACAGTTCAAAAGTTTTAAAGTATGGGAATTATCAATATATATTTGATATATATATATATATATATATATATTTGAATAATTCCCCAACACTAAACAGTGGGACATGAACAGTTAGCTCACATGAGGAAGTGATTACCATTGTGATATATTAGCATGCTTGTTTAATTACACCTCTCTGACCATCAAGTGATTGATAAGACAACACGGATTCGTCTTTGCTGACTGACTCTATTGTATTCAAACTGCACCCGGCCATTAGTGCTTGGGGCAATCATTACGTGATTGACAACACATGACTGTTTTCTTAACTGTCAATCTGAGCACACAACTATGTGTTGATTATATGAATTGATTTATTATTTTGTTCCTGTATAAGTACATGTTACCTTCCATTTGTAATCATACTTGACAAGACCCACATAATGGTCGAAATGAATTCATCGTATTAAAGAAGATTGATCCAGTCCGAACCATCTGATGTTTACTCTTTCTTATATATATATATATATATATATATATATATATATATATATATATATATATTTGATTTGTACCGGTGTTTTAGCGACATTTGTCACTTGGGATTGCTTTATCAATTTTTTGAATTATTAAATATAGAGAAAAGACACATCTATTGTGATTTATACTCATATTCAACAGATTTAGTGGGAAGGTTAGGATATTTCAGGGATGAACATCGTTACGATAAACTCTCTTCTTCGGTTTTAACCCACACGAAAGACGTATGGGAGCAGAAATAGGTTATTCATAAAATAGTATTGTCTTTCTTAAAGAGACACAGAGTATGTTGATAGGATCACATATGTCAAATTTTGATATCGATGTTATTATATCGGGAACCACTAACTGTTAATGAAAATCACAAGTTAAAGGTCAATCAGTACATTAGAGCGAAAATACGGCCATTCAAAGTCGGGATTTTGATCGAAAACCGGACAATGTGGCTCGAGTGGTTCGACAAACGTAATTTTGAAACCTTGTCATAAGCTGACAGGAAGATATATTCGATTCGATAGTGTTTATTAGGTATTGTAACTAATAGGTAGATTAATTGAATGCATAATTTCGAATATTAAACGTACTTCAGATTTTTTCTTGATTTTTCCATAAAAACAAGCATTTTGGAGATATTATGCATAAATGGATATATTTGCAAGTCAAGTGATGGGATATGAACTTCAATCAGCATATAAGTTTTTTTGTAGATTATCGAAACCAAATAAAATTTTAAGAAAGCTTCTCTGTGTCACTTTAAAGTAACGGAAGGTGGTGATTATTAAAATGGTATCAGGTATGAATATTTTGTTGAAAGAGGTTGAAAACATAAGTGCAGAAATATATAAAAACATACATGGATGCTTTATTGTATACATGGCTTGATAGAAAAATTTCTAAGATGGCATAAAGAATGTTTCCTTTAAACAATGTCAGAAACTAATTCCACTTATGTATTTCAAGAGGCGCCGCGGCTTTTTGGTATCGATCCTTTTACGGTTTTTAAAAAAGTCAGCCGACTCCTAGATGGAACCCCTGTCTCTCGGTACGTATTCTTAGAGGTCTCAAACACTTGTCAAGATATTTTAAACACGAGTCATCACAAGATGACATATACCACCTGCCCAATGAATTGTAATTTTTATCTAGAAATAATTTATATGACATTGCGAAAAAACTACTGACTAGTATTTACATGTAGGCAGAATTCCTGAAAAAGTATAAATGGTATAGATTTCAAATCCTTACCCTCGAAAATATTTTAATCATCGATTTTAAAAGTCTGAACATATCAAAAGGCACCACTTAAGAGGTAGAAAAGTTACATAAGATACCCTTTTTACTTTTTGGAGTTCTGCCCCTAAAATAAATGAATCAAACACTGTTCAAAATTTTTTAAGTATGGGAAATTATCAAAACATGGGCCACTTCAGGAGAAGAATAATGGTAATACAAAGATCCAGTAAGATATGATAAGTTGTTTTTAGTTCTGTTCCTCAAAGAAGTCAAAATTAATCGTAAGTATTAAAAGGAACCATTTCAGATAATGCGTTATACATATGCAAAGATTCGTTAAGATATAACAATTTGTTTTGGGTATTGCTCCTGAAATGACCTAATTACTGTTCAGAGCCCAATGTATGTCCAGGTACCCAAAATCCTATTATTTATAAAAATTGATAAATTAGATATCGAAGCTCTCTGAGTTTATGGAATACATATGCACAACAGGGAACTTAAACTATTACTTAATAAAAATACGATATCTTAATTGCTTCACTACGTTACGTACATGCGTAGCGTAGTGTAGCAAATAGATCGTATTTTAATGAGATTGGGTAACATAAGTTGTCAGTAACAACAATGATATACACACAAGTTTACTGCCCTCTGTAGACTAAATTATGTTTTACTTTATACTCAATAATTGAACAACATTGACTTGATTGTTTTGGTTTATCAATGTATTTTCCATGAAACTACTGCTATCTGCTTCGATGTTCTTTTCTACATTGTGTTACATGGTTAAAATGGGTTTTATCAATAAATCAAACTACCTTGTAGCGATATAATAAATGTCACGGTTGTATCGTTCCACATAGAGTCATATAGAACCGTTTCTTTAAGCAGAAATTCAACGCCAGACAATTCCATAAACATTGACAGAATTATTAGTTTTGAGTCTCTTATTATCAATTGTCTTCTCCCAGACAATAGGTATATTAAAAGTTAATATATTAAATTTGATATTGGCTAGATGACATTGAGCATAAAAAAGCGAAAAGACGAAGACCTATTTCTTATCCTTAGTTAGCCTGAAGAATACTAATGCATCAGTTTCTGAGTTTCTCATTGCATTTACATTACCATGAAGGGTTGAAGCTATTCACAGGGCGCTCAAAATGTTTCCACAGGGGTCAATTTACTTTTGATAACGACAGACAAAGCATATTATTTTAGTTTAATCCACGGAAAAGTCTCTATGACTTATAAGAGCAGTGTGTTTGTTGTGTATACAAGACAAAACTTCGAAAAAAAAAATCTGCAGGAGTATTTTTTTATTTATTCCTTAAATTGCAATGATACTTCATATAGTTAAACTAAGGAAAATTTCATTAACTAAAAACAGCATCTTTATCGTAAAACTCACCACATCTGTGTGTGTCATCTGTAGGGATGGGTCGAATGATAAGATTGGATACATTAGTGACTAGTACTTAATGCATGGTTTGTGTTCTAGAACATTTGATGTTTCATCTGTATGCCATTGTAATGCCTGTTCACGTACATACATATTTATTATCTTATTGATAAGAAACCAAAGTGTTTTGTGTCAGATCCTTGATCGTTAACTGACTGACGAGTGACGAGTGACGAGTGACGAGGCCATGCTTCATATAACATACATATTTAGTTAGTTTAGCTCTGGAAAACTTCATTTACTAAATAACAGCATCTTTATTGTAAAAATCAGCACGTTACGTTGTGTATATTCTGGTTGGGGTGTAGAATAAGAAACTGATATACATGCATGACTTAAAAGGGCAGTAGCACTATTTTTCATTGATAATTGTAAATGTATTATTTTGATGGCTATACAAACCAATTATTCATGGTCAGCGAACAAAATATAAAGAGTCACATAAAGTCTATTGGCGGCAATTTTTTGTGTGAACACCTTGTGTAAGAAAATTGAATCGCATTGCTTTACTTTAATGGCTGAATTTTACATTGTATTTTTGTTTTATTACTACTTCATTTAGATTAAATACATTGTCTTTCAATCGGAATCTCATATTTTCGTGTTCGTGACATCACCTTCAATTGCCCCTAAAACTTGCTACTGCCCCTTTAATGCATAGAATGTTGTCTCGAATATTTGCATGTTCCTGTGTAGATGACTTGTCATTATTGCATAGTTGCTGATTTTGTATTTGAAACGTTTCCCGATTCCATAAAAATATCTAAATAAAAAAAATATATCAAAGTTTTTAGAAAGGCAGGACTTTCCCTACAAAAACGTCTTCTCATGAACAGGTATGAAGTTTCGAAATAAATGAGTATATAGGTATAAAACATGGAGGATGTTTCAGGTAAGGATATATTCCGATTCACCGAGAATTTCCACGATTTAGAAGCATCAATTTTAAACGCCGTGTACTTCCAATAATAAACCACATTTTTGTCAAAGCTCATTCGGGGTCGAGACGATGAATTCCCTTTGAACATCATTTATGGATTCATATAATTCCAAAGTTTTATGGTTGGAAAGTTAATACGCTTAACATATTGAAAACATTCCAGACACTGCCAGACAGTCGTAAATATGAACAGAACATATGTGTTTATTGCCATGCATTTAATTACGAAATTTTTTAATGTACATTGATTTTCATATAAGAAGTGGATTACATATGTATCACACAATGATGAAAACTTTTAGGGTTATAAAGGAAACGCATTTTGATATTACGAGGTAGAGGAAACACCAAAATGATTGAATCAGAATTCAGAAAAAATGCCGGTCTTATTTTCTTAATATACAATAGAATAACTCCATTGTTATAACCAAAATATATTATACTTTTAAAAGGTACGTTCAATCATTAAAGACTGTTTTGACAATGTGTGTCAATAGCTACAAATGAATGAAAAAAAAAACTAAAAGAACTTTAAAAAACAGAACCACCTACAACTTTTTTTCCGTTCAATAATAAACAATACAGTGAGCAGATCCAATTTCTTTCGACATTCACTTAGTAGATTGTTTCTTTGATTTATTGAGGACATGCTCAGAGCTAAGAGCTAAACACATAATTAACATTGAGCGAGGAAGAACATCGTTCCCTTTGTTTTTCAACTACCTGTCGGTTGAACAAGAGAGACGGATTTATTGTTCTTTTTCACATTACCCTTATTTTTTCGAAAGGACAATATTTATGGGTGACAACTTCTTTATTCATAGAGTGCGACGTTTCGATACAGATTCTTGTATCGTTATCAAGCATGAATTTAAGGCAGAGCCAAACAGTATTATTTTTACGTTTTAACTTGGTACCTAGGTAAACTGCTAGGTTGACAGAGGCACATTAAAAGCCTTTTGTCGAGGGTGACACATGAATCGCTAGACTAGTGTCTAAGTGTGGGCAGGGATTCAACCATCAGCTATACAGCGATATGCTAGACATCCATCCACAAGACGACCCACACCAGTTGTCGTCACAAACTCACTGTGTATAACCGTACACCGGAACTAGCGAGGTGTACGGCGGAGAAATGTTGCTAGCGAGGAGCGTGATCGCAAACGGGATAACTTAAAAAGCAATCATCGCCGTTTCATCAACTTTTTCTATGTTATTATCATGTCAATAGCTTTCCGAGACATAACTATTTAATGTCATATCCTGTTCATAGTCAGAGAGCAAATATGTTACTAACAACAGCATTACTCGCAACTGTCATTGTTACTGTCCCTTGGATACAGAATGACAAGCACATACATTTTACTAAGTATGTGTGCTAAAATTACCACATGATGTTGATTATTTGAAAGTTATTAAGTAAAATATTACCTAACTTTTGATTTCGGCTCCTCGCTAGCAACATTTCTCCGCCGTACACCTCGCTAGTTCCGGTATACGGTTATACACAGTGAAACTGATTGCTGGCTATTGAGCATTGGACAGGACCACGTGTATCAGTTTCGTTATGGTTGCATGTCAATTGATTAAAACTATCAAGGGAATTCAATCTTTTTATATTCGGCATCACACTAACTGCTAAAGTACAAGTTCCTTTTTCGGATCGAGGCGCTTTGCGAGGTTCGAACCCATACTCTCACTAAGGCAACATCGCCAATAGCATTAAACTAACCCACTCCTTTCGCCCTGGTATATATAAAAGTATTGTGTTTTTTGTCGATTGCCTTGTAGATTATTTTATACATGTGCTATCCTCTTAGATGTTCGTCACGTCACATTTAAAACCAGTGATATGTGCACATGTGCAAATATGAAAGTAAACAACTTGTTGCTCACTGACTTGATAATACATTCGGATTACATTGCGTTGCTTTTTTATGTTGATGCTATTTGGTTATTGTCTATTGACCTGCCAGTCATGCGCAAAAGAAATTCAATGAGACATTATTCCAAAATCACCAGCCGTGTCGAGAGTAAACAAACCACAACGAGGGCGTCTTGATTTCCATGATGACACCACCACGTGATTGTTATTGAGGGATGTTCGAATTGGATATTTGATAGACTCCTACCCGTTAAACAAACATTGACAAGATTTATATGACATCAAACTGAAATGGGCTTGCCATCAACATAATCAAGCTGCTATTGTCAACCCAAATCAGACAATTAACGTGAACCGTTAGGAGAATATCAGATACGCATCGGCGGTTCTCTGTCAGAAAGCGGCCATTGCTGTCAATAACGAGCTTCCTTGCAGCGAGGAGGCGCATATTAGCACGAGATCTCGTCACGTTATGCGAGAATTCATCAGTGAAATGGCGAGAATCTGCCTGACAATCATCAACTTCCGCTACTGCGTAGTTCGTCCACAGAAAGACCGCGTGGAAAGGATTGCTTCAGAAATAAAGCTTAACGGTGGTGACATAATATAATCTTATTCCGACAGATCATTGATGCAAGGGATAATATAATATACGAATGACATAGAAAAAGAACAACAAAATAGAAGTATAAAAATTTATATGTTTGGTTCAACTCGTTAAGTATACGTTTACGTAAACACTGGATAAGTAAAAAATCTGGATAAGAAGTAACTGTTTTCTGGTCCCATTTTTTTAAAAACAGATACATATTAGTTATAAATAGTAAATGTGAATTGCAACATAACTTTTCTCAATCGTGTCTCATAGGCTTTAAAGTGACACAGAGTATGTTGATGGGATCACATATGTCAAATCTTGAAATCTATGTAACGACAACCGGAACCACTAATTGTCACTGAAAATTACCAGTTCAAGGTCAATCAGTACATTTGAGCGATAATACAGCTATTCTAAGTAGGGATTTTGATCGAAACCCTGACAATGTGGCTCGAGTGGCGCGCGCTTATTCGCCTAACGTTATTTTGAAACCATATAAAAAGCTGAGAGGAAGATTGTAGATATAATGAGCATAAATTAATAGCTTTGCAAATCCAGTGATCAGATATGAACTTCAATCAGCATATTAGATATTTTGTAACCAAATAAAACTTTAAGTTAGATAGTCAGTGTCTCTTTAATGGTCGGGTATTTTTTACCCGTTTTAAGACATGTAAGAAAAATATGTAAAAATGAGCCGTAAATAAAATATTTTTCTTTTCAATAGATGAAGGAATGTTATAGATAATAGATATAGATAATTAATACACATGTAAAAAGACATACTAGTGTGGTAAAGCAAAAAACTAAATATACAATGAGAAAACATGTCCATTAATCGATTGTATAACTGTTTTATCCCATGTGTAAGCATGCCACCATCTAAAGCGAAATCATCATCGTTTTTGGGGTAAAGCATATTCAAATTTCATAACAGATTATTCTCCATTTCATAATTCATTTAAATTTAAAATGCAACTCATTTTAGACATTTAAAATTCAAAAAGTGTAATATAGAAATATATGTAAATATCCTGAACATTTTTTTTTTTTTGCTCCTTCGATACGAAACTAATAATGCGTAAAATGAAAACGAAACATAAGTGATGGGCGTTACCGTTGTTTCCTTTGTGTAATAATCGATTTTAGATATACAAAACACTAATTGTTTACAAGTGCATGGAACTCTTTACCCTGTTTAAATATTAGTACATGACATAACCGTTCAGTGGTATTATAGAACAATAGATCTGAACGGAGTATTCACTACATGGCCACGTGTGTTAGAGCACCTGCAAACCATCAAGATTACAAGACTCAGTCACCATTCTCTCCCCACAGAGGCAACAATTCAGGTATGACTGGGTTGTCTCTGTGGGGAGAGAATGCTGAGTCACGTGCACCATTAAAATGCAAGGTGGCTCAGTATCGAACTGAATCTAATTGACCTGTGTTCGTGTCATGTTGTATTCTTTGGTGTCACACGAGGTTAACATCAGTCAAAATACAGGTAGTAATAATGATAATAATAGATAGCTTTAAATTATATAGCGCCAAATCTCCACTATTTGGATTCAAAGCGCTCTATGCTCCATTACCCTGGTCTAACCCGGGCTGACATATACTCGCTCAAGGGTCACCTCCAACAACTTTTACCAGGTACCCATTTGCACCGCTGGGTGAACAGAGGCTCATTTTGAATAAAGTCACTCGCCCAGGTGTTACCACAAGTCTTCGACTCATGTCTCTGTGTGGGGCAGGGAATCACCCTTCAAACTCTCAGTTCATTCAGCCTTCGGGTCATCCAACCATCCGGCGAGCCACGCCAGTTTTTTTTTATTTTGCTTTTTTTTGTACAATGTTAACATTTTCAACATACAGGTGAACATAAATCGTAGAATTGCTGTAGCAATCTTCCATATGTACAGTCAATTGCTTTGTTTTGTATATATTTTTTGTACGTGGGCCTAAAGCCTTTTACGGAAATGAAAGAATTGAATCAATTGCTTTAAAAACTAAGACATACAAACCAACATTAGCTAAACAGCAAATGACATGAAGACCAAAATTGGACAAATGGTCTTGCATTACATTCAAGCTTTGAGTTACATTTATCTAATTGATATGAAAACTCAACGTCGTTTTTAATATAAGACATATATGGATGTTTGTTTGCTTATCTAGTACCCTGATACCCATTGCTGACTTAAACGCAGTTTATTTGGCCTAACGTCAAAGGTCTTCATAAGAATTATTCTGAATACATACATGCATTGTCTTTAATTCTATTGTTAGGCCAAAAACAAATATGTTGTGTTTCAGGTAACTCAACAACCCCTAATATTTTGTGCAAGAGGAAATATCTTTATGAGGACAACAATTTCAGCAAACAACAACCTGACAAGGCAACTAAAGAAACCTTCTTAAAATCAAATTATTTCACATCTCTTTCTAGATTTAAATCATCAATTTGAATAACATATTAAATCTATTTTTATGGCTTGTGACCTGAAACACAACATTTCTTTGTTCTTGTTTCACAAGGAAATTATTATTTATGATTTGAATGAAAAATGTTTGTATTGTAACAACTGTAATTAATAGCAATGGGAATACTGTAAGCTTTATCTCCAAGCATAATGGATGGACTGCACAATATATTACAAGATTTGCAAATTAATATGAAAATGATCTGAGTTAGAATTGTAATGTTCTGTTATCTCCAAAATTATTATTGAAATATTGCAATTAATCAATCAATTTGATCCAGTATAACCTTATATAATTTGTTAAGTTAAAGTTACCCGGGTAATTAGATTTATCAATCAATGATTTGTTTATTCAAAAAGTAAGCCCTTGGCTTCTTATCTTGCAGATAACTTATTTTAAGGAAGCAAAAAAAATCCGGCTTTTTATCATTGTATCATTCGTAGATGTTAATAGACTGATTGCTTTGAACTTGAAATCAGAACAATAATAACATCAAAGAGTTATGTTCAGTAAATATCATTTTTTGAAAATAATTTTATTTCAAATTTCCATCAGTATGCCCATCACAGATCAATTTCAGATATATTGCCATTGCATACCGTTACTTATAATTATTTAATTGTGTAGATGATTGGACATTTTGAAATGAATATGACAGAAGGAGATGAGTAAGTCTAGAATCTAGCTAAGTTCGAATTCACGCACCTGTATTACTTTCGCTGTCAGCCTGGTTGCATCTGAAACGTCATCCTAATCGGTTGAGCTGGGGACAAATTAGGTCTGTTGGAGACATTTGATGAATTTGACAGTCAACTTGCAGGTCGTTTCTCCTAGTTGTGACGAAGAAGTTCACTGATGTGACCGAGGCGTGCGGCATATTTGTTGTGTTTGTCTTGAAGCGGAAGTAGGATTTACATGACTTCTCCGACTTCTTGGACAGAAGAGTTCCACACGTAAACGTATCTTAGTATTAAAACTACGTGTGGTTTTGTGAAACGGACCCTCGCTACACGTAAACGTAAATTTTAGTTGCACGTATCTTTTACACGTAGATTTACGATTTTTTGTGAAACTGGGTCCAGTTCTATGATGAATCCAACCAATGACCTGATTCCAAATCTCCTTTTGAATATCACACTAAAAAAACATATGTGTATTGGTTTCCACTCTGTTTTGGCAAAATGTACAAACATTGCTTGCGATCACTTTCGATAAAAAGTCATTGGTTGGTATGCATCTATGGATAATGCTATATTGAAACCATTGATGTTTGGCGTTAACCAGTGCCAAAAATGACATTTTATGAATGAATTTCAAATCATTATCAGAAAATGATTCGTTGAATTCTACATTCCATTTTCTTCTGTATTTAGTATTTATTCCTTATTATAATTATTATGATTGTCAGATTCTTGTAGTATATCATAACATATTCTACAACCTTTGTTTTGTTTTACTAAATCTTGTATAAAGTATAGGATGAGAGGCATATACATCTTTTATGCAGTATCAGTAAGTTTACAATTGTTTTTTCATCGTTTGTTCAAACATGTTCAAAAGTAAGAATGTTGCCTTGATTGTTCACAGTATCAGACACATTGTATAATCGTGATTTTTCAAAGTGCTGATAATGTATTGGCTTTTTGTCGATCAGAAAGTTTTCATTATGCCATATCGGCTGTGTGAGAGTATCATCTACTTCCTTGATGTGTTGTCTTGTCAATCAATGTAGTGTGCCCTTGCTAGTAAAACATCTTTCCAAAAGTCCTTTGTGCGTTTTGTAAGTATATTATTTTTATATGTTCTTTACATTTCAAAAGAAAATTCATATCATTTGTGTATACATTATTGTAGAATAATAACATAAGTTTCAAATCATGTTTGAATAACCTCTAAACCATGTAATTTTTTTAGATCTGATTGTTTTTTTCTAGATGTCGTACTCTTAAGCCCGTATGATTTGGTTACAATGTTTCGAATTATTTTATCTGGTTTATATTGCCAAATAAATTTATAAATTTCAGAATTTAATTTTTATAAATGTTTTATTTGGACTCGGAAAGGAGGAAAATAAATGATTAAGTTTTGGTAATATCAAGCTTTTCGGTACAGTGTTTCAGCCTATTTGTTTAAGGGCTCGTCAACCATTTCTTCATAGTTAGTCTTATTATTTTTAGTTTGTCTTTGTAATGTCTCTCCACCATTTCTGCCCACGCCCGTTGTTGCTCAACTACTTTGATAGCCGTCGAACTGAGCTATGCACAGAACCAATTCCACCACGTACATCAATTTGAGTACATATTTCAAATTGTTCCCTTCAAGATTACCAAAGGCCTTAAAGGGGTAGTAGCACGTTTTTAGGGGCAATATAAGGTGATGTCAGGAAAATTAAAATTTATGATTCCAATTGAAAGACAATGAATTTAAACTAAATGGAGCAGTTATAATTTAAATATATAACGTAAAGTTTAGCCATGCGATTCCTTTTTCTTACCCAAAATGAATAAAAGGTGTTCACACAAAATGGCCGCCAATGTAATTTAGATGAATCTGCATACTTTGTCCTGTGACTATGGATGATTGATTTGTGTTATGAGATTTATGACATTATCAAAATAATACATTTAGCATTAACGTAAAATTATCAGTGGAAATTTTTAAATATAGAATTATCAAAAAACGTGCTACTGCCCCTTTAAAGCGATTAATAATGTGTATTTTGAAGTTATGTAAAGCATAATTTATCCATAAAAGTGTAACATACATGGCCACATAGCCGTGGAGTAATAAGCTTTGTAAATTGTATATGCAGTGAAACAATTTTATATTGAGGTAATAATACATGGATCTCATTACCATTAAATCATATATATCGTGAGAAGATGTGTGTTACCCTCTTGAAGACGTTTGTAGACACAAAAAGCTAATTCCATATGACAAGGCAGCGATCAATCAAGATGACACTGTAACTAACAACCTTCGAACGTGTGGCCTATCAGGGAACACCTCAATCAGTCATTGAGGAAGCTGTTTTGGTAAGTACTCGAGTTGCAGTCACTAACCTCTACTTCCGCCTACAAAGTGACACCGCCGACGTCTTATCTTTCGTTTGTGGCATGTATGAACTTGTTTCAATTTAATTTCACAACCTATTCATTTAGTGCTGCATCCATATCTGAATTATAAGACAATTGGTGAAATCCAGCGATATGGTAAAACCCGCTATAAAACATTCCATCGATGTTTAAATTCTTGTTTAGATAGGTGTTAACATTTTTTATAGGTAAAACAAAAAGTAATTGTCACGAGGCGGAATATATAGGTTGCTTTTATTAATTGATATGATAATTCATATCAATGTTGAAACTCACCAACGAAATTTACCATAAAAATAACTGCATTCTTACCCGTCTGAATCATTGCTGTTGATTATGCCTATATTCACTACGATTGTTATGTTGGTCTATGTGTCAATGAGAAATCAACAAAGAAGTTGTTATCCATAATATCTGTCTTGTTTTAACACCCAAATAACTTAATGTCTTTGAAGATTTTGATCTTTGTATGTTTCTGTCCGTCATTTGAATTTAGTCATGCAATTCTTCATAAACTTAAACTCTTAATCATAAATTAATTACCTTATTTGAACAATATATGCATTGGATATTACCTATGACTATAAGGACCAATACTTTTCGCTAGTAGCTACACCAAGTTTGTCAACCATAACCATGAGCTTTAGTGTGCCTGTTATGAACCAAACCTCAATCCCCATTTCATATCTTCTGGTTTCCTTGGAAACGTGAATTTATTTCTTCTCAAGAAATACATTTTTAATCATGAAAAATGAAAATATACCGAAAGTTGTGTCATTTAAGGGTTAGCCTACAAATGAATCATGTAAAAGCATGATTTTATTGCGGCTTTAACATTAATATATAAAAGTGCAGTATCTGTATCTGTAGCTTCTATGACCACTGTGGGAAGATTAAACAAATATATGTTTTAGCTGTGCGCTTATATTTGCCTTTGTTCCATGTGTATCATTTCTGTAGCTTGGATCGGTATCAAATTACAAACACATGTGTTAATTTTCACTTTTAGCTCATCTGGCCTGAAAGCACCGATGGGCTTATGACATGGCATGGTGTCGGGCGTCCGTCCGTAAACTTTGTGGAATTTCGATTTCTTCTCCAGAACCATAAGGCCTAGAAAGCTGAAACTTTGTGTACAGACTTCTTGACTAGTGAGGATTATAAATTGTAGCTTTGGTGACCCTGTGACCCCTAATAGGGACCACAGGGACCACACCCTAAAAACCTATTTTCATCTTCTTCTCCGGAAGCACAAGGCCTAGAAAGCTGAAACTTTGTGTACAGATTTCTTGACTAGTGAGGATTATAAAGTGTAGCTTCGGTGACCAATAAGGCTTAGAAAGCTGAAACCTTGTCTACAGCCTCCTAGGTTAGATAAGGATGATTCCAAATCGTACATTTGGTGACCCTGTGGCCCAAAGTAAGGTGGAACAGCATTTGCCACTCTAAAGCAAAATTTATATGTAGCCTGATGAACTACAGAACCACAGGCTTTATTTTTAAACTTATTCAACTTACTATAATTAACTTTAATTAGTAGAGAAGATTTTTTCTATTGTAGTAATGTCAAAACTCCTCAGGAAATGAATCTGACTTCAGCCAACAAGTGCTAATCTATATATGTTGTAAATTACATGTAAAACATGGAAATTTGATTTGATTTAAATTTCAAAAGAAATATTAAGCCGGGTTAATTTGTGTAGATGAAGAGAAATCTAAAACTGACTGATATGTTCGATGTTCTCCTAGTTTAGATTATGACTCTATATGGGAGACAGTTTCCAAGTTTTATAAACGCCTAAGTTCCCTCCAAGAACCTAAGTTGTCAAGAAAAGTTTTTCATGTGGGCGAATAAACATGCTTTTAAAAACAAGAACAATTGGAATCTTAGAGTCCATGTCAAATATAAAGCCCTAGCGTTAGATATGTTCATTCCAATAGAAAATAACTTTCATTATAAACGGATTGCCAGGGACGTGAATGAAGGAGTCTTTAAGAAGTTTAGAGAAAAGTGGGAAAGTGCAATAAAAAAAAAATACAGCAGGAGTGGGATGGGAGGAAATAAGCTACGCCTCTACAACCAGTTCAAGAAGGATTACAAGATGGAATGTTATAACCAACTCCCAATGTCCAGACCAAACAGAAGATCTTTAGCAGTATTCAGATGTGGGGTTGCCCCGATAAAACTTGAAACTGGGCGCTATTCTAACCTTCCTGCTAATGAGAGAGTCTGTTAACTGTACCAACTGTGTGGAAGATGAGATGCATGTTTTACTTAAATGTCCAGTTTATAATGGTGTGCGTGAAGATCTTTTAGGTAAACGTAATGATGTATGGCCTGAATTTTACCAACAAAGTGATGATGTTAAATTATGTTTTATCCTGGCCAGCCCAAGTATTGTACATGCAAGTGCCAAAACCTGCAAGGCAATTTTAAATTTACGTAAGGATATTTTATTCACGCATTAGACTCTTGTTCTATTTTACCAGCGTACGTTTTATATTTTACGTTTTATATATTTGTAATGCTGGGTATACTTATGAATATATATTTGTAATATTTATTGTACCCTTTAATACATATTTCTAATTTTTACTGTACTTTTTAATAGGCTTTCATATTTCTAATATTTACTGTACTGTTATGTATATATATTAGTAATATTTACTGTACATTTTAATATTGTTCGTCTCTCGTAACTCCAAAAGGAGTGGCTCTTTTAATGTTGTATATATTTTTATGTAACATTTTGAGGTGAGACGTTAATAAACAATCTGTCTGCCTGTCTGTCTGTCTATATCTGTTTCCGGTTTTTACTCTGGCTCTTGTTCTACCTCTAGGCTTTGTTTGTTTTGGCTTACTCGAGTCTCATCTTGCGCATGCTCGGATGCCACCTTAGAGCGAACGAATTGTAAGCTCAACTGAGTGTCATACTTGTTAACCCGGCTGTAAACAATATGGCCGAAAAAATGGTCACAATTGAATTGATCAAAAACAATGTTTTAATTAAATTCAACATCACATGGTCTCCGAAATAACCAATTTGTTATATTTTTTCTTTCACCAAATCTAAACCTCACATCGTCTTGTTGCAAATGTGTAAATCAGCTTTATATAGAAGTAAGCATGTCTTTGGTCTGTTATAAACAATTGACGTACTTCCGTTACTCTCACGACCTCCCTCTCCGGTTTAGCAGGAGGGACATTGGGTGACTCTAGAGTGCACACGAGAGTGACACAATGGTCGTTCGATTAGCAATATCATCGTTCTTGAGACACACTGTGCAAAATGAAACATTTGAGGTAGCATTGTTTAATGGAAAATCATATGTGTGTTTTTTCCAAATAACTCCTTAGGCTTTAAAGGGGCAGCAGCACGTTTTTAGGGGGAATATAAGGTGATGTCAGGAAAATGAAAATAAATTGCTCCAATTGAAAGACAATGTATTTAAACTAATTGAAGCAGTTAAAATTCATATGTTAAACGTAAAGTTTAGCCATGCGATTCCTTTTTCTTGCACAAATTGAATTAAAGGTGTTAACACAAAAATGGCCGCCAATGAATTTTATGTGAATCTTCATACTTTGTCCTCTGACTAAGGATGATTGGCTTGTTTATAGAGATTTTTGACACTGTCAAAATAATACATTTAGCAATAACTTACAATTATCAGTGAAATATTTAAAATATAAAATTGTCAAAAAACGTGCTACTGCCCCTTTAAAGATATCTATAATGTCTTCTGGCATGAATAAACTAGTGAAAATATAAACCTTCTTCCTTTCTTGATGAAATGAACATGGTATTTGTTAAAGAAAAAACAAATATTCTATCTATTTCATGATGAAATCCTTCTAAATACGCTAAAAACGGCCAATTTCATGTTGAACGGCCGCTTGGAAGAACCCGCGACAGAAGGGTGACGTCATATGAGAATTCGTTACGTCAGACCAATGTTTATGACGTCAAACTCTTTAACTTGACGTCACTCAAGTGGTGATTAAATTTATAGCCAAATAGAAGAATGACGATCAAGGTTATCGCCACTGTAGCCAAATTGAGGGTTTACTTCCATGATAAAACAGAGTCTATCACTCCAAGCATATATTAAAGGGGCAGTAGCACGTTTTTTTATAATTTTATTTTCTATATTTTTCACTGATAATTGTAAGTTGATGCTAAATGAATTATTCTGACAGTGTCAGAAATCCAATCATCCATAGTCAGAGGACAAAGTAAGAAGATTCACATAAAATCCACAAAGTCATTTTGTGTGAACACCTTTAATTCATTTTGTGTAAGAAAAAGGAATCACACAGCTAAACTTTACGTTATATACTTGAATTATTACTGCTCCATTAAGTTTAAACACATTTTCTTTCAATTGTAACAATACATTTTCATTTTCCTGACATCACCTTATATTCCCCCTTAAAACGTGCTACTGCCCCTTTAATATCATACCCTATATTTGTTCAATAGTCTATGTTTACGTAAAACTCAGTATATCAATATCGACACGCCTTATAGCAAAGAACGAAACGACAATCAACATTGTCTTTGTGTTTCTTTATTTTTGTATATATTTTGCTTTGATCTGTTTTACTTAACTTGTAAAATTTTTGAACGACGCTTAGGTAAACTCAATTCTTTTATTCGGTATAAAGGCCATAGGCCCATGTACAAATAACAATCTTATTGTGACAGATGTGTATCATGTCTAACATTTCTCAAATATAATGCTTCCTTAATGAACTTAGCAATATTTAACAAAATAGTTTCCTTAGTACATGTTAAAAGTGTATAAAACTTATTCATATTCGTTGAAATACAATAATACTGTGGGATATATTTTAATCTAAGATGAGAATATAATGGACATTTTAGAAAGAAGTGATACTCATCTTCTATACAACCTAACGCTTAGGTAAAACGTGCCATGAAAGGCGTGGAATCATTATATCGACAGAACAGAACAGAGCTTAATTATTCTCAGGCCGCGCATCATACACGAAGAGATGATTGCATAATTAATAGTGTTCATTATACCATATGTAGTTATGCAAATACAATCATCTAAATTGAAGAAAAGATAGGCTTATCGAAGCCCATGAAACAGTTGGATCATGTCAGTTAAGTATCAGTCCTGTCACATTCAATCATTAAAATCATAGTCATTAAAATGGTTTCATAATTTCTTCACTACGTTACGCAGTTTAGCGTAGTGTAGCAGATAGATCATATTTTAATAAGACTGTGTCACATTAGTAAACTTACCAAAGAAATGTAAGTTGCTTTATGATGTTACAAAACACCTCTTAGCAGCTGATGACTAAGATTAATGAACGTAGATAAATTGTCTATCTATGAGAAGTCTTTCAAAATTTATATCCATAATTTAAATTTTTTTTTTATCACCATCGAACTGTAGATGATTTAAAGGGGCAGTAGCACGTTTTTAGGGGGAATATAAGGTGATGTCAGGAAAATGAAAATTAATGGTTCCAATTGAAAGACAATGTATTTAAACTAAATGGAGCAGTAATAATTCAAATATTTAACCTAAAGTTTAGCCATGCGATTCCTTTTTCTTACAGAAAATGAATTAAAGGTGTTCACACAAAAATGGCCGCCTATGTATTTTATGTGGATCTTCATACTTTGTCCTCCGACTATGGATGATTGGCTTGTGTTATGAGATTTTTGACACTGTCAAAATAATACATTTAACATTAACTTACAATTATCACTGAAAATTTTAAAATATAAAATTATCAAAAAACGTGCTACTGCCCCTTTAACTAACCATGGACATGTTTCATACATTCGACAATTTCTAAGTCATAGCGTATCGCAGATCAAATAAAAAATATAACTTTTTCATTTCAACATCCAGTTCCCGATAATTTCGTCATGGAGTATCTGTCAGTTTGCAGATGACAGAAAACGGTAATTGAGCTTCCGTCATATTAAAAGATGCTTTCCACGATAAAAACCTTGCTATCGGGATTCTGTTTTGTAATTTCGTTTTCAGCAAACATTGTATCGTATAAAAATGGGAAAGATTGTAGAACGCGTATAAAGAAATTGCGAAAAGGAGTAAATAAAATTATCATTATTATTTAAAATTTTCTTCTAGAAGTTTGACATATTCATTATATGATTGGCGGTGAAATACCGAGATCTATCAATGAAAATAAACCTTGTTATCAGTCACTAGTGACCGACTCAACGTTGATGCTCTTTACTTTCGATAGAAACATAATGATTCAATCATAAAAGTTTAACAAATAATTGTTTTTGAAAAATTGCATGTTTATCCCATCTCGTGAGGAAAAACAGCTTTTATCATCACTCGTGAACAATTAAACATTTGTCAAGAAAATGAAAACATCCTCTAAATATCCATAGTAAAACAATTTAATAAACAAAAAACTTGCAAAGGGACACGACAACCCATGTCAAGAAACTAGGTCACAAACACCACTTCTGTACCAATATACCACATGTATATGCTTATACTTGCTATGACGACTTCACATATTCTCATATCTTAATTGACACCATGACAACAAAGTATCAACTTAGAACTTAGTAGAACGTAAAGAGTCGCTCCGTGATTTTAATAACATATTTTTTTCCTTTAAAACGAACGTACATGACATGATTCAATTTATTACCTACGAGGGCAGTCTTATCGAGGTTCATATTTTTCATATGTTGCCCGAGGGCAAAATATCACTTTTTCATTGTGACGTCACGTTATAAACAATGCTTTGACGTCACGGTTCACCTATGACGTCACAATATACACGGGTCGAAGGCGGCTAGTCGGCCCATGCTGAGATATAAGATAAGATGTAGTTTTTGAGTATTTTCGTTACATTTTGGATTTCGGTAATAAACAGAATATTATTTAGTTACTAACCTCCGACAAGTGACCTTAGCCTTGTTAGCCATATAACATGTAATCGACTCATTCCCACAGAAGTAATGAAAACATCATTACGCAGATCAATCAGAGTTACCCGCCCGTCACTAGTCCACTGTGTGGCGTGACCTGTCATCCAATTAGAATCATTCACATTACAGAGTCGGTAGTGTGCAGACGTGTTTCTGTATCTCTCCCGATTGTATTGAGCTATATAATTAACGTGTTTTGTTGTTTCTGACTCTATTGCTTACCTTATTTAAGTATCCCCGCTGTCTTTCGTCGTGTTCATTCCTCGTGAGTGAATTCGGTGCTCTGACAGGGGTGTTTGTGGTTAACACAGCCGTGTTGACCTGGTTTGTTGGAGCGCGGGTTGACTTGCACGTGCAGCCCGTGCAGCCCGGGGGTGGACGGTCGCTCTACCCCTCTGCGTGACAGCTTCGGTTGTCGTGTGCGCCTGCCGCCTGCCGCCTGCCGTCTTCTAGGCGATAGTTCGCTAGGCGCCTGGACGGGCGCTTGCCGCCTGCCGCCTGCCGCCTGCCGTCTGCTAGGCGATAGATCTCGGAGGCGTCTGGACGGTCGCTCTACCCCTCTGCGTGACAGCTTCGGTTGTCGTGTGCGCCTGCCGCCTGCCGTCTTCTAGGCTACAGATCTCTTAGGCGTGTGGACGGGCGCTTGCCGCCTACCGCCTGCCGTCTGCTAGGCGATAGATCTCTGAGGCGTCTGGACGGGCGCTTGCCGCCTGCCGCCTGCCGCCTGCTAGGCGAGGGATTTCTTAGGCGTCTGGACGGGCGCTTGCCGCCTGCCGCCTGCCGCCTGCCGTCTTCTTGACGGGGTTATTGGATAGGCGCGTGCCGCCTACCGCCTACCGCCTGCCGCCTGCCGTCTTCTTGACACTCGCGCGCTAGGGCCGCTTGTCGCCTCACAGGAGATGGACTTAGTTCGCTGCGACTCAGCGACCCCGTACCGGGCGTACTGCGGACGGTGCGGGTCACGCAAGTCGGCGAGCTACGACCCTCATGTCGTCTGTCGCCTGTGCAGGAACACTTGCCCGGCGGATAACCGGTGTGCGGAGTGCGAGGATCTCTCCCCAGAGCAGCACAGGCGTTACCGCTCTTCCATCCGGAAGAGCGAGTCGCAGAGCCGCTGCAAGGTTACTAGGCGCCCCACCCCGGGTGCGTCTGCCGCCGCAGGCAGGCGCGTGTCGCCGGAGAGGTCGGACCTCATCATTTCCGAGGACGCAGGGGAGTTTGACTTGCCGTCCTCCCTGGCGTCGGACGTGGGGTCCCTCCGCTCGGACAAGTCGGTCCGCGACCCGCTGTCTCGGGACTTGCTCCCTGACGTGTCACCGCCTCGTGACTCGTCACCAGAGGAGCCTTCTGACCACGGTCCCCCCTCCCCCCCTCGGGAGGAGCGACGGAAGAAGGCAAAGAAGGCAAAGAAGCGCGCCAGGGAGTCGCGTCACGCTGCCTTCGATGCAAAGTCGTTCAAGAACGATATCCTCACATCGGTCAAGTCGATGTTGGAGGAATTCACCCAGAAGGGATCTGGGGATCAAGGCGGGAAGGCCCCGCCTTCACCACCTCCTGTGACGCCGCCGCCCAGGCGCGTCCGTCGGGTGACGCTGGTGTCGCCGCCTCCCTCCCCATCGGACACGTCAGTGCCTCCCTCACCAGGGTCGCTGTCATGGGACTTGCTCCCTGACGTGTCACCGCCTCGTGACTCGTCACCAGAGGAGCCTTCTGACCACGGTCCCCCCTCCCCCCCTCGGGAGGAGCGACGGAAGAAGGCAAAGAAGGCAAAGAAGCGCGCCAGGGAGTCGCGTCACGCTGCCTTCGATGCAAAGTCGTTCAAGAACGATATCCTCACATCGGTCAAGTCGATGTTGGAGGAATTCACCCAGAAGGGATCTGGGGATCAAGGCGGGAAGGCCCCGCCTTCACCACCTCCTGTGACGCCGCCGCCCAGGCGCGTCCGTCGGGTGACGCTGGTGTCGCCGCCTCCCTCCCCATCGGACACGGCAGTACCTCCCTCACCAGGGTCGCTGTCTGGGGACAGAACCGAGGGGGATTCCCCCCCTCGCGTTCCTCCGTTGTCCGCCGCAGGCGGCCTACGTGAGGAGGAGGCACCTGATCAGGGTGAGAGGATGGCGGCCATCGCTGACTGGTGTCAGCTGACCCTACAGGAGGTGGATGAAGAGTGCAGTTTCTCCAAAAAGGCACGTTTCGAGACCTTCTGTCAGGAGGAGGAGGTAGTGAGTCCGCGAAGCGTCCGCTTCCCTCCCCACCGCCTTCTCCTGACAGCAGCGAAGGACTTTGACACCCACGTGTCATCCGCGGCGCCGGGCCGTCTTGTTCCGCCTCTGGTGATCTCGGATCGTCAGAGGTCGGGGCTCCCGGTCGCCTCTTCTCCCATACCACTTTCTCCCCCCGTCTTGGGTGACGATATCAGGCGTGTGGCAGCGCCAGGAGTCGGCCATTCAGTGTCTGACGGGCACCTGTCCCACCTGGACAAGGAGGCCAGAAGCATTCTGGGCATGGCGAACTCCGTCGCCCATGCTTGTCAGGCCATGGCCGCCTTCTCCAAGGAGGCGGGGATGGAGAAAGGGGCGAGAGCTCTGTATCGGGGATTCGGTTCCGTGGCAGGGAACCTAGCCCAAATCATGCTAAGTGCCTCCCGCATCTCAGCGGGGGTCACTAACCTGAGGCGGGACGGATTTCTCGCGCGTACAAATCTCCTGGCGGAGATGCGCACCCGCCTCAGGAGCGCTCCAGCAGCGTCGTCGACGCTGTTCGACGGACAGGTCGCAGAGGCTCTGCGACACCGCCAGGAGACCCAACAACAGGAGCTCACCAACCGTTTGGCAGCGGGAGGTGGCAGGGTCTCTTCGGCGGTGACGACACCGAAGAAGCGGAAGGGTGGCACTCCGCAATCCCCCGCCGGCTGTAGGACCGGCGGGGTTTCCTTTCGGGACGGGGGCCGGCCAGGCAAGGGCCGCGGCGGCTACAACGCCGGCCCCTCTCCAAAAAGGACACCCAGCAAGTTGCAGGGTAAGGGACGCGCCTATGGAGGAACCCACAAGAAGAGGTGACTCCTGGGCGCCTCCTCTCCTGCCGCCGGCAGCGGTAGAGGTTCGAGACGGGGCCGTTGGAGGCCGTCTCTCAACGTTTGTGGCCAACTGGAGGCAGTTGGGCCTGGACGAGTACGTCTGTCAGACACTGGAGCGTGGGTTTCGTATACCCGTGCACACCCGCCCCCCTTTGACTTGTTCGCCAGTGGAACGTCCGCTAGAGCCGGAACGGCTCGCGCGCACACTGGAACAAGTGGAGATCCTAATCACCAAGGAGGCGGTGAGCGAGCTTCCGCTCCAAGGTCTGACACCGGGGTTCTACTCTCCAGTATTCGTGAGACCGAAAAAGGACCCGAAAAAATGGCGGCTGATTCACGACTTGAAACAGTTCAACCGCTCCTACCTCGAGCGGCCGCCATATTTTCGGCTCTTGACCGTGCGGTCTATCATGCTATCATGCTACGGTTGCTTGTCAATCTGGACAAGTCGGACCTAGTACCGACGACGTCGCTCGTCTTCCTAGGCGTCCGTCTGGACACGACGCAGGACAAGGCCTTTGTCACGGAGGAACGGATGGGCCGTTACAGGGAACTCCTAGCGGACGCGTGTCGCGGGCCTCTCTCGCTCCGACGGTGGCAACGTCTGCTAGGATTCTTGACCTCAGCTCAAGACTTCACGAGGAGGGGGAGGCTTCACCTCCGGCCCCTCCAAATAGTACTGAACGGGCACGTTCGGGAGGTATCTTGCGGCCATCACATCAGGATGCCGCAGGACCTCATTCACCACCTACGATGGTGGCAGGACGAGAGCAACGTCTTGGCGGGGGTTCCCCTCCGGCAACCCCCCGCCGGGAGCCAGTTGTATGTGGACGCCTCTACCCAGGGGTGGGGCGCGCACCTGGGGACCGACCAGGCGGCGGGCGTGTGGTCGCCGGCGCAAGCCGAGCTTCACATCAACTTCCTGGAGTTGAATGCCATACGTCTGGCGATCGATCACTGGTCGGATCGTCTGGAGAACCAGGTGCTGTGTGTCCACACAGACAGTTCGACGGCAGCCTGGTCGATCAACAAGCAAGGATCGACCAAGGCGGGATCGTTGTTACAGCTGGTGATGGAGCTGTTTCGACTGGTAGACGAACTCAACATCTCAATAAAAGCGGTGCACATCCCGGGAGCAAAGAACGTCCTTGCGGACGCTCTTTCTCGCCCGGACAAACCTCCCTCCACGGAGTGGATGTTGCACCCTCGAGTGTTCGAGGCGATCTGTCTCCAGTTCGGCAGGCCGCATGTCGACCTCTTCGCGACACGGCTCAATCACCAGCTGCCGGTATACATATCCCCAGTGCCAGACCCTCTGGCATGGGGATTAGACGCGCTCGCGTTAGGATGGGAGGGGATGGACGCTTACGCTTTTCCCCCCCCCGCCATTCTGACTCAAGTGGTGGCAAAAGTCCAGGAGACGAGACGCCTGCGTCTGCTCCTGGTCGCACCGAACTGGCCGGCAAGGCCGTGGTATGTCCCCCTCCGGAGACTCTGCGCTCAGGAGCCGGTTCCCCTGCCATCCAGGTGGGACCTTCTCAGGAGCAACCCAAGCAGACGGGTGCACGAGAACCCTCAGGTTCTACATCTGCACGTATGGGTTGTCTCCAAGACGGAATGAGGAGCGCAGGGTTCTCGGAAGCGGTAGCCAGCGCAGTGGCGACCTCACAGCGGTCATCCACGCGCAAGCTGTACGATTTCCAATGGGCTGCTTTCATGACCTTTTGCGAAGGGAAAGGGGTTCGATGTGCGGTCGGTAACGGTGCCCCAGGTCGCGGATTACCTGGTCCACCTACGCACAGTGAGGAAGCTTAAGGCTTCCTCCATCAACACGAACCTCGCGGCCATTTTGTCCGTCCTTCGCAAAAAGGACCCCGACTTGAACACCTCGGTCCTTAAGGAGCTCATTAGGACGTACAGGAACGTGGATGGCCGCCACAAACTGAGACCGCCAGAGTGGGATCTGGCGATAGTTTTGAATCACCTCAAGTCTGAGCACTATGAGCCGCTGACGGACACGACGCTGCTGCGTCTCACCATTAAGACTTGCTTCTTAGTGGCAATGGGGTCAGCGGCCAGAATATCAGAGTTGCACGCGCTGCAAGCTGATTTGCTCAGGTTTGAGGTGAGAGATGGAGGGTCAGCGACTTTGGGTCTAGCACCGGAGTTCTTGTGTAAGAACCAGGGCGCTGACGAGCGTGGACGGACGTTCACACTGCCGTCAATCTCCTCGGCTATCGAGCCCACGGACGAACAGGAACGCCTCCTCTGTCCGGTACGCGCTCTGCGCATCTACGTGGAAAAGACGCGCACGCTGAGACAGGGGAGGCGCAGGCTCTTCTTGCCTCACTCCCAGACAAGCTCAAAGGAGTTGGACAAGAGGCAGCTGGGAGTTTATCTCAGGTCGGCAGTAGTGGACGCCTACAAGGCGGCTGGACTGCCGGCGCCGGCGCGGACCAACCCGCATGAGATCAGGGCCATATCGGCGACTATGGCACTGCACAGCAACTTGTCAGTGGCGGACATCATGGCCGGCTGTTTCTGGAAGTCGGGCTTGGTGTTCGCCAACCATTACCTGCGCGATGTCTCCACGGAGGACCTGGAGGGCGTAGCCCGTCTGGGGGCGCAGGTCTTTGCCCAGCAGCGAACCACGGGGGCCCCCCCTGGCAGGGGGCGCAACCATCCACGCTAACGGGGCCTCACGAGTTGAGAGGGGCTCTTAACCCATTTAATAAACTTGCTTGTTGAATGGTTATAGTGGTTTTGTGGTGTTTTAATTAGGGATCGTCGACCGCGAGAGGTCAGACAATTAATCCTCATTAGAACGGCCGCTCGCTAGGTCGCCGATCATCAGAGCAATCTTGAGAGTTACCGCTATGCGACGAATTCTACCCGCCTCCTACAGTGGTATCAGGCTAAGGTCACTTGTCGGAGGTTAGTAACTAAATAATAGTACGTTTTTGATTAAACGTCATTATTTTTACTTACCGTAGACAAGTGACCGTCGTGATACCCGTCCCGCCTCCCCTCTTACGCATCCGTCGTTAATTGGGACTCCTAGGTAATGTGAATGATTCTAATTGGATGACAGGTCACGCCACACAGTGGACTAGTGACGGGCGGGTAACTCTGATTGATCTGCGTAATGATGTTTTCATTACTTCTGTGGGAATGAGTCGATTACATGTTATATGGCTAACAAGGCTAAGGTCACTTGTCTACGGTTAGTAAAAATAATGACGTTTAATCAAAAACGTACTATTATATTCGTGCTCATGATATACTATGTTTACGAAACTCGTGCCTAAATATGAGTATATCCCTCGCTCTCGCTCGGGAAACACTAATATTTAGGCACTCGTGTCGTAAACATAGTATGTCATGGACACTCATATAATATCCTCTATTTATAAATTTAAAAATCTCCCAATATTCCTTTTTTCCAAATTGCAATTATGTAAATAACACTTGATGTCAGTGAAAATCTTAAAACAGTCATATGTAATCGCATAAGTCAATTCATACGTTTCCAAAATTATTTTTGACTGATTGACGCGCGTCATTGTCCGGTTTTCGATCATTATCGCGACTTCAAACCCTCCTGTTGTAACTTTACGACGTCAATTGGCTTAAAATGATACTTTTCTGTAGGAGTCGATTCTTATAAAGATGACGCTATTGGTAAAGTTTGGCATATTTAACCCCTGACAACTCACTGAGTGGAATTTTAGGAATGGTTTACAAGAAAAACGTTCAGTTCTAGTTGGTATCACATTACAAAAAGAAAGTCACACAATAGAATGTGCGAGAAACAGGACTAATCTTTATTGGACGTTCTTATCTATAACTGTGGTTATACCACGACTCTATTGTTTGGACCCGTGGTATAATTAACCAAAATGTTAGTTATACTACACCAGAGAATCAGCCGGAACTACTTTCATTTAACCCTTCTCATGACAAAATAAAAAAATAAGGGATTTCAAATAACGACAAAGAAGCATGGGACAACTTTTATTAGGGCTTTTCACATTGTTCATATTTTGTTAATTGTGAGGGTTCTGTCGGGAGCCTCATCATCGTTTGAGGTAGTCATTACAGCTTGAGGACGTCGTTTTGAAATACTGCTGACCATTTCTTCGTTTTGGCGGCGAGTTGAGACCAACACGTCTCTCTTCTCTTCACACAAACGATTTACCCATATGAATCTTTTCCGTTTTAGGGAAATTTTCTTTTCTCCTGGACAGGCGTCATGTTTGTCGTTCCATAAAATACCTGCAACGAGTTTAGATTGTTATGTTAAACTGAATCATGTAGAGAATAGAGATGGAGAATATTTTCAGAAGCCTAAATACAAAATGAAATGAAAATTTTCTTCATTGTACGATTTTGTAATTCCCGTAATCCTTTTGATGACTTATATGCTATTTTTTAATTATTAACTGTGACTTCTTCCATAGTTCGACTAAAACAATTCTTAACCCGCAGCCCTATCAATAAACAACATTGTATTTTTTGGGAGGAAATTTCTTTATTTTGATTTTTTGAGAGATTTTTTTCATAATTCGAATACAAATAAGTAATGCAAATTTATATCTAAATTTGATAAAATGATCAGTTACAGAAACCTCATTATCAAGCCATGACAGACCAGGGCATTACACCATTTAGACAACTGTACTGTTAAACCGACAGCAAGTGTTAATTATAGTAATTCATTCAAAACATGTTCATTCGAATTCCAAACTAAGGTAAAAGAATAGATGTTAATTTTCTTCTTGAAAACGTTATTGAACATCAAATTAATGCATTCTTTGAATAACGGTATCAAGAATCTATGACTAGTCAATATAGACTAATCTTACGATAGTAGATAACTTCCTTATAGGTAATAACTTAAACATCTTAGTAAATGAATTCCTGCCTATTTCGTCAGGTGTATCTGACACGAAAATATATGCAATGAAGAGAAAAAGTTGCAAACTAATTGTAGTTCCTTCAAAAGACCATCTTAATGATCTAGTCAATACAACGATGATAAAGAACACAAAAGGACATGTGTGCCTTACATGTATATGCCACCTTCAAACACATTCTTTACATAAACAGCCTGTAAATAAAGTTAAGGAAATGAATTGCAGCGGCGATTAAGTATGGAAATGTTTAAGGTATGTATATTACAGTCCACGCTGATTGGTTTTTAAAGAGAAAGGAAAATTAAATGAATTTAGGTCAACGGTGTATAATTAAATATGCAATGGGAGTCTTCTTCCATAACGTATAACTTATTTACTTCAAGATTGCACTCTTGTCAGTAGAAACACTTCTAAATTTGTATGTTAAATTAATCGAGAGGAAAGTAATCACCTGTCATTTTGGGCACATCATCCATGTTTGTAGAGAAATGCTGCCTTCGTCCTCACCTTCCATTGAACACAGTGATAATGTCGCCTTCTCCGAAAGCCCATGTCGTTTTCATCGTGGAATGCACGTGCAAAGCATGACCCATGCGCTGTTGTTGTTGTAGTCTTCTACTTAAGTGCTGCTAAAAAAACAGTTTTTTAAAGACACGAAGGATAAGGTAACTATAGAGCATATTTTAGAGAATATTTGGTAGCTTCTAAAAGCGTGATGAGACATGTTGTTTGGTATAGAGAACATAGTTCAACGCATTTTTACAATTTGCGTATATCATTTTAAAAGATATGTTTTGTTTATATATGTTGTTGTGTTGGTCTTGGTATACGTAAGTTATACGACTCGTATTGGTCGTCTAGTCCACGATATGGTTGGTTATACGACTCGCCGCTCTGCGGCTCGTCGTATAACCAACCATGTCGTGGACTAGACGACCAATACTCGTCATATAACTATTACTTATATCAATCTATGTTGCAAATCGAGCTTATCTCGGGCGAGATGAAAACAAACTGCAAAATTCCAGCCCATAAACTCACAATCTAGTTAAAACTAGCTGTAATGTATACGTCCCATAAGTCCTCACGTTACATCTAGCTACTGACCCACCTGGTCCGTATCGAGCATGCGCGGAAATCAACCAATGAACAAAATAACTGGCTGATCTCTTTGAATCGGGCGTCGTTCGGATTTATATTGCAGTTTACACATTATGAGCATAAACATCAATAATTAATGTATGACTTATTGAACATTATCATTACAGCTTGTTTTAACTAGATTACCCGATTCTAACAGTTTGTAAACTAGATTGTCCGATTCAAAGAGATCAGTCAGTTCTTTTTTCATTGGCTGATTTTCGCGCCTTGGTTGTTGTTACCGGTTGCAACATTACGTGTTTTCCCAAAGCACCGGGTACCGACTGTACCTTGAGAATGACAAATTCTGTAACGGCGTCGCTGATTGCACAAATAAATTTGATTGCATCCAATCAGGCCTCTCCCCTTCTACTCCGAGAAAAAGTCCGTATTAGAACAGAAGTTGGCGTATGAGTTTATGGTCTGTGCTACCTCATCTTACAATATAAATAGATTACCTCAAATTGGAGAGCTTGGTCTTCCCAATGCTGGTGAGATCTGTTTTCAAATTGTAAAGGAAAGCCTATAAAAATGCATAATCATTTCAAGAGCATCACGACCACTTTGCTTAACACATATCGTGATGAAAAAAGATTCAATTTTTCTAGGCTTCTTTTTCGTTTGTTTCAGGTGTTATACAACATTGATAATAAAGAAGACTTTGTTGTTTACTCTGTTGTTTGTCTTATGAAAGAAACAAGTATTGGAGTACGGGATAGCTCAGTCGGCAAGAGCGCCAGTCTTACGTTGCTGAGGTCCAGGGTTCGAATCCCATCCATGCCAAGGTGTAAAAACCTAGAGTTCACTCTGTTAGAACTCTATAAGTGTCACCCTGGAGCCCTAGTGTGTAGTGCAACAAAAACTGCGCACTTAAAAGATCCCACGAATTCATGTCAGTGGCTGAATGGTGGATACATGAACACGTGCATACGCCGAGCTGTCGGTTATCAGCGTTCAGCAGTGTTGGACAAACTGCTGTGACTATGTGTCTCAGTTCACCCACCTGTGAATGGGTACCCTGTGAGGCATAGAATGGTCCTATAACCTGAGCGCCACATATGGATGCCGGTTGAATACTCCCCAGGGAGTTGAAATGGAAAAATGATCGGACGGTGAAAGAATGCCATTGACCAGGGGAAAAATGTAAGCGCCTTGAGCAACCACACGAGTGGATGGATATGCGCGCTATATAAATATCCATATCCAATTATACAATTCCTGGCACGAAACGATCTCTGGATAACTGTATGTCAATTGTTTACAACGATAACAATAAGGATGAGCTTACACATAAACTTGACTTGAACCATATGAACTATTCTTTTCCTTCACCGAGAAACTTTCAAAGATAGAAAGTACTTCAACCTGAATCCCACTGCGCAGTTTCCCCATGACACCAGCAAATCATAGTGAATTAATAATAGCTTCAACAAAAGTATGCAATGGTCTCGCGTTAATTGAATAACTTTCTCATGTTCCTTGCTGATATTGGCGCGGTGAGTTATCTCCCAATAGGCAGGGAGCCGTTGGATAGACAATTGTTAACTTGTCACACACAAGCAATGAGGCATCACCATAATAAACGATATACTATATGGGAAAATAACAGTTTAGTGTGAATAAGATAGATTACATGAACGGTACATGTGTCTACCTTCTCCGCTATGCTGAGAAGTAGATTTGTGTATTTTCTTAAAATTTCGCGAGTACGATTTTAAACGGAATATAATATTCGTGACCTTTTCATACTTTTTTTTACGACACAAGTGCCTAAATATAAGTATATTCCTCGCTCTCGCTCGGGATATGCTAATATAGTCACTCGTGTCGTAAACATAATATTTCATGAACACTGATATCCTCTTTTAACCCGTAACTGGGTGTCTCTATAACAACTTGACAAATGACGATGTACATTATTTAGAAAATTGAAAAGTGCTTCCTAATTATAAGTGGTTGGTCTATAACAATTTAAAAATCCATCTTGACAGTGTAAATAATGAACCGATGTGTATTGTCTACTGTATGTATTATAGGTTCTTAACGTTGTATTATTATTGTCTGGCTAACTACCGATCGCGCGATCCATCGCTTGCTCCAATAGACTTATTGAGAGTATATCATCAATAATTTAGAAGATCTTTATCGTCTACAGAAAGACGCCAGTGAAGCCTATTTACTATTCAGAGACACGTGAGGCGATTAACAATGCGCAGAGAGAATGGGTAGAAACTTCGGAATCGTAGATATAACTACTCATCTATCCCTACACGGTTGAAAGCTATCAACACATTGCTTCTCTGTGTATTTTTCCTTCTTCAGAGACCGTTAAGTTGATCCAGAGCAGTAAGTATAAAACATATTCGTATTTGTATTATTTTAAATTCTTTACATTAATCAGTCAAAAATCTCATGCAAATGCTGTTGCATTCCGTTACGCCGATTACAATGTAGCGGAACCTTGTGTAGGAAAATTAAGAACTTCTTTTAATATGATTTATCAATAATAATCATTTCAAAGAATTGTAATCGTTTTCCAACGTGAAAAATGTATATTGAGAAACGATTCATGTTTATTGCAGATTCTACAAATTTATTCTATTCTGTAACTCATGATGAATAATCAAATCAAATGTAATTCAACTAATATATCTACTGTGAAGGAAATCTATATATCACATTGTTTTATTCAGGGCTCCGAAATGCGACTTTCTCTGGTTTTCTTGTTGAAAGGTAAATGTGTTTTTCTTTACCGTGTACATTATTAAAGTTAATCCAAAAGTTTGAACTCTTTTTTATAATCATGATATTTCGACGGTATTATTTAAAACTCACATTGTCAATACTATTGAAGTTATAAAAATGAATAACATATATTATTTACAATTGATTTGCATAATTGTTTACATTATCAATGATATATTAGCCACAGCTGCATACCTAAAGTTTGTTCACTTAACTGCGTGTCCTAGTATCATGATATTACGAATGTCAACAGCGTATCATTGCAAACAGATATCGGATAATGCTGAAACTTCACTACGGAGGTAAAGGTTCATTTTCAGTTAAAGAATTCGTATGTCATTCTTAACAGTTAATCGTAATAGTTTTCGTCATTTAAGGGAAGAGGGGGTCAACATTTCGAGAAAACTATTGTTTTATTTTTATTTCTAAAATCCTTCATTTGCGAAGGAAGCTTTAAAAACAAGTCATACTTGTTCCTTCGCATTAACGCAATTTGACTGAGTCGATATGGATTATTTTGATATAAAAAAATAATTTAATATCGGATATGACCTCTTTTGTCTATGTGATCACCATGCCAAAATAAAAATTATGCTCGAGAGACCAGCTGATCTCTAAATAAAGTTAAAGGGGCAGTAGCACGTTTTTAGGGGGAATGTAAGGTGATGTCAGGAAAATGAAAATTAATGGTTCCAATTGAAAACAATGTATTGAAACTAAATGGCGGAGTAATAGTTCAAATATGCAATGTAAAGTTAGGCAATGCGATTCCCTTTTCTTACATAAAATGAATTAAAGGTGTTCACACAAAATGGCCGCCAATGGATTTTAGGTGAATCTTCATACTTTGTTCTCTGACTATGGCTGATTGGCTTGTGTAATAAGCGCTATGACACTTTCAAAGTATTACATTTAGCATTAACGTACAAATATCAGTGAAAATTTAAAAATATAAAATTATCAAAAAACGTGCTACTGCCCCTTTAAAGAATGGGGATTTTACGAAATTGCACACGGGTTTATCTGTTTCTTTTGACAGAAATTAAACATAAGCCGTCCAAATTGAACACAAAATACATATTTGCATTTAATCTAGTTAAAATAGCTGTACTGTATATGGCTCCTAAGTCCTCACGTTACATCTAACTACTAACGCAGCTGGTCTGTGTCACGCATGCGCGGAAATCAGCCAATGAAAAAAGAACTGGCTGATCTCTTTGAATCGGGCGTCGTTAGGATTTATATTGCATTTTACACATTATGAGCATAAATATCAATATTTTAATGTATGACTTATTGGACATAATCATTACAGCTAGTTTTAACTAGATTGCCCGATTCTAACAGCTTGTGTTAACTAGATTGACCGATTCAAAGAGAATCAAATACAGTAGCATGCGTACCGTACGCAGTCGAACCTAAAATTATCTCAAGTGAATATCATAACTCTTCAAAATATCACATTCAGGGCTTTAAAGGGGCAGTAGCACGTTTTTTGACAAATTTATATTTTCAATTTTTCACTGATAACTATAAGTTAATGCTAAATGTATTACTTTGATAGTTATCATAAATCTCATAACACAAACCAATCATCCGTAGTCAGAGAACAAAGTATGAGGATTCACATAAAATCCATTGGCAGCCATTTTTGTGTGAACACCTTTAATTCATTTTGTGTAAGAAAATTAATCGCATGGCTTAACTTTACATTATATATTTGAATTATTACTGCTTCATTTAGTTTAAATACATTGTATTTCGATTGGAATCATTTATTTTCATTTTCCTCACATCACCTTATATTCCCTCTTAAAACGTGCTACTGCCCCTTTAAGCGGGTTTATTAGTTCACTGCATTTTAAAGATAATATTTGTATGAAGATAAATATCCTTTTTGTTACATCATTAGAGTATAATCTCATTTATCATATGAAATACCCAATTGTCCGAAATCAGGGGAGTACATTTGTACCTAAGTACACGATCAAAATCGACAATTCTCAGTTATTTCCAAAAATAGGAGTATATACTCATTAGTTTCTCAAAATTATCTGGAGCACTGGCGGCATTACAAATCGTTGAAGGCAAAGGATCGAAATGTGTAGCGATGACGTGTGATATCGTTACCTTGATACCTAAACTGAATGGAACTTCCTCTCGTCCATACAATTATGATCAAACGTTTGAATAGTTAGAATCAAATATGCTTTTATTCCTTTCAATTAATCGTTTTACAAAGATAGGTTTAATAATTACTCTACCTCCTTCTAAACATATTAAGAATGAAACATGTCGGACTAATCTTATCTTGTACTAAACGTGTGAACAAGCTATTACTTAGAGTGAAACTAGGTGCCAAATTTCAACTGTCCATTCATTATATCGTTCAATTACAGTTGAGAGGGAATGTGCTACATATGTGTAATTCTTAGATTGATAGATACCAAATTTCAAAATCGTTTGATGTTCTCACGCGTCTAGGCTAATTAATAATGTCATAAATCATCAGCGGTGAGCTGAGATGATAAGGGGTTACCGCAGCTTTCAAAAGTATTTCAATCATCATAGGTAAGAGTGTGCAAAACAATATAGTTTTCTCAAAATACCATAAACACATGTAACTACCCATTAAACAAGTAATCTGCTATGTTTCAACCTCCTCGTGACATTTGTATAAACTGTTTGTTTCAGTTTTCTCATCCTACATCTCCGCTGAAGACATCAACGTGTCGAGCGATGGCGATGGTGTCCAGCACAATATACACGAATTTGGCGTTGACATAACGAACATGTCATGGCTTCACTTCCGGATCAAAGGCTGTAATGACGGTCTCCTCAGACTGTTCCCAAGCGAGGGTGATGATGCCGCTAATATGGTACTGGGGGGCTGGAGTAACGACAAATGTGTCATGACGCCCTGCAGTGGCTGTGCTCAGACATATTCAATCCGGTATCCTTTCCTGAACTGTAATGAGTACATGCCGATGTGGCTGAACTGGACTGCCAACACACTGAGCATCGGAACCGGAAGTTATGTCGGGGAAAACGTCTTCATGGCGTCCAACGCCGACAGGTCTTTTGACATCCACCATCTGACTGTCGCGTCCAATTGGAATGCTAAGTTCGTTTGGCAATTCTGTAAGTTGTCTTGACTATCAACGAACCCGTTATGTGTTATCTGTAAGTACGCCATTGAGGTGCCATGATGACACGAAACTCAATTTAAGATGAATATCACCGTCGTACCACGGAATGAGCTCATGATCCATATTTAATTGCATATGGAATGTAGATCATAATATTCTCTTCCTGTGGGACTTGCTTCACGGCCGTTTATACTTGTTTCTACTTTAACTAGGAAACTTTGAAACGACATTTGTTGGAATTGTGAAATTATAAAATTGCTTATTAGAAGTCAAAACACATAAGTTGATGATATTCGCCGGACCTCCACACAAATAATAAATCAAATCAAATCAAATCAACTATATGTAGGAGAATGTTCGAAAACTGGCCATTAGTTTTGCACGTGGAGCATGTTTGAGGCCGCTAGGCCGAAAACATGCTCCACGTGCAAAACTAATGGCCAGTTTGAGGACATTCTCCTACTTAAAACAAAGTTTAAGTAAACGAGTTCTTGCTGCAAAAATGATCGCCACAACGCAACTTTTCATGTGCAAAACTAATTGCGACTTATGCTCTATATGTATTTCATGATCCTCTTGACTGTTAGTTTCAAACACTCCCCTGTCAAGTAAACATCCGTACAGAATAAGTTTGCCGAGTTAAAGTAAGTACACATTAATTCCGTATGATTTATATTAATATACTTCGTCGAAACTATAATGCATTTTACACATTTTACATTTACTGTATACTATTTGATTTCATTTGATATAATTGTATTTCATTTAATTATATTATCTATTTCCAATAAAGAGAGCAATATTTCTTTTGTGTGTGAATAATAAACATTAGAACTAAGAAAGGATAATCCTATTGGGGAAATGGAATCTAGTAATCCACATATATATACTTAATTGGAAGTAGTACACTTGAATAAAAAGAAACAAGAACATCTTCAATCGTACTTACAAATACGAAACATATAGCGTGTACCATATCCTTTTTTTGAATTATCATTTCGATAATGGTTATGATTAAGAGAAATAATTTAATTTAAAGGGGCAGTAGCACGTTTTAGGAGGAAAGTAAGGTGATGTCATGAAAATGAAAATTGAAAGACAATGTATTTAAACTAAATAGAGCAGTAATTAATTCAAATGCATAAGGTAAAGTTTAGCCATGCGATTCCTTTTTCGTTCACAAACTGAATAAAACGTGTTCACACAAATGGCCGCCAATGGATTTCATGTGAATCTTGATACTTTGTCCTCTGACTATGGATAATGGTTCCAATTGAAAGACAATGTATTTAAACTTAATGGTAATAATTCATATATATATAATCTAAAGTTTAGCCGTGCGATTCCTTTTTCTTACACAATATGAATTAAAGGTGTTCACACAAAATATTTCCTTTTTCGTTCACAAACTGAATAAAACGTGTTCACACAAAATGGCCGCCAATGGATTTCATGTGAATCTTGATACTTTGTCCTCTGACTATGGATAATGGTTCCAATTGAAAGACAATGTATTTAAACTTAATGGTAATAATTCATATATATATAATCTAAAGTTTAGCCGTGCGATTCCTTTTTCTTACACAATATGAATTAAAGGTGTTCACACAAAATGTTTCCTTTTTCGTTCACAAACTGAATAAAACGTGTTCACACAAAATGGCCGCCAATGGATTTCATGTGAATCTTGATACTTTGTCCTCTGACTATGGATAATGGTTCCAATTGAAAAACAATGTATTTAAACTAAATGGTAATAATTTATATATATATAATCTAAAGTTTAGCCGTGCGATTCCTTTTTCTTACACAATATGAATTAAAGGTGTTCACACAAAATATTTCCTTTTTCGTTCACAAACTGAATAAAACGTGTTCACACAAAATGGCCGCCAATGGATTTCATGTGAATCTTGATACTTTGTCCTCTGACTATGGATAATGGTTCCAATTGAAAGACAATGTATTTAAACTTAATGGTAATAATTCATATATATATAATCTAAAGTTTAGCCGTGCGATTCCTTTTTCTTACACAATATGAATTAAAGGTGTTCACACAAAATGTTTCCTTTTTCGTTCACAAACTGAATAAAACGTGTTCACACAAAATGGCCGCCAATGGATTTCATGTGAATCTTGATACTTTGTCCTCTGACTATGGACAATGGTTCCAATTGAAAAACAATGTATTTAAACTAAATGGTAATAATTTATATATATATAATCTAAAGTTTAGCCGTGCGATTCCTTTTTCTTACACAATATGATTTAAAGTAGTTCACACAAAATGTTCGTCAATGAAATTTATGCGATTCTTCAAACTTTGTCCTCTGACTATGGATGATTGACTTGTGTAATGAGATTTTTGACACTATCAAAATAGTATATTTAACATTAACTTACAATTATCAGTGAAAAAATAAAAATAAAAATTATAAAAAAACGTGCTACTGCCCCCTTTGTAAAAATTAATAGATAAAACGATAATTAGTAATGATATAAGAATTCATCTGTAGTACTTACTAAGTAATAATTGAATACTTAGCATTTAGTTAAGGCATCAAGAGACATTTGAATTTTGTGATTAAAATTCATTCGATGGAGATAATATTAAAATAAATTTAGTATATTTGATATAATCTCGTTATTAGGTGTGAATAGTATAATCGTATATCAACTTAACGGTATCATTACATAAGCATTCCTGTCAGGAGAAAATCATCTTGAAAAAAAACAACATTTATCCAATAATCAGGACATATATCCATCAATAACTATATATTCAGTTTTTTTTGAAAGATTATGTTTTAGTCCTTTTATAATGTTTAAAAAAATCAATAAGCTTATATGTCTGTTTAACTTATTTGTAATATGCAGTGTACATTCTAAATACTGTTTTATATAGGATTGTTTACTTTTTCGCATAACAGGCGTTTTATTTCAAGTTTCTTGCGTTTGAAATATCTTATTTTCGTTTTTGTTAGATAACTCTACTCTCCTAAAATAAACCGTGCCCATGTCCCTTTTATCTTTAATAAAATTTTGCGATGCTTGTTGCCGGTTACGTCCAAGTCGCCATTAGTTTTGCATGCACTTTTCTAGTGGATTTCAGCACTTTTCTCGGGATTCAGGCAGTTGCGTTCGAGCGCATTGATTTCGACGGCAACATTCTTGGCATAGGTCCAATAAACTATTGGAGACCTTCCGCAAATTAGTCAACTATTGGAGACTTCCACCAGCGAAGTACGAAAACAAAACTATACTAATGTTTACGTTACTTTGTTTTAACTAGTGTTATTTCATCAACTGTCGATAAACGCCACAGTTTCGATGTTGATTTAACCCATGG
Source organism: Steromphala cineraria (assembly GCA_916613615.1). Lineage (NCBI taxonomy): Eukaryota > Metazoa > Mollusca > Gastropoda > Trochida > Trochidae > Steromphala > Steromphala cineraria. The sequence continues at coordinate 44,421,891 of OU744736.1, read as the reverse complement.
CACATCGAGAGAAGCGAATTTTTACAAAATGGAGTCAAATATTATATACATACATATATCTTTAGATGGCAACTATTCTTTTTTTTTTGTGTTCACTAGGCAGAACGATGAATATTCAAAGCATGGCTAAGTAAAGCTAGGTATTTGAAGTTAATAAAGTCGTCGATCCCAAGGCGACATTCGTATCAAATATATTTGTACTATGAATGGTTACTTTTTTAGTCGAGTGCTTTGATACCGCGCTCTTAGGAACCTCGACTGCCCTTCTGAACTGCTAACGATTTTGCATAATAAACAAGTAGAAACACTTTCTCATGTTGATGTGGATATCCAACTAGGAATCAAGGCAATGTCGTTTAGGGGCGTACTCTGCATCTGTCATTGAGAATCAATGAAGTAAAACCGTAATTTTATTTAATATTCAGCATATTGAACAACTATCCAGTAAATGAGATAAACGAAGTCAGCTTTCAACAATTTCCTAATTAGTTCGACACCCTTGATTTCCTTTTACATATGTGACTACAACAATTCAGGGATTGTCTCTTGAATTCAAAAGGTATTCTCTTGATAACAATATTAACATATGTATGTATAATACATGTTTCAGATGGCCCAGGAGGAAATTATTATGAGCGAATCCTCCCAGCAGGGCTGTCATCCAGGCCACGGATCTCCACCAATACGGCAGCTTCTCTCTGGAAGTGCCTAGAGCTCTGTCGAACCACCAGAGCATGCAGGACAGTCAACTACCACCAACCCTCGAGCACCTGTCACGTGACTGCCGAGAAACCGCGAGAAGAGGATATTGAGGTAGAACCCACCTGGGAGCTATGGACGGTGAGAGAAATGGAATAATTGAGTCAAGGGAGTCGTTTTTGGACAAACAATGAAATAGTCTGTCACTGATGTCATGTATTTGAATGTGTACAGAAATGCTTTATATGTCACATAGAACAAGAATGAGCCGACTGGGAGACATGACCCAATGGGAAATGGAATACCTACTAGGACCCTTTGTACAAGTATCTGAATTATCGACAGTATAAAGTGCAAAGCCATTCAAAGATAGACACACAAAAAACACTTGTACGAAGCTGATTGACACTTGGGAATGGTAACTTGTTGGTTCTGTGTGCTGTGTTGAGGAAACATTAATCGTTGATAGGATACGATTGAACCTTGTGTTTGTTATCTTGTTCATACCTTCTCTTAAATCTAAAAATGATCAGAATAATCCAACATGTTTCTCTGATTTTGAAAAGGCAGAACGCCTAAATGAACATTTTCAATCTATTTCTACCATGGATGATGACAATACATGTCTACCAAGCTTTAGAAACAGAACAGGTGCTATATTTGACACGCTTACTGTAACAATGGACGAAGTAGAAGATGTTATAAAATGTTTGCATGTTAAAAAGGCGTCTGGCCCTGACAGAATTAGCCATCAGCTTTTGAAAAAGGTTGTTTTTTCCATAAGTCATGTATTATGTTTATTATTCAATATGTCACTTCAATCATGTGTGTATCCATCTGCTTGGAAACGGCGAATGTAATGCCTCTATTCAAAAAAGGTGATCCAACACTAGCAGCAAACTATAGACCAATATCTCTTATCAGCTGTGTTGGCAAACTTTTTGAACGGGTTGTTTTCAAACATTTATTTATTTATTTCCATTCAAATAATCTCCTTTATAAATACCAATCTGGTTTTCAGAGTGGCCATTCTACAGTACATCAATTAATTGAAAATTAATATATAATCAGATATGTGAATCACTAGACAAAAAAGTGAATTATTGTATGGTATTTTGTGACGTATCTAAAGCATTTGATAGAGTGTGGCATAAAGGTTTATTGCTCAAGCTTGAAAATTATGGTATTAAAGGTCTACTCTTGGGCTGGCTAGCTAGCTACATAAGTTATCGTAGTCAAAGCGTGTTTGTAAATGGATCAATATCCAAGCCAAAAACACTCAACGCTGGCGTTCCCCAGGGCTCAGTGCTTGGTCCCTTTTTATTTATTGTATATATAAATGATATAGCTGATGAATTAGATTGTTTAACTCGGCTTTTTGCTGACGACTCCTCACTCGGTTATTCCTCTGCAGATAATAGACTAATAGAAAGAAATCTCAATACTATTTAAATAACTTAAACTTATGGGGGAAAAGGTGGTTAATTAAGTACAACCCAGATAAGACTGAAGCAGTTTTGTTCACTATTAAGAATTGTACTAATAAGCCACAACTTTACTTTGATGGTGTTGAGATACGAATGGTTAAGACACATAAACATTTAGGAGTAACGCTATCCAGTAATGGAAAATGGGCAAATCATATTGATGATATTATAAGAAAAGTTTCACAGATGGTATGTTCCATGAGACTTTTGAAATATGTACTGTGTAAGGAAACTTTAAACAAAATCTATCACATGTTTATTAGGCCACATCTGGAATACGCATGCGAAGTATGGGACGGAAATACTCTTAAATTAATAAACAAATTAGAAAAGATTCAACTGCAAGCAGCAAGAATAGTTACTGGTCTACCTAAGTATACATCTCGTAAATTTCTTTATTTTGAAACTGGCTGGGAAACATTGCAGGACAGGCGGAGAAAAAGAAAATTAAATTTGATGTACAAGATTCAAAATGGATTAGCACCACAATATCTTTCAGATCTTCTTCCTCAGAATGTTGGTTCTAAATCTAATTATAATTTACGTAACTCTTCAAACATATCCACTCCTTACTCAAGACTAAAACATTCACAAGATTCTTTCTTTCCATCAACGATATGTTCTTGGAATGTTTTACCAGCCAATTACCGTCAGGCGAAAACACTTTCAAAATTTAAATCATGCATAGCTCAAAAGTACGAGTACTAAATGCTCTTGTCCACTATCTGTCATTTTGGTTTGTTTATAGATGTGAATTGATTTTGTACATACTTAGGAGAGGGTATTTTAAGTTGGACAACTTGTTCCCAATCCTTTTCATGTGAATAAAATAAAAATTATCTTTTTCTTTATGTACTTGCCCTGACACTTTTATGTATTCAGTTAAAGAAACTTGGATTATTTTTCAGCGAGGTCATACACGATGAACATATCTGAAATACGTCACATCCGATATTAAAACATTAATATCTTGTTATACCAGATATATTACCAACAGTTAAGCGAAACAAAGCTTATTTTATAATAAATAACAGTTGTTTGTGGCAAAAATGATCATAAATCTGCGCACCTTAAGTTTGTTCACTTGCTTGTGCACCTTAGAGCAAATGTCATGTAAAGTCTTTGCATGAAAACAATCTGAACTGTGTACTTTCGTTCTGGTCATGACATTCTTAAAACAAAATGATTAAAAGATACGAAACTATCTATCAAGGTATTATGTAGAAGCAAAACAGGAGAGAACATTCGACATTTTATGTGAGAAATATATTATTTATAAAAGAAATCCGGCTGGAACATGTTTCTAAGGGTAAGCTTGGTTACTTTTGATGTACCAAATGGCAAGTAAAATCTCAAATTCGTTAAAAACTGAGCAGCGGCTTGTTACTTATCCTTGTTAATCTGAGACCACAATTTCATCCTAGTTTATGACATGTTATGACCGGTGGCTCAACTATTCCAACCCAATCTCATTCAAATCAGATCGAAACTACTCCTACGTCGCTACGTAGCGACGTAGGAGTAGTTTCGATCTGATTTGAATGAGATTGATTCCAACCCGACCTTACGATTTCATGTTTCATCAGGTAAAGTCGGGTGCTCAGCATCCTCGATATACAGCGCTTTCGTTCCGATACATCTACACTTCAAGCCCTGGAAAACTTGACGGGGGTTTACCTCAAACCAAATTACCTTCCTTTGCGTACATCATATCCAATCAAGACGAAACGCAGACACCAAGTGCGTAAACAAACCGACCGTTCGCGACATCAAGTGAGCGATTGAGCTGGGGTTTAATATGTTGACAGCAATTTTTCAGCTATTTGACAGGTGAATGTTCCATCCAAAAAGAGTTCAAAAGAAAGGGATCGAACGGATGAGGGAAAAGACGTAAAGAAAGGCAAAGTGAGAAATAGAAAGCTGGTTTTAGAAGTGTTCTCATTGGTTGTTTGAAAGCAAGCGTTTTGCTGAGTCATTGGAAAGGGAGGTAATTGGTTTGATCTAAACCCCCGTTAAGTTCGTCCCGTCGGAACGAAAGCGCTGGATTATTGAGGAATTTGGAACATACAGTTTTTGGCAGGATTCCGTAGGAGGATATTATTGATGTTAACTAAGATGAAGAAGAAAGTCATGATCTGCAGAAAAAATTGCTCCGTGGTCAAGAGGGTTTTCGCCGCCATATTGGGTCATGAACTTTTTGGCTGTCAGCTGTTGTGTGTTTTGAATTTCCAAGATTTGTACTTTAATGTATCCTGCAGGGTGATCAGTTGGATTATAAGCTTTCCATATCATAAGATTATGATTTTCATTCAGGATCAATGACGATCAATTAGGAAAATAGGAAGAAATTTGACAATTTTCTTGCTCTGAGTGAAACAGTGACTTGGTGCTCGCGCATGCGTACCCCCGTGAGTTAAACTCCCGTTAAGTTCGTCCCGTCGGAACGAAAGCGCTGGATTATTGAGGATGGGTGCTAACGTCTTTGCAAAGTTTATTTAAGTTCCTTCAGCCTCCAAGTTTGGGTATCTGCTCAACCGAACTACCTGCAATTTGTTTTAATATTTGAGAATGAAGACTCATTGAACCACCAACGTTACTTTTCCTACAATGGTATTTCCTATACATATCAGACTTTCTTTTAAAGGTCACGTCTGACCTGATAGCAGCCAAAGCAGAACTTTTAGGAATGGAGGAACAACTTTCATTTGTTTAAAAGTAAAAAGGACGAAACTCTAGGGCCACAGTTAACCTATCTTTACCTATGTATTGCCCCCCTGAGAGTTTGGATTTCAATATAGACCTGCAAGACTGATTCACCTACTCCCTGGTACATTGACCCATCAACTTGATACACCCGCTGTAGTCTTCATCCACAAGGAAGAGATAACGCCTGGTTGACATTGTCGCAAAATTATCTTTTATTGGAAAAACGAACGACTATCGCTGCCCAAAAACAATGTCGGACAATTTTCACGGTGCTGTTAGTTTCAGCTCATAGCTTCAGTAGCATTTGTCATTGTTTTAATTGGATTGGTCATAGTTCAACATATAATCAACAAGTTTAGTTTTAGATCAGATGATAAAAATAATTGAAAAAATTCTTAGATAAAACACTTTTTCTAGTGTTATCCACAGTTTAATTTTGAGGATCTCCACTGTTTTCACACCCTTCATCATAAGAAGGCAGCAACATTCAACTTTCAACCGAACATTTTCGTTCGAACCATTTGTCGAAAAAACAATGACATCAAGCATATCAAAATCACAACTTCCATCTCTTTAACGCACAATCATGCTTACATATACTAAAGATACGTTTTGCTCAAGTAATAAAACTAATAATTTGCAGATCCGAGTAGTCCTATTACAAATAGTATAGGAAAATAAAAAATGGTCGACTTCAAAAATAGGTGTTTAATTTGATAAATATACCTATTTTTTTAGGGTCAAACAATTTCCAAAGTATTCGTTTACCAAGTCAAATCCATGCGGGTTGCTACTTAAAATAAATAAAAACAGTTGAGAATATTTATTTATTCTTGTTTACAAATTTTGGGACCTTTTGTCTTGATGGCTAGCATCGTCACATACAATGAACTCACGAGGCGTTTATCTGCATTCATAGATAAAGCGTTGCATGATTATGAAAATAATGATGTCATAATGCATTGAAACGAATAAGTATCGTTATATTTGCAAGCCTATTTGCAAGATCTTGATATGCAGAGTTATCTCCCTTCAAAAACAGCCGCCTTGTGTGGCACTCTTGGTTATGAAGGTGTTACTTCCGGTTTGCCTCGTTCGAGTGTCGTGTCGTGACCGGAAGTGTACACAGCATTGATCTCTGGTCGTGTACTGCTGCGTGATTCGACGGGTTTTGTAGGAAACATCGCGCACGGCGTTACTTATCAATTATCGTTTCCGATAGAGCTAAACAATCCCACCTGTTTCATGTTTGATCTGAGTCATTGTCCATTTTACTCGTCCCTTCAAGGTGCATGATAACTTCACATAACTCTTTACTTCCAGCAAAGTCAATAGAAATATCGTATCAATGTCTGTGCAACGATATGACGCGTCTGTGCTCTTGAGCTGACTGAGTCTATGTATGGAGAGGTGATTTATAAAAGTTGGTTATACCAGCTACAAGTGTATTTAGCCTTTGTAGTAGTTGAACTCACCCTTTCTTAACCGTTGACCAGCTAGTAATCAAACACATTTTGAAGCTATTTCTCATTTCTTCACACGAACCATGACATGAACAAAAAAATTTCACGTAGATTAAAATAACAAAGATATTGTCAACTCGACAACTTCGTTTTTTCATCAATGTTCTGCTTGACGTCAAAGAGGGATTGTTAAAAGTAGGAAACATATAAAAGCTGATACCAAAAACAAGTACTGATTATGAAGGCATTAAACTTGACTGACGTGGGGGCTTTGAATTCGGGTGATTAAATTAGATTGATGGATTCGTTTGTATGTGTTGTAGTTCCTCTGGACTATAGTTGTGACCAACCGACTGTTAACTGTTGAATCAAGCAAAGAGGACTATTTTTACAACTACAGTTTAAGTACCAACATAACGATCCTATATACAAACTTGATGTTTGAAAGGCCTTTATTTGAAATGTGAATATTCCAGTATGTGTGAAAATATCTTTCATAAATGTCTCTGGCACATACATGTTCAAATATTATCTCTGCTGTGCTATCAAAATAACTGGATTACGAGCCTTAATTTACACACAAGGATAGCATCATTTGATTGTTTATGACTGGAAAGTGATCGATTTTGAAAACGCATGCTAATTAACGATTATATAATATTTATCAACTTAACCAATGTTATGAACTTTATATTTAAGGTTGTAAGTTATTGATCACCATCATTAATGTTTTAAGATTGTAAGTTATTGATCACCATCATTAATGTATCTAATGTAATTAATGTTGATTAAACTTCTGTATAAAACACACCAGGGTTCTTCACTTTGACCATCAATATTCTGTGTATGTGTTTTATTTTAGCCGTAATCTATGTTTGGTCCAGAGACGCCGCGCAAAATGCCAATTATCCTTAATAAACTTTTCATTATTGAGAATATTTCTATCCATAATCTTAATGAAGGGGACAATGAGAAGCCCTACTTGACACGTTGATTTTACCTTTATAATTAGTTTGCTGTCAGTTAGTGTAATATTTGTATCTGGTGAAGAGTTTGGAATAGTGTGAGAACTGGCATGGACAAGATAATTGATGAGAATAGATCATGGTACTTTTGATCAGAAAAAAATAGGAACATGACTAGTTGAGATTACGCAGAGGAAAAATGAAAAAAAAGCTTGTGAAGTCAAGAACATAAATAAGGGAAACTTTGTACAATTACTGAATAAGAAAAGATATGAGAAATAAACCGATACATGTAAGGTCTAATTAAATCTTGTGTGAAATCTGTAGAATAAGGAAATATAAAGAAGAACTGACTAAAAAAGATCGATTTTAAGTCAAGAGTTGACAAGTATGATTTCGAGACCTTTCGATACAAGTTTGAGATCTGATGTGTACAAACTCATGGTTTCAATATTGTCTCTGTATATTATATGTGTACTGTGATCTGTTTAAGTGAACGTCGCTCTTATATTTACTGTATTTTTGTTCAGGTAGTGGCATTCACAATACCATGTTTACCTTGTAAGCCTATCTCGTTTCAGTTCAAAAATAAAATATGTCTGAACCAAGGACGAGAACTGATGAGTACAAGTTTGAGATGTGACGAGTACAAGTTCGAGATCTGACGAGTACATGTTTGAGATCTGACGAGTATATGTTTGAGATCTGACGAGTACATGTTTGAGATCTGACGAGTATATGTTTGAGATCTGACGACTACATGTTTGAGATCTGACGAGTACATGTTTGAGATCTGACGAGTATATGTTTGAGATCTGACGAGTACATGTTTTAGATCTGACGAGTACATGTTTTAGATCTGACGAGTACATGTTTGAGATCTGACGAGTACATGTTTTAGATCTGACGAGTACATGTTTTAGATCTGACGAGTACATGTTTGAGATCTGACGAGTATATGTTTGAGATCTGACGAGTACATGTTTGAGATCTGACGAGTACAATTTGAGATCTGCCGTTTACAAGTTGAGAAATGACGAGTAGATGTTTGAGATCTGACGAGTACAAGATTGGGATCTGACTAGTATTGAGAATTTAAATGTTTACCCATAGCACTACAAAGGCGAAGGTACTCGTCAACAAGACGTGTAACAAGATGATTCATATTTTTTGTCCGTTAAAATATTATGTCATTGGAAATACTAGGACGTGAGACAACTTTTCGCTACAGTTAAATAAGAGACGAATTGTCATTTCTTTCGATTAAACATGTTATGACCTATTCGTTACTACATAAAATCCTCAAAATCATTTAGAATTAGATTATGTGAATAAAGCAGTCTCTATTGCTCATTTAAACTATTTCAATCAGTGATTAAGAGAACGTCTTGAAGTGTCTGGTATTTAGACGACTGTTTTGTAAATATTGATGAGTAGTTTTGAGGTATATGGAACCGGAAATACCGAAAGCTAGGGTGTCTTGAAATATCCACCATAGACCGACACGGTCGCATGAAGAATATCATACGTCGGAGTTTTGTAGTTGAGAGGTTACTTGGTCCATTCATCAGTCACTGACTACTTTTCTTTAAAACATTTTTTATCCTTAAAGCCGACATGACTGGAATTTCTTTTTAATTTTGTCGCTATGAGGTTTCAACTTAATTTTATTTACGCAAACAACTGATTTCTTTCGAAACTCAGTTTCCCGAAAGGATGTTTGATTTTATAAATTGAACAGGGAAGTGTATCCATTTGTTTCGTAAAAGGACTTTTCAATGACGATTGTTACAAAATGAAAATTCGTGTCTATGTCATGTGAAGAGAGGACCCACGCTTTTTAACATTTTCAAAATAAATAACATTTGCCAACTATCGTGGTGTACGATCCTTGCGTTTAGCAAGTTGATTATGTAGTTACCATGCAATGCATAAAACAACCCTAACTGATGCATTTGTCTGCTCTCCAATCGATAGGGGTTCATTAAATCAAGTAGATCTTAATGAATTAGATTCGTGTCTTCTTATCATCGTTACTTGAAAGTGTGAGTTTTAAGAAAGAGAGACAATCAAAGCTTTCGTCTTCAAGGTTGGTTGACTGATCTAGTCAATGTAAGCAAGACAGGATTGGCCTTAAAATTATGTGGCCGTAAAGATCGTGGGCTAAAACTTCCCACATTGTTTTCATGATCTAGTCAATGATTCAATTGTTACCCGGTGATAGATCGATATTGGGTTTGATTTACATAGAGAGACATCAAACCTCTTATCAAACATACGAACAAAAGAGCTGTTTATTTCAACACACCAGATTTACCTTGAATTATTGATAACGCCAAAAATACCCGTCGACAGACTCCAGATTTTTCTTGCTAGGAGTAAGAATGTCGTCAGTAGGTTTTAGAACCAGAAAACATAAATCTGTCATAGTAACGCCGTCTATTGTTTAGCTGTTGTGATTGATGATGAGACATCGATGCAATAGACACGAACTGTTTAACGTGCTCACACCGTGAGGATAGACATATGATAACTCCAAGATCATTTTTGATATAAATCCTAATCTGAATCTTAACATTTGATAACTCTGAACAGGCATTGTTTTAGGTGGCATAATGAAGTTGTGTACATTTGTTTTGTTTTTCATAAAAGGTCTTGTTTTTTCTCTTATTGCTAGGACGGTAATAAAATAAATACATTACATGTGGGAAAACTTGCTGAAAACTAACGAGAATTTCGAAAATCTTTCTTTGACAAATAAGAAGGTTCATTGAGGTAAATAAAAGTGAAATGATTAAAGTCAAAAGATCAGGGTGACATTTAATGTCACATATTCATTAACAGAGTTGATCATAATATAAACTGTGGACTATCCAACCGTTGTACCCAATAACTGAACGAGTCGACACTGCACTAAATAACCTAAACCAATTCTGCCAAACGATGCAGAATAGTAGCAAAGAGAGAAGACCTTATATGGACTTGATATGGACATCTCGCATTGATTTTGACAGCTCGATATTTTAAAATAAAGCTCCCCTCTTTGACGGTCAGCCCCCCCTCTCTAAAGAATAAAAACAGCAGTGTTAACAGGAAGTCCATTTCCAACGTTTCCTGGATACTGTAAGAGAGAGTGATACACCATGTGTCTGAATTCTGGTCCTAGTGTTAGACGGTTCTATTGGACCAATAATGATAACACGTGACATGTAAGTAACATATGCTGAGTAAAAAAATTAAGGACCACTGAATTTGTTTTTGATTTATGAAAATTAGTTTTTGAAGTTTTATTTTATATTGCCCATTCTGTATCACGAAAACCTCTTCCTGCATGGATCGTGTGATTTGAAAGTTGTGAAAGGATATTTTAATTCACTTGTTGACGTTATTTATTCTTAATTAATTCATTTAGTGGGCTTCACACAGTGTCCAAGAGATGGAATCGTGAATCTAATAATGTGCAAATTCGCAAAGGAGCGTAAACTATCGGGCCATCCGGGCATCTTATGCCATCTTGCGCTCGCCGGTCTGAATTAAGGTAACATGTATAATATCATTTGGATGGACGGCCTATGTTGTCATTATTTTCGAAAATATATTTTGTTAAGCTTATTACGTGAATATTTCAAAAGAATGAATTGTTAAATATTAAAAATTGTGAAGCGTAATCAAGTTTAAAAACATTGGTATACACTTGAGCAAGATGTCCTTGGTGAATATCAATCACAAATTAATAACAGTGTCATGTTCATAGTGAGAACATGAGTCACAACATTAGAGATTCTTCAATTAATGATCCTTAGATTCAAATGAAATGAGCGATTAGAATCTAGTTTCGTATCTACATGCACATCGTCTTTGAAGTTGAAACGAATGTCATTATAATCTGCATTTTATTTGAGAGAGACAGAGAGAGAGTTTGTTCCTGTATTGACATGGCCCAGAGTACAATATTTGATACATTATACATTTCCATGGTAACATTTATACATTGACATATTAACATCTGAACAGGTGTGCTAAGTATAATATTTGTACATATTCCTTTTCAAAAACATTGCTAGTGGTCTCAATATTTTTTCAGTTTTACATGACATCAATTGTATAAATCTATGTTGAGTCGGGTATTGAAAATAATTCAAATTCTTGAAAAAAGGAAATACAAGGAGGAAATGGAATTCATCTTCCATCGCATCTAAATTACATTTATCACGAGGCAAGATGGATGTACATTCGAGTTGTAACGCTTTATTTGTATTGTAAGATTATGGGTTAAACATCTTGTAAGGGCTTGTACTAGATCAAATAATAATTGCAAACTATCAAAAAGCAGGTTCTCATGTAAACGTCTCACTCTCACTTCCGCTCAACCGATAATTAGTACGAGTTTAATCAGCAAACTTTAATGCAGGAACAGTACATTGAATATGATGTGTGAATTTTCCAAATATGCATTTATTAGATAGAAAGGACTTCACTTAAGAATGATTCTCATGACAACTGTTTTGCAGTGGTATGAAACGGAGTGTCATTTATTATATGATCAGCGATGAAATACTGGGTTTTATCATTGAAATAAACTGTCTATCAGGCAACAGTGACGATATATGATATTTTCACTGTGACCAGTGACGATATATTATATCGTCACTGGTCAGGTGCCGGAACTACTTTCAGCCATGTGAACCAATAGGGGTAACTTTCCAGTTTAAAAGTCATGTTAATTACATATTTCATTAACAAATAATATAATAAATAGAATACTTAATGTAGTTTTCAGAATACCAGGTTTATTTCATCTCGTGACATAGGTAAAGTTGATATTTCACTCGTGGCTGCGCCACTCGTGAATTATCAACTTTACCCATGACACACGATGAAATAAACCTGGTATTTGGAAAACTACATTAAGTATCCTCTATATATGTCGATAGAATTTTTAAAATATCAATTATTATTCCCTAGATGTTAATAATACGATAATAAATATGTTTTTCTATGAAAAGTATTTTTTGATATCTGAGTACTTTAAATTCATACGAAAAAATTTATCTGGATTTGACAAATAATGAAACAATATAGGGTATATTGGGTAAATCACACATTTCTGGTGCGAACATAACCATGGCAAGCGAAAACAAAACAGCAAGATAAACAGAACAAAACGTATCATCGATTGATTTATTATAACTGATTTATTCGTAGATTCACGTAGTATAATCAATGTCCTATATAATTTAGTGAAATAGTGATACCTAATGGGTATTCATAATTTTTAGGAAATTTTACATAATCCAAATAAAAATATAAAACCCATAGATAACAATATCAAAACCCCAATTCTATAGACTTAAAGGGGCAGAAGCACGTTTTCTGATAATTTTCTATTCTAAATTTTTCACTGATAATTGTAAGTTAATGCTAATTGTATTATCTTGACAGTGTCAAAAATCTCAAGCCAATCATTCATAGTCAGAGGACAAAGTATAAAGATTCACATAGAATCCTTTGGCGACCATTTTGTGTGAACACCTTTAATTCATTTTGTGTAAGAAAAGGGAATTGCATGGCTAAACTTTAAGTTATATATTTGAATTATTACTGCTCCATTAAATTTAAATAAATTGCCTGGAACTATTAATTTTCATTTTCCTGACATCACAATATATTCATCCTAAAGGGGCAGTAGCACGTTTTTAGGGGGAATATAAGGTGATGTCGGGAAAATGAAAATTAATGGTTCCAATTGAAAAACAATGTATTTAAACTAAATGGAGTAGTAATAAGTCAAATATATAACGTAAAGGTTAGCCATTCGATTCCTTTTCTTACACAAAATGAATTAAAGGTGTTCACAAAAAAAATGGCCGCCAATGGATTTTGTGTGAATCTTCATATTTTGTCCTTTGACTATGGATGATTGGCTTGTGTAATGACATTTTTGACACTGTCAAAATAATACATTTAGCATTAACTAACAATTATCAGTGAAAACTATAAAATATAAAATTATCAAAAAACGTGCTACTGCCCCTTTAAGGACAAACATATTGTCTCAAAACCAGGACCCCACTTCATTCGTGACTTTAATCTCAACACCAGATATTGCAAATGACAACATGTCATTCGCAATAAATTACCTCAGATGCTATATCAGGTTTCATACTAAATGAATACCTGTAAAAATTCTCGTTATATCGCAAACCTCAATGATACATCGATCTGATCAGACAACTTATGGTCAGTATTTATTTCAGCAGAATTTTAAATTGTAAGGAAGTGTATACGACGATTGTATTTATAACTTAAATCTTCTAACCTTATATTTGAACACTATCCATTTAGTTATCACCATTAAAAGATGCACTTGACATCTAAATTACGTACTTATTTTCGCCATGATATTCTGGCAAGTGAACAAACTCGAGGTTCAGCTGTGTATATATATGCGAATGTATCTAAATGACCGTTGGTATATGAGTCTATTGTTTTATGGTTTATACAGGCCGTTTAAATCACTTGTAACATGATTATTTGATTTCGATACAGTATATATTTATGCATGAAACGTGTGGATTTTTTTTTTTTTTGGTGTATGTTGTATATTATGCGAATGTGGTTTTTAACGTATGTGATGTTTGGTAAATTACTACGTTGCTTTGATTTAATGTTCACATAACCACAAACATATTTCACTATTTTCTGTGGAATATAGAAAGTCTGATTACAATATTGTATAGTGCGTTAAAGGTCGCTCCTCAAATATGTTTAGTTTGGTAATGAAAGCCGTTTTTGAAAGCCACTTTTAATGGGCCGCTTAGACCTATCTGACAACAAACAAGTGAATGCATGACTGGTCACGCCCGCATTTTGTAACGTCATAAACAGAATCAGCCTCGTTATCTACACATCTATCGTAACAATATTACAGGAAAAAAACCTAATAATTAACGATTTTCAGGAAATGTTTTCCACTCAGATAGATAAATCATTTGACGACGTAACGCTACTAAGCATTTGGTGTAAAAAAGATATCCACATCAATCGTAATTAAACAATTATTTAGGCGGTATTTCAGTTGAAATAATGATGCGTTACTCTGTACAGTCTGTTTATTACGTCACACCCGCGCGAGTTTTATGGCCCTGTCCCAGGTGGGTTTTTCACAGCCGATAATTACGCTGTCTAAATGAAAGGCTAATTAAAGGTGTTTATAGGACAAATTAACATAAATTAAGTCCAGCTTTTATTATTTTGAAAAATCATTGAATTAAAATCCAGAAGTGGTAAGGTCGAGGTTAGTTGATGTTTAAAATGCATCCTTTTTATGAAATCAATTTTGGATTTTGATTTTTTTCCATTCTAGGTTTTCAAAGACACTTATTTCTTTGGAAGATATAAGTGACGTCATGTTTTATTTGGTCCCATTCTTATTATGTACGTGCATTACATTTTTATGAAAAAGGCTAAACAACATAAAGTTTGGAAGCGACATGAAACGTCCCTGATAGTTTAACATATTTTTCCAAATGAAACGCGCATTTTATTAATTTTGGATGAATAAATAATTTCGGCATAGTTTCTCCTCCCTCAGTTTTATAAAAAAAGAAGGATTTTTTGTTTAAGATTGACAAGTTTTTGTATCAAAGGTGTACGATCAATAATATAACCGAGATATTTATATCAAACGAGACCGGAAATGGATTTAATCGAACCCGACAAGCTGTCTCCTAGCCAATGCTGTTAAAATAAATATAACGATTTTTTAAAAATAATATTTGTTTTTGACTTACACAATTGATTCAAATAATGCAGATTAATTGAATATATGCAGAATCTTGCAACATAACACACCATGACAAAACTTGTCAATATTGGTTGAAGTAGAGCAAGGTAAAGAGCCCCTCCGTGATTTATTTTGGCCACAAAGGTTCGAATCCTCGATTGACTTCAAATAAATTGAATTCAAATGTAAAATTCTGCTTTTATAAATTGCTTTTATATGTCATGACCGACGCAAAGTTCAAAGAGAAAGGTGGTTCTTTTGCAAGGGTCAATTTTCAAGAGTGAAAAGATTTTAGATAAATTGGGCAAGGGTTGCAGCTGGTTCAAAAAAGTTCTCTACGATTTCAATGAATTTTTTTATAGAAAAATTGATTTTAATTGAACCGCACGTCAAAAAGGTCGACGTGTCAGGTTTTCGATATTAAGGATTTTAGGGATATGGTGGATATGATTTACATACATGTACAGCAAAGAATGAATTAACGTACATATAAACTTAAGTACAATAGAAAGTAAACACAACAGTTTGTTTCGATTTATTCAATATCTAAAAGAAATGTGATATATTTGATTATCTTACGTTTATAATATACCTGCAGTGATTTAATACATATAATGATGTCTGATTATTCTTTTTTATCAAAATATCGTTGTTCAATGGAGGCAGGGGTAAAATTTAAAATCACACTGACATGACCCCCCCACCTGATCAAAACTGTGCCAACGTGTTAAAACTTGGGCTCATTTTTTATTTGAACAAATATTTTATTTTTTCAGCGATAAACAAATATTTTAAATAAAAAATTTTAAAAATCAAAACCTACATAGATATATACTTTAAATGACGATTAACCTCCTGCACTTTGATTTTAGTACGACGCCAAAAACTTATTCAAAATTGAAAATTATACAAGTACATATGACAAAACCAACAGAGATGTGTCCTTTCTTTAGTACCTCAGCTTATACCGGTATATACCAATGTGATATACCCACACTCCACCTAATGAAATGGTAAACATATAGGCTACTCCCAAACGTCGTGATTTTCACAATCAAGAAGTTGTTAGCTAGAAAATATTGCTGACCTTATGTAATATAAATATCTTCTTTCAGCAACTGATATATTGATCTGAATGAGTTTGACTTCAAAGTATTAATGTGATGTATCTGAATGCCGTTTACAAATTAACTAATTATTCCCCATGAACCCATCAGTTACAAAGCAACGGAGCAACTCGACTTGGAGCTTCAGATTGATGTTTGAATTATCCGTTTCTCGTTTCATATATTTATCATTATTTACCGATGACATAGCATGTACATATTTCAACATCATCAACTAATTAAGCTTTTCCACGCATATTATTGCTTATCGATATCATGGAAATTACAATAGAAGGTATTTGTCGTGAAATATACATGTGTTACCCAGATAACGGCTAAACTAATATTGTTTACTTTGACAGTGAACATGGTGGTAACATGGTGGTAAAACGTAATTTTAAAACTTTATTTCTTCAAATTTTCCCGAAATAGTATTTATCATCTATGCCAATTATAGTATCATCAGAAGGTTAAGCATCACATGACTCAACGCGATTATCTGTGGTCTTAAGAAAGGGTTAAGCGAAAACTACTTGCAACCATTTTTGTGTGAACGCCATTTAATGATTTAGGGTAGGGAATGGATTCGAGTAGCTTTACAGAACACGATACGTTCGTTTATTACTGCTACCTTTGATTAAAACATTGTTAACATTTATAAGGTCAGGTGAGATCTCACTACTTACTTTAAAAAAAACTGGTGCTACTGTCCCTTTAATACAACGTTAAACTGATTTATACCAAGTGTCTCGATTCACCCATACATGTTGGAGAGAGAAAGATATTTATTACATCGACTCACGTTTATGAAGTCAGTATTTCCTCATATATTGCAAGAACTACTCCATTATTTTGTGCAACATATGTTTACATGACAGAATAAGTTTATCAACATGAATATATCTACGCATCAATCCATATAAGCTGCTGTTGAGCCATGGGGCTCGTTATGGGTTGAACAGTTTCAACTTGTCCTTTAGAACATCAACAAAACAGATATTGTAGTTCAAGGTTGACTAAGTGTTTCTGTCATGCCATGCATTATTTCTTAAATGACTGTATGCGTTCAAAATTTTCGTGGCATGCAAAATATTTATCTATGGTCGGTAACGAATTTAATGGTTATATATTTATTACAACCACACTATTAGATTTCAAACAATCTCTCTCACAAGCTATAACTTTCATTCAATTCAATTAAATTCACTAAAATGAACACAGTGTTTAGTAATTTAGTGAACTCCCCTTAACAAGGAGGAGTGTTTAATTACAAATATACTGTTCAGAAGAATTTAAGATGCATTCTTCAATATAAAGTCATTAAAATCCAATTAAGCCACTGGCTAAACAAGAAAACGGTTTTAGAACTTTCATCATTATTCTATTCAAATGTTTTTGAATTCCCAATCTAAATAAATTAAGATCAACAGATAAATTTATTTAGATTGTTGAATTCCTGACATGAAATATGAATATGTAGCCTACTTTTGAGCTATTGTCCTCGAAATACTCGAAGTACTACATAAATTTAGTTTGCTCGTTTATTGCATGCTTCATCCATATCATGAAACTAACAGTTCCAGTTATATAGTTTTGACTGGATCACTAATTGATTGTTATGCTGACTACGAAAATAATGAGCTATCTATATGCAAGGATTAGGTGATCAATATTGGATTTGGTTTGATATTCTGATAATTCCTATATTGTACTGGTTTAAGAATATTAATTCTATCGGATGAAAATGTTACATACATATTATATAAACTAGTTTTTCAATCATTTCGACAGATACATCAACAAACACTGATGTGTGTATCGCCTTAAACGAGTATTATGGTAAACCCTGTCGTAAGATGTTCACCATTAGCTAGACAATATATAGTATATATTCTAGCAGACGCCGATAAAATGCTGTCAAACCGGTCAATAAATGACTCGCTCTTTTGTTTCAGGAGGATAAAATTGGTAAATGAAGTTTCAAACTGACACATACAATAAGGTCAATCAAAATTATTCAATACTTGAAATACGAAATATGACCTACTTCCAATTTTAGCCACGATAATGCTCAAGAAAAAACATAAAGTTCATTTATGCCCTCTTAAGTCATTTTAAATGAATTTCACAAGCTAAGGACGTTTGTAATGATAAAAATTAATAATAAAATAAAACAAACAAATATCAAGACATGTTTGTTAAGGTTTCCTGTTGACAAGAGAATTATATACACGATACCGTGGTCCTTTGAAAAATGAAGGTGGCGGTTTCTGAATATTCAATAAACTACCCATAATTGTGACTGAATATGCATGTTATAAATACATATAATATCAGCAATACACATGTAACTCTCCGATGGATGAATAAAGATTATAAAAAGAATTGAGCATATTCTTTAAAGGGGCAGTAGCACGTTTTTAGGGGAATATAAGGTGATGTCAGGAAAATGAAAATTAATGGTTCCAATTGAAAGACATTGTATTTAAACTAAATGGAGCAGTAATAATTCAAATATTTAACGTAAAGTTTAGCCATGCGATTCCTTTTTCTTACAGAAAATGAATTAAAGGTGTTCACACAAAAATGGCCGCCTATGTATTTTATGTGAATCTTCATACTTTGTCCTCCGACTATGGATGATTGACTTGTGTAATGACATTTTTGACACTGTCAAAATAATACATTTAACATTAACTTACAATTATGACTGAAAATTTTAAAATATAAAATTGTCAAAAAACGTGCTACTGCCCCTTTAAGGATTTAAATATTGAGATGTTTCTCAAACACCAAATGTACATGTGTGGCAATATTTGCTACAGTTAAAGTAGGCATTGTTGATCAGCGATCAAATGATTAAGAATAATAGATTTGAGTATTTATATCAATATTATGTTCTGACATTATTCGGTTTAAAATTAGTAAAATAAATTTAAGCGGTAGAGCTGTCCGAGTCGCCTTATGTGCCAATCTGGCAAGGTTGTGGTGTTCAAACCCTCTGGTTTCGATTAGGAACATTTTAAAAAACGATTTGTCAAGGAGAATGTCATCCAATCAGGGTTTTAACGGCTTGTATTTTACAAATGCAAATGGTTTTATTTATGAATTTTATATCTAGAAATGCTAAATAATTAATTAGAAAAATGCCGACCCTTCCACACCGAAACTGAGAGCACGAACCCTTTACTCAACAATGATGCATGCATGACATTTCACACGTGACAGTCAAAGGAGGAAGTAAAACCTTTATAGGATTCTGTGCCACTGACTGATTAAATATCGCCATAACCGAAAACCTTCAAATACACGATCCCACCTTAAATATCACAGAAACAAGATGGTATCAGAATGATACATATATCACGAGACAAACTGTATCAATAATGACAGCAAACTGATATATTGATACACATCTGCTAACCCAAACAGGGCCTCGGAGCATTTGAGCAAAATTTCGTCCTTTATCAGATTTATTTACAGTGTAGATGTGATGATAAGATGGGCTGGGACTGTACCGCCTTCCTGCTCCCCCCACCCAGGTTGAGGGGGGTGGCCGTGGTGGTGGCGACCCTCCTTGTCTACATCCCCGTGGGGGGTCAGCTACAGAGCTTCGGGATATTCGTGGAGAAACTGAACGAGGACTTCTGTCCAAATGACTGCATCCTTTTTCTATGTGAGTACTTGTTTTACATCATCTAAAAACAGGTATAACCTACTACTTGAATGACTTCTTTGATTGGCATTCTAGAAGTGTGATTATCACTTTGCTTGACAACGACATTAGGATCTATGTCGAAACGTCGCTTTAAAAGAATAAAGAAGTTGATTATCCATTCAATAATCTTCCTTACTACCTGAATGCATAAAAGAAAGAGTTAAAAGTACAGATTTAAGCGCCGTGGGCTTATAATCGTTATTAATTGAATAATAAAATGACGTTCTGTCTACTCGAAATTTGACAGATGATGTCCTTTCATAGAGTAAGATATAAAACAGGGAGAACGACTCTTTATATCAATATATCAATGTTTTGCATTGCCTATGTCTTTCAACATAAACATGAGATTCTGTAAACCGGGATATACATGCACAATGTCTTATAACTAAAAATTGTTTCTATGACAATATTGTCACATAATATTAACGATGCTGTTACAATAATAAATACTATACTTTGTCAAATTGCATTGCTTTTGATCTGCAAAAGTACAATGCCCTGCGCTCTGTTGGTGTCACTGCTGCCGGTGTTGTCTAACTATAAGGGTGTTAGTTTGAATCCAACAAGAGAGTATTAAATACAATAATTTCATAATAAATGCGAGATCGATGTATCCCAAACATACTATCCAGTTTTAGTTGATTTGACTAGAAATAAATGCTTGAGATAACTCAACTTACATCAGCCTTCCAAAAACATAACAGGAAAACAAATTAACGTTGCATGTTCAACAACTATTTCCTAAAAGTACACACGACAAATGTCAGACTATATTGTTGAACTCTCGACAGTAACAGAAACATTCCCATGACGCTCGTACTTAACTACAGTAACAAACCACTAAGTCTTGTGACATCAACAGCGTTCTCGCAGGTGACGTCATTGTATTGTTGTCGTATTCGAAGGAAGCCCGCTACATGCCCTGAGACTCAAAGCGTTGTCTGTTCTGATTGGTCATTACTTTTCCCGTGTCATGAGTTCGCTCACACAGTGATGGTATATTTTAACATAAATTACTCGACAAAGGTTTAGATTCAGTATCAAGTGAGACTATAAACGTGCAGCATTGGCGGACATTGTAAAACTGAATCTTGCTTGCTCGGGCTTATATTAATACCTAAGCATCATGATTTGATTTTTTTTTTATTTAAACATATTTTATTCAATAAAGAAAGAGATTAGGAACAAGTTATCCAACTAACCTTCTCCCAAGTATTTACAAAATGATAGATATATAGTGACATACATGAAAACATGGAAAATAGTACATGTATAATACAGAATGGTGGAAAGATATTTACAAAAGTAAGTATGTACATGCTGCAGTCAACAGAAGCGCTTGCTGTTTTAAATATATTGCTAGACCGCCTTGAAAATGACCTGATTTTGTAAAATTGAAAGGCTTTTACTGCCACATAAAAATAAATCTAAATTTACGGCATCATCATTAACATATGATTTTAATACATTTAACATTCTTAATCTGTGTTCATCATAAAATTTATAAAGGACACTCAAACATAAAGTGAAAAACATTTTCGCATAAATAACCACATTCACATTTTGAATCCGCCTTAATGCCAACTTTAAATAAATCATATTTCAACTCACTTACAGTTTATGATATCTTAAAAGTCTATGATAAATATTTACCCGTATACCTGATGAAAAATCAGATGGTGCCGAAACAATTGGCTTTTTCAAATATGATTTGAACTGTTCTGTTGATGTTACATTTCGCTTATCTATTGGGATATCGTTCCATAACACTGTGGTTGAAGGAATAAAAGACATACATGAATGTATCATGCATTTGACAAACATTGATCTTGATGTGAAACTTAGGTGTCAAATGCTCATAGGAAGTCCATGAACATCGTTAAAAATACGCGTTTCTGTACGTCACGAGAATCCCATTGTATCGGATAGAGTGTTATTATTGATGTTTAATTTGCTTTACATTGTGTCACTGCATTATGCTCAAACATGAAGATGAGAGTAACTTGTTCTTCAGTAAATTGTGCTATAACGTACAACATTGTACCCTAAATTTTGTCGAGTGGTATATAATGTAATATAAATTGGTCACTATTTAAAATGCATGTATTTGTAATATTTTTGACAGCACAATACATGAAAAGAGCCTATATTTATTACGAAACTGCCTATAAATGACAATTGACCGTCCACATGAATAACACATTATATATTGCTAACCAGAATACACAAATCAAGGATTTCTGAATGATGTAACATATGGTGTTTGTAATCAATTGTAAACACATATAGATCTTAAGTCGTAACAGTTTAACAAAATGAAATATCCTGAACGGTAAAAAGAGTGAGAGAATCAAAGTGTTTAGATCTAGCACCATGTATTAAGCGTTCTCAAGCGTAATTTTATTTGAAAACAAATGTAGCAAAAGTAAACAGCGCCACAAATCCTGTGACATCAAGCGTCAATTTCAAAACAAAATCTATAAATATATATAAATGACTGTTTAAAGGGGCAGTAGCACGTTTTTAGGGGGTATATAGGGTGATGTCAGGAAAATGAAAATTAGTGGTTCCAATTGAAAGACAATGTATTTAAACTAAATGGAGCAGTAATAATTCAAATATATAACGTAAAATTTAGCCATGCGATTCTTTTTTCTTACAAAAAATGAATTAAAGGTGTTAACACAAAATGGCCGCCAATGGATTTTATGTGAATCTTCATACTTATAAGGATAAGGGATATAAGGTGATGCCAGGAAAATGAAATTAAATGGTTCTAATTGAAAGACAATGTATTTAAACTTAATGAAGCAGTAACAAATCAAATCAAAAATGACCGCGAATGAACTTAAGGTGAATCTTTTTTAATTTGTTCTCTGACTCCGGATGCTTGGCTTGTGTAATGACATTTTTGACACTGTCAAAATAATACATTTAGTATTAACTTACAATTCTAAGTGAAAATTTTAGAATACAAAATTATCAAAAAACGTGCTTCTGCCCCTTTAAATTATTGTTCTAATTATTTCTCAGCAAACCATTTCTTCACGACATGCCCAAGAGCAAACTGCGTCTTTATTGTGACATCACAACAACAATACTTTATCGTCCCTGTTCGCCAATATCTTTTTTTTACACATACAATATAAGAAGTTTATTTTGATTTTTTTTTTGAGTTTGCGAATTCGGTAGTAAATAGAATACTTGTATCACATTCACAACCTTGGCATACCATATTTACGCCAATCGCTCTTGCTCGGAATATACTGATTTTGAAGCATTCGTGTCGCAAACACAGTATGATCATGCAATGTACTTTATGTGTAGGAGAATGTCCGAAAACTGATCATCAATTTGCACGTGGAGCATGTTTGAGGCCGTTAGACCGAAAACAGTCCCACGTGCAAAACTAGTGTCCAGTTTGAGGGCATTATGCGTCTTGAAATAAAATTTAAGTAAACGAGATCCTGTTGACCTTTAATGAAACTCGTGTTAATGGACGATGTGTATCTTCTCATATCAAAATAGGTTGTTGTGACATAATCTACTTCTATTAATAGAATGTCTTTACCATGTCATGTGACGTGTCACGTGAACACTGTATCAACCAATCACGTTGTAATAAAACTTCACTCCTGGTCAAGTCAAACTGAGCGTTGTGTCACGTCTGTTACATGGTGTCAGAAATAATCAAAGAAATCGCTACAAAATGGACAGATACCGGATACCAGAACCGTTATCGTTCGAAGGTAATGTCAGCGAAAACTGGAAACGATGGATACAAAAATTTAAGCTCTATTTGACAGCATCGGGGTCAGATGAAAAATCCGACGAAACGTTGGTCGCCATTTTGTTGCACTGCGGTGGAGATGACCTTGTGGAAGTGTACAATACTTTCAACTGGGAAAACCGAGGTGACGACAAAAAGTTCAGTGTTGTGGTAGCGAAGATTGAAGATTACTGTAACCCAAGAAAGAATACAGTGATTGAACGCTATTTGTTCTGGGAACAGAAACAGAAACAGGGTGAGTCGATTGACAGATATATCACTGAACTGAAAAACCGCGCGAAATCGTGTGAATTCGGAGCTCAAACAGATTTGATGATTCGTGATAGAATTGTGTTTGGTGTGACTGACGAACGATTAAAAGAACGTTTATTGCGAGATTCTGCCGATCCTTCACTTGAACGTGTAGTTGAAATGTGCCGAGCAGCGGAAGCAAGTGCCGCGCAAATTAGTTTGACACAAACACATGATAAGTCAATGCATGTTGTGAGAAAACATCAAAATAAGAAGAAAGATTCAGACAAAAAGACTTTCAGATGTAAACGATGTGGAACTACACACGGCAGTATGGAATGTCCGGCATTTGGGAAAACATGTTCAAGATGTAAATTGAGGGGCCATCTCACAAGTCAGTGTTTTGCTAAACTATCACATGAATCACACAGAGACTCACAGAAGAAGACAAAAGGTAGATATTCAAAGAAAATTCATTCATTGGAAGAAAATGACATCTCTGTCAGTGATTTAATGGATGACCTGTTTGTAGGAACAATTAATGTTGACAGCATTGACAGTTCAAATTCATCATGGTTTGAAAATGTAACCATTCTTGGAAAGAATGTTAACTTCAAGTTGGATACAGGTGCAGACGCTAATGTAATTCCTTCACAAGTTTTCAGCAAGTTAGATTGCAAGAAACAGATGAGACCTTCATCAGTGCGTTTGTCAGGATATGGTAACAATGACCTCATTGTTGTAGGGGAAGCAACTCTTCCATGTCAGATAAATGGATCACAGTCACATGATCTAGAGTTCATCATTGCTGATGTAAGTTCACCACCAGTGCTGAGTTTGTCAACATGCACTGAACTGGGACTTGTTAGAAGAAATAAGCAAATTCATCAAGTGACCAAAGAAAGCCTTATCAAGGAATATGGTGACAATTTTTCAGGTCTAGGCCACTTCAGTGGAAAATATCACATTGAACTCGACCCGACAGTGAAACCAGTCATTCATCCACCTCGCAAGGTACCATACAGCATGCACAACAAATTGAAGGAAACACTTGACAGACTTGAAAAGAATGATGTTGTCGCCAAAGTTGAACAAGCAACTGATTGGGTAAATAGCTTAGTCATCGTAGAGAAGGCAGACTCATCACTGAGACTTTGTCTAGACCCGAAAGACCTCAACAGAGCAATAAAAAGAGAACATTTCAAGATTCCTACAGCAGAAGATGTTGCAGCACAGCTAGCAGGAAAGAAAATCTTCTCAATCTTGGATGAAAAGGATGGATATTGGCACGTTGAGTTAGATGAAGAGAGCTCATACCTGTGCACTTTCAATACTCCTTTCGGACGCTACCGTTTCCGGCGTATGCCATTTGGAATCAGCTCGTCAAGTGAAGTCTTCCAACGAAAGAATCATGAGACATTTGGAGACATACAAGGAGTCAACATGGTGTCTGACGACATGATCATCGCAGGCTCTGATGAAGAGGAGCATGACAGAATTCTTCATCAAGTCATGGAGCGAGCGAGGAAGGCAGGAGTTAGATTCAACAAAAACAAGATTCAACTCAGAGTAAAAGAGGTGAAGTATCTTGGGACCATCATCACATCAACTGGAATGAAGCCAGACGCTGAAAAAATCAAAGCAATTGTGGATATGCCAAAGCCCGAAAACAAACAAGATGTGCAGAGATTTCTAGGGACAATGAACTTTCTCTCTCAATTTATTCCCAATATGAGTGAGACAACTGCACCTATTCGAGAACTTCTGAAGAAGGAAACAGCCTGGACATGGCAACATGAACATGACCAAGCACTAGACAAGCTAAAAACCATTTTGACAAGTAAGCCAGTCCTCAAGTTCTATGACGTCAACAAACCAGTCACCATTCAAGCAGATGCTTCACAGAACGGATTAGGAGCATGTTTACTTCAAGACGGTCACCCAGTTGTGTATACATCCAGAGCCCTTACTTCAGCAGAGACGAACTATGCGCAAATTGAAAAAGAACTTTTGGCAATTGTGTTCGCCTGTGAGAAGTTCAACCAGTACATCTACGGCAAGATGGTGCATGTCGAGAGTGATCACAAACCACTTGAAACCATACTACGAAAACCACTGCACAAAGCATCCCCAAGATTGCAACGAATGATGATGCGTCTACAAAAATACCAGCTAGATGTGTGCTATGTGCCAGGAAAACACATGTACATAGCAGACACCCTCTCCAGAGCCTATCTGCCAGAATGTGAAAGTGACGAGACTATCAATGCAGAAGCAAAGATCATGATTCACACTGTGACAGCAAACCTGCCCATGAGCGATGAGAGGAAAACACAGTTCCGACAAGAATCTGAGAACGACTTGGTTCAACACGAAATACGCAAGCTTATCAAAGAAGGATGGCCAACACACCGATGGGAAGCGCCTCCAGAAAGCAGAGCATATTGGAATATATGTGATGAAATCCATGAAATGGATGGACTGATATTTGTAGGAGACAAGCTCATTGTTCCCCAGAACCTGAGATCCGACATGTTGAAGATAATTCATGAAGGACATCTAGGGATAGAGAAGTGCAAATCAAGAGCCAGAGAAGTCATGTTTTGGCCAGGGATGTCAAAAGACATTGAAGATATCATCTCGAGATGTGAAACCTGTCTCAAGTTTAGACGATCAAACACAAAGGAGCCGATGATTCCACATGACGTACCCAAGAGACCGTGGGAGACAGTCGGCACCGACATCTTTGAATTCAACTCGAACAACTACCTCCTGGTGGTAGACTATTTTTCGAAATTCATCGAGATCAGTAACCTGAGAAATAAGACCACTGAGACTGTCATCACATCGCTGAAAGCCATATTTGCAAGACACGGCATACCTGATAAAGTTGTGTCTGACAACATGCCATTCTCCAGTGCCAAGTTCAAGCAGTTCGCACAGAATTGGAGCTTCCAGCACGAAACGTCGAGCCCTACCTACTCACAGTCTAATGGAATGGCAGAACGAGCCATACAGACCATCAAAAGACTGATGAAGAAAGCTACAGAGGAAGGTAAAGATTATTATCTTGCTCTAATGAATCTAAGAAACTCATGCATTTCAGGAATGACTACATCACCAGCACAGCTTCTAATGAGCAGAAGACTGAAGACTAAGCTCCCCACAGCTACAACACTACTTCAGCCTGAAGTAGTATCCAATGTTTTCACTCAACTCCAGAGTAAGCAGCACAACCAGGCCAAGTACTACAACAGAGGCAGTAAAGAGTTATCTCCCCTCCATCAAGATGACAGAGTTCAACTACAACGCGGCGATACTTGGGAACCTGCTACAGTAGTACAGAACTATCACACACCCAGATCCTTCATAGTGAGTACCGACACTGGCGCGACACTACGAAGAAACCGGCGTGATCTCCACAAAATGCCAACTGCGACAACAAGTCGACAATCTGAAGCCAACCGAACCTACCCGCTTGACATACCATCCCCAGCGAAGATGACTCAGCCATCACTGAGATCACCAAATGAGATCACTACACGCTCTGGAAGACTTGTGAAGAAACCTGTCAAGTACAGTGACTATGAGTGTGACATATCATCTCGAGTCAATGGTAAAGATTGACTCCAACGGTGGGTTAAGTACTAGTGACCTCTGACCCCATCTAGCAGTTAAAGTTAAACATCATCATCATAAGAATCAATGGTAAAGATTGATTCCAACGGTGGGTTAAGTGCTAGTAACCTCTAACCCCATCTAGGGTATTGTTTATTTGTTTGAAAGTATTCAATTTCAAGTTTTCATGAAATATTGTCATTTCAAAGTTTTGTGTTATCAGTGAAAATAACATGACCAGCATAATTGACTCAAATATTCCACTATCCTGAGTAATGAAAGTGAAAGACTCTAATAATTCATCAATTTATTAGTGGAGTGGAACCTATAGTGAATGAGTACTATGTTCTTAATTCTTTTATTTCATTCATGAACAATAACACCTGTAACCTCATGAACAGTGACTTGTGGAACATTATGAACTGTGACCTGATGCAGTTTATGAAGATAGTTCTCAGTGACATTCTCAATTTCTGAAGACAACAAAGAAACGGAACTCTGAATATAATCGTTTAATATAAAATTTATTAAAATCAATATCATAATGCATTTATTACATTTCAGGATATCTTCTCCTAAAAGAAGGGAGATGTGACATAATCTACTTCTATTAATAGAATGTCTTTACCATGTCATGTGACGTGTCACGTGAACACTGTATCAACCAATCACGTTGTAATAAAACTTCACTCCTGGTCAAGTCAAACTGAGCGTTGTGTCACGTCTGTTACAGTTGTGGAGATATAAAACACTCATTTGACTTTTGCTTTGATGTCGAGGTGTCTCTGGTAACATAAAAACAAACAATAGAATGAGGATAAATGAGGGGAGAAGGGGAAATTTCTCTTTAGACTCTACTGATATCAAAACTTCAACATAAATCATGAAAAATGTGAAATGGGTCCATTAAAAATAACAAGTACACACTTTAGACCTCTTCGATTGTGCCTTTAAGGTATTTCTCAAGACATTTTGCAAGCAACACGTTATGGTGAAATCAACTTCAAAGCTATGTTTAATTTCTTCAAAGAAATATTGTTATCAAATATGAGGTAATAAACGAAAGTAGGTAGCAAATTCAAACGTTAAGTTGAAACAAGAGCTTAAGAGGACCTATTCACAGAAATTAACAAGCAACTATTTCAGAAACTTTAACTTCAAAGCAATGAATGTCTTTTGAATCTTTGTGAAATAATTTCATTGGCATTTAGCTTGTGTAATGAGGCGAATTTATTGAAATGTTCTTGAAAAAACATTTACTACCTTTAGACTGTTCTCGTTTAGGTATGCAATGCAAAAAATACCATATTGTGGTAGATAATGACATTTAGATAAGTCGTTGTCAAGTGGATATCAAACTTGACCTTTCCACGGTCTTCTAAAGTTTTTCCTCAAAACAATCAAAGACCTACCTTCAGATTTATCAGCATAAGTTCCATAGGTAGAAGAAGAAGAAGAAGAAGAAGAAAAAGAAGAAAAGAAGAAGAATTTTTATTAGCATCTCACTTGGATACAACATATCTTTAAAAGAGCACAAATACATAAAACCCGAATGCATTAAATCAGTAAACAACAGATCGCACAGCGATTTATGAGAGATGATGTGGAGCGCGGTGGTGTAGTGGTTAGCATGCTGGCCTATCACGCCAAAGACCCGGGTTCGAATCCAGGTGGAGACAACAAAGATGTGTGACCTGGGCTTTACACCGTGTTGTGTCCTTGGGCAAGGCACCTCATCCACATTGCACTCAGTCTACCCAGCTGTACAATTGGGTACCTGAATACGGGAAGTACGGACCTATGTAGTCGCGCGAAGCGCTTAGTAGCGGCTTTGAAAGTACAATTCCTTCAGGGTGATAATGTACAGCCAATGAGCAGTGCTTGCACTGGATATTAGGCTTAAAAATGTTCATTATTATGTACAGATATACAAGATTCATATAGAATCATACTTGGCTAGATATAAAACTATACAGTATACATTAAAGCTATATACAAACTAGATATCCTAATAAAATTGGTTTTATAAAGTCACTGTTATAAAATATGTCTTCTGGTAAATTAAATGTCATAGCAGATTCTGGCACAGTGAAAGGTGAGGTCAACAGATGAGAAAATCTTTTGTATTTTTCTTGGCTAAAAACATGTTTACCGTAACATGCGCATTCACGTGTTTTAAATGTGTGTTGTTCAACAAATACAGATAGGTAAACAAATCAAATTGGTTAAAATCAGGTTATCCAAAAAGAATAATGCAAAATCATAAATGGAATAAAAGCGAATTGAACACAATAAAATGGCAAGATGCGAACCTAGAGTCACCCACCAAAAAGAAACAATTAAATGAGAAAAGCCATGAATTGCGTATGAGTACAATTTGTACTCTTCCTGCTGAGTGGGTTTTTTAATGTTGCCTTTCTTACCGTTTTTACGCATCAAAATGATCTTGGGTAAGAAACACAGTAACCATTATTCTGTTTGGAATTACGGATTATCTATCCCTTGTGAATTAATGTGCTGAAGCTCATA
Organism: Steromphala cineraria; assembly: GCA_916613615.1. Taxonomy (NCBI): domain Eukaryota; kingdom Metazoa; phylum Mollusca; class Gastropoda; order Trochida; family Trochidae; genus Steromphala; species Steromphala cineraria. The sequence continues at coordinate 44,391,790 of OU744736.1, read as the reverse complement.
GTTTATCACAATATCTAACTCAGGACAGATTAGCCGTAATTCCTCGCAACTCATTGATTATTCTCATAATGTTACGTTGGATGCATGACATTTCGCAAAATCTTTTATAAAAGAAACAACAGTAAATGTCATTAAGATCTTGCTATTATGACTCAAATGACTGTTTTCTCAGACTTTGACACAATAGATCGTAAAATAGATTTTTCATGAATTGTTGTTAACAAACAATCCATTTATGTTGCTGACACTACATAAACTGTAAATATCAAAATATACGTTGATACCAGTTCTGCGTTAGTATCAAGTCATCAAAGAAAAAAATAGAAGCGTTAGATCTTATAACTTGCTAGTAGAGCATTAAGTTTTGAAAGAAACAGTTGTCCAAGTCTGGAAAGATGAAAGCAAGTGGTTTAAAGTATTTTCAACTCTTATACAATAACGATTATTTAAAAACTGAATGCTTACTACGTAGAATCTGTTTGAAAAAGTAAAAGGTTAATCACGATCATAATGATGAAAAATGCAGATTTGTAATTTCAGTTCTTTGCAAGTTCCTTTATGAGATTCGTTCACCTACCTCCTCCTCTTCATCATCTTCTTCATCATCATCATCATCATCATCATCATCATCATCATCATCATCATCATCATCATCATCATCATCATCATCGTCATCATCATCATCGTCATCATCATCGTCATCATCATCATCATCGTCGTTATCGTCGTCGTCGTTATCGTTATCGTCATCGTTATCGTCGTCGTTATCATCATTATTCTAAGTATCATCACCATTATCATCATTAACATCATCATCGTCATCGTCATTATTTTAATTATCATCACCATTATCATCATCAACATCATCATTGTTATCATCATTATCATTATCATTATCATCGTAATCGTCATCGCCATCATCATCCTCATAATCATCGTTAACAACATTATAATCATTTACCATCATTATCATTATCATTATCAAAATCTCCAACATTCACCAACGGTGGCACATCAGACAAGTAAAGACAATTTATACAACAATACCAAAATGGCAGGAATAAACAAAGAGACACACATGATACATACAAAGGAATATCGCAATGTGACAAGTTATTCATATCAAAACATATTAATTCATTTCATTCATCTCATTCATGTAATTCATTTCAATTCATTTCAGAAATTTCAATTTCAATTGTAATTGTTTTCTTCAAATACACAAAAAGTACAATATTTTATGAATATCTGACTTCCATATTCACAAGGAAGCATTATATTTGAGAAATGTTAAACATGATATACATCTGTCACAATAAGATTGTTATTTGTACATGGGCCTATGGCCTTTATACCGAATAAGAGAATTGAATTGAATTGAATTGGATAGCGACGATTCGGTTAAAATCCTTATAGGGACTTATACCGAAACGTCGCTATTCTGTGAATCTCCAATTCGAGTCATCGAAAAGATATATTCACTCATTAGTTCCTTAGGCCGTATGATCGTGCCGAGTCTAAATTAGACCAGGTTTTGGACCAAACTAGGTTTTGTTAAACCCTTAGTCTGAATAAAACTGTATTATGAAGACCAAATTTTAGTAAACCAACCTATGGACCAGGTTTAAAGGTAATACACATTTCGTTTCCTAACTGTTCCCAAAATTGGTAAATATGGTTCTTAAAGAGACACAGAGTATGTTGATAGGATCACATATGTCAAATTTTGAAATCGATGTTAGTACATCGGGAACCACTTAATGTAACTGAAAATAACAAGTTAAAGGTCAATCGGTACATTAGAGCGAAAATACGGCCATTCAAAATCGCGCGCGCGCAAATTCGCCAAACGTGATTTTGAATCCTTTTCATAAGCTGACAGATGATATATTCGATAGTGTTTATTAGGTATTGTAAATAATAGGTAGATTAATTGGATGCATAATTTCGAATATTTAACGTATTTGAGATGTTTTCTTGATTTTTCCATAAAATCAAGCATTTTAGAGATATTATGCATAAATGGATATATTTGCAAGTCCAGTGATGAGATATGAACTTCAATCAGCATATTAGATATTTTGTAGCTTATCAAAAACAAAATAAAATTTTAAGAAAGATACTCTGTGTCACTTTAAACCAGGTTTTGGACTCGATGTTTCAGCATGGATCGGCGCCCTGTCGTTCGGAATCAACCGTCTCTGCTGCTGGTTGATCGTGTCTCTCCAGAAACTACTTCCCACCGAACTACTCTTCTTTATCGGGGTCCTGCTGTCATCTGGAGCAATGTTCTTCTCCTCCTATGTGCACGACCTCAGTTGGCTCTTCTTGACGTATTGTGTCCTCTTCGGAGTCGGGTCGAGCCTCGTTATGAACTCACCTTATGAGCTCATTGAGAGTTACTTCCCCTCCTCACACAAATACTACGTACTTACGACTAGTGTTATGAATGTTGGAAGTCCTCTTGGTAATATAGAATATGATCGATGTTTATTGGTTTGTTATAAGTGATCGATGTTTTTATATCTTCATAGCAAACGTTTTGTATAATATTGGCAGTATGTTTTTTTATTTTCACTCTCTGAAATTATGTTTCCAACTTTAAAGATATCAGGTAATTGAATGCTGTCTATTATTTATTGACACATCATCTTATATTCTAATTTGTTATAGTAGAGTGTAAGTGTATTTAACCTTACTAAAAATGTTTTTTGATAGTCGTTACACATTTTGGAAAGCAACATCGTTAATTTTATTGAACAGAGCCTCTGACAAGCGATGTGAGACTCATTTGGAGGCTACCTACGCACTACCACTCACACGCTCTCATCGTTCAGTGTAGTCTCTCATGTAAAATCTTAAATTTGTTATAGACAGAAGTTATTTTGAATTGCGATTTAAATGTTGACTCTCGAAGAATAAGAATAACTTTATTGAAACACTACCAAAACACATATGTGTTATCTTTAAAACTGATAATCTTTCAAAGGCAATGTTGAAGAAAAATGCTAGACTAAAAAAAACTGGAATTTTCGGTACTGTGAAACCTTGTCACCTCAATGTCCTGCCAAAATTGTTATTGATAAGCGGTTTTTATTATATAGGAATATGTTACGGTAAGGTACAATTGACGTTGCAATTCAATATTTATCCGTTTCGTTTCCGCATTCAACAATTCTTCTAAGACATCATTTTGCAGTAAGAAACGCAGGTACGTGAACAAACTTTTGGTATGCAGCTGTAGCCATTACCTTTCCCCCAGGTGCTGTCCTGATGAACCCACTGAGTGCACACCTGGACAAGGTAGAGAGCCACACCTGGCGAGACACCATGAAGATATACTCACTCACCATCCTCATCGTGGGCTTGCTGTGTAATGTATGTATCAGAAAGGGGAAGACGGAATCTTCAAATATTACAGAGAAAACTCAGGACTCTTACGAAGATTTGGAAGAGCCAGTAGAGGAACCCTCCAAGACACAGTATTTGGGCTGTACTGGGGCCCTGGTCGTGGATATTCATCTTTGGATCACCGCCATTCTCCTGCTGTCATTTGCTATCTATATTCCTAAGATTCATTTTGTAAGTTTTTTAATTTTGAATTTTATACTGAACAAAAAAAAAGAAGCATTTTTGCCTTAAGGCTTTTTAATCCTTATATATGCATGTTGATGATCTCAAATTGCTGCTATGTAAAAGAATTATGAAAATGTTGATGCAGCCTATATTCTATTACGCCGAAATCAGTGGGTTCCGGCAGTTTCCTCCAGTCGGAAAAAAATTGCACCTCCATCCAGTTGAATTTTTTTTATATTAAATGACAACGCCTCTCGCATGGAAAGGGTGGTTCATATCCCAATGCTTTTGCAATGATTCAGTAGCCAGTAGGATGATTTTAGAACAGCGTCGCTGATTGCACAAATAACTTTGATTGTCTCCAATCATCATCCATTCTATCCCACGAAGTCGGCGTAATAAAACAGGGACTGTAACAACATTTCATGACTTGATCTGCCTCTGTGGGGAGTGAATGGTGCATTACTTATAGTGACATAGTATTGGTGTGTTTTAATATTAATTTTTTACAGATTCAGTACATGGAGAGTATCCACTTCGACCTAGAAGAGGGAGCCAGATGTATGAGTTACTCCGGGGCTGCAGAGGCCGTACTCAGTCTGACTGTAGCTATTCTAGGTACTCTCCAATCTCATTAAAACCAGATCGATTTTACCCCTCGTACCTCGATGTGTATCCCGATCTGAGTACTGCTCACTAGTAAGATTTCATATTTCAACGGGGTTCTGGTTGTTTGAATACATGAAGGTCAAAGATATCAGAGCAGATCTAGACACGCAGCTATGTACGAGAAGGTTCGATCCGTTTTCAATGAGATTGTCTACTCATAAGTTTATAGACTGTAGCTCCGTGCTTGGATTTTAACAATCAGTATAATCTTATTCGAAGTCAGCAAGTCTACACTTTTCCATTGCACAGCTGCAACACCTATAATTATCTTTAGGTACACTTTGTAACTGTTTTTCCTGGACCTCCATTGAACTTTGATAGAAAGTAAAAACCCAATAAAAAGGCTTTAAAAAGTAACATCTGATATACATGTTGCAAGTCAGACAGTAAGGATTTGTATCATAGTCATCAACTGGTATATCCAATCAATTCTGCCAACAAACAGAGTACCTAAACTAAAGAGCATGGACTTAATAAAATTTGTTTTTGCATAAAGTCAATATGGAGACCGCCAAGTTCTCAATTAGGCAAGACATTCTGGAAGTTATCACTTGACAAGTGGTTGAATTGCCTTGATTGGATGTTGACATTTTCCATGTAACTTATCGTCAACATTTAGTGCGTGAATTGAAAATATGATAAACAAGGAATCTAGAGCAATCAGATCTTTATCAGTGAGTATTTAATTATTATTAAGATCTTATGTACTCAACGAAAAGAAAAAAGAAACCCACATTTTCAATGTTGAACCATGAAAACAACGTTCCTCAATATTGCAATTGGGGTGGTCCTTTGCTTCTTTTGTCGAGTGACGAGGGGGGGGGGGGGGGAGGATATAAGGTGATGCCAATTAAATGATGAAATTAAATGGTTCTAATTGAAAGACAATGCATTTAAACTAAATGAAGCAGTAACAAATCAAATCAAATCAAAGTTCAGCAATGCAATTTCTTTTTCTTACACAAAATGAATTGAAGGTATTCTCACAAAAATGACCGCGAATGGACTTTATGTGAATCTTTTTAATTTGTTCTCTGACTATGGATGATTGGTTTGTATAATGAAATTTTTGACACTATCAAAATAATACATTTTGCATTAACGTACACTTATCAGTGAAACAAAATATAAACTTTTTAAAAAACGTGCTACTGTACAACACTATCATTTTTTATGTTTAATCTTTATACATATTCAAAAAAGAAAGCCTTTTGAAGTTTGTGACAACAATACACCAAACCATCCGATGGTTATTGTTGTCTTTTATTCAAAACTAAAACGTTATGGAAGAACTTTCATTTTTATAGTTAATGTCTACATTTAGTCATGGTAATGGTAGCATAAGGCGAGTCTTCAAAGAGGGTGAATGTGTAGTCAGCAATCATAGGTCTTTAAACACTGGAGTTTATAGGATTGAAGTTCATTATTGTCAAGACCAGTGTTTTTAACCTTTACATTGAACTGAATTTGCGCAGTTTGAATGGCAGTGTTTTTAACTTGAATACTTCTAGCCTCGTTTCCAGACATGATAAAAGTAACATTATGTATAACAACTTTACATAAAAAGTTAGATTTAGGAAAGTGCAATGAGTATGAGGGAAGTTTTAGGTGGTGTAGATATTTAAATTGAGTAACAAGTTTTAAAAAATAATAAACTTACTGATTATTATAAAATTATTCCCGTAGTGTTTTCCATTTCCTCCAAACGTTTCTTATATAAGAGTTTTTCTTGAAGATGACATTAAAATATTAACGACCTTCGTAGGCATGGTCTTAAACAAAAGATTTGTGAATATATCCATTCATGTACTTTATTATCACCAAAGGTCTTAATATCTCTATGCTAATTATCAGAATCACAAAATCTATCTTGAAGTCGAACAATGAACGCTCTATAAGTGTTTGTCTAATGAACAACATAACAAACTCTTGTAAGGAAATTTCAACAGATTGTCCCTTTTCCGTTTTTATTGTATTTTTAATTGTAGACAGTGTACAATATAATGACATTCGTTCCAACATCAAAGATGATTAACAATCCTGCTTGAAAGAAGATCTACACAATGTTGATCATTGTCTTCGATAGGGATTTAGATGTCATTAGCTTTAAAGCTTGTTATTCTCTTGTTAATATATCAAACGTAAAATAAGAATAAACTGATACCAATTTGAAAACAAATATAGGTTTAGGTTGATAAAATATTTTAAATGAAACTAACCGTGGTGTGTGTCAACAGGACATTATGCCACACGAATTTGACGTATCTTTAAATTGAAAATTTCGAGCAAGAGGTTGGAGCACTATACATATGTAGTTTAGAGTATTGGCAGCATGATAAAGTACTTGGGCGAATATAAATATGAGAATATATCCAATAACGTATAAGTATTGTTGATTTGTGGAATAAATAAATAAATGAATAAATACATAAATAAATAAATTATTTATAAATAAATAAATAAATAAAATGGACGGATGGGTTGTTGACCGAATGACCAAATAGCTATAGATAATTAGAGAGACTGGCTTGACTTGTCTTGTGTTATGATATTGAGACCAATAAGTCCCCCTCTGTTCCCAGGTGATATGTTGAACCGTCACCTGATGTTCCTGTACGCGCTCAGCTGTCTCGTTGTGTCGGTTGCATCGGCTCTACTGGTGCTGTACCCCTCACATGCCTACGTCATTGTGTACTGTATAGGTGAGGTGCCTTTCTTTATCATGATCAATTTATTATCTTCAATGCTCAGAGATGCACAAAACTCAATTGCAAGTCTTTCGGCGAATTTTTTGAATTTAGAATGCAAGGAATGAAAGTCTTCGAAATGAAATACATTAATGCCGTGAAAAGATTTTTTTTAAAAAGGCAGATTTTCTTCGCTATCTTTATTTAACAATTAGTCATTTTCTTGTTCTCATTTCCTTGTTGTTCCCTAGTATGTATAAATATGCTCTTGTACCACCGTTGGTGGTGAATAGAGAATAAAGAATTTGCAGTAAAACATGATGGATGCGATCATCGACCAGTTTCCAACGATTCATTCGAGAAACTGTACAACAACGAGTGTCAAAAGCTAAAAGTTGACATCTAGTAGACTAACGTCCGACATGTTGGTTACCCTAAGTAGTTGCAAGGGGACATGAACAAGAGGCCCCCATTAAGAATACCTGGATCCGCTACTTTTGAACAATGGTTTGAAACATTATTAATATTTATGTAACAATGTGATGGTTTATTCCCTACCCAGTGCACGGTGCAGCAGACGGGGTCACGATGACACTCCTCTTCTCCGCCATCATGCTCCTCGCTCCCACTGGACCCGTCAAGAAGTACATCTGGTCTGGGACTTTCTTCGTCAACGGCTTCGGGCAAATATTGGGCATACCCTTGGCAGGTACTTGTCCTTTACTTGAACGGAGACATACACTCACGGCCAAAATGAACCTTATCACCTAATTCATAATGACAAAAACATCCACTAGTGAGAAATATGATAAACACTTAGTTTCACCCCGCCTCACGTAACAATTTTGAAAAATTTGAAACATTGTTCCAAAACATCTTGCCTTAAAAAGTTCGCTTTCGAGTCTCCACACCTTTACGAGATAGAAGAGGAAATATGTCTTTCTTGCGTGCTTTTGAGGCAACAAGAACTTTTAAAAATATAGTATCCATTCTTTTATCAAAGTGTAACTGAAATGACAAACATTCTGTTGCTCTAACATACTATTATTAAAAAATACTCATTTAAGCACCCCTTGTGCGTTTAAACACTCATCAGTTATGAATATTCAAGGATTCTAGCTCCAAGGCTCCTGGTGGTTCATAGTCACAATACCCTTTAAGCAGTAATATGGTATTTACTCTCTTCTTTTGCCCTGAGTGTACCTCAAGCATATGCTTTTTATTTACATATTTTAAGCATACCAATTGAGGACGCTTTTCATTTACATAGATATAAGGGCATATCATGTGCAGGTTTCCTTTGATTCATTGCAATATATATATACAATTTGAAGGTCTTTTTCATTTATTTCAATTTTTGGCATACCATTTACAGGTTCATTCATATGATTAAATTGTTGGTATACTATTAACATTTTTTCCCCAATAACTTGGATCAATTAAATATCAGGCACGCTTTTTGTAGTGTTTTTCATATTCTTAAATTTTTAGCATTTCGTTTTAATGTGGTCTTCATTCATTTAAATATTCGGCAAACCAGTTGCAGGTGTTTTTCATTCACCTAGATATCGCGCATACCATTTTCAGTTACGTTTCATTTACCTGATTATTTGACATACCATTTGAAGGTGCCTTTCATTTTTTTAGAAATTAGACACGCTATTATCAGGTGTTTTCATTCCATTAATATTTGACATACTATTAGCAAGAACTTTCCATTAACTAAAAATGAGGCATACCATTTGCATGTTCTTTTTTATATACCCGGTGCTCTAATATTTGACTATATGCAGGTGGACTTAATTTATTTAAATATTAGGCATAAAATGTTCAGGTACTATTCATTTACTTAAATATTTAAAAAAGGGCCTAGACTTCTCAATATTCATCCAAACATCAAGCTCGTATTCTTATCAAATACCAGCTAAGGCTTTTCTACTTCTATGGTCTGGCAGTGTTAAAAAAGAGAATGGTTATGAAGATAATTTGATATAAAAACTCAGCCACAGCTTCAAATCTTAGTTCCACAGACAATATCAATTGACTATCTCAGATTAGTCATGAATCTCTGAGATGTTATTGTTTGGTAGATAAATATATGCTGTTAACGACAATTGTTATATATAAGAAACGATATTCCAGCTAAGCATTGACGTAAATTGAAATGTTGTTTCGCCAATTTAGTTCCACATAAACAAAAGCAAATGAAGACAATTGACCGCGACAGGTTAATATGGTTGGTAGCATTTACGCTATTTGTGGACGAACTCGAGGTTTGTAACTCATCTTTAAAGGGGCAGTAGCACATTTTTAGGGAGAAATAAGGTGATGTCAGGAAAATGAAAATTAATGGTTCCAGTTGAAAGTCAATGTATTCAAACTAAATGGAGCAGTAATAATTCAAATATATAAAGTAAAGTTTAGCCATCTTACACAAAATTAATTAAAGGTGTTCACATAAAATGGCCGCCAATGGATTTTATGAGAATCTTCATACTTTGCCCTCTGACTATGGATGATTGGCTTGTGTAATAAGATTTTTGACACTGTCAAAATAATACATTTAACATTAACTTGCAATTATCAGTGAAAATTTTAAAATATAAAATTATCAAAAAACGTGCTACTGCCCCTTTAATGACGTTAAACGGCTAAGTCAATGTGCAATGACATAAGGAAATGCGATAACTTGTCACAGGCTTTATTATTTGAAACAGGCTTGAATCATTTGTCTGAAGCTACATTAAGGATGTTCGCTCCTCAAATTTATAGTGTTAAACTTTTTTTCTAACTTCTATTTTTTAAAAGATCAAAGTATATGATTGGAAAATCAGTATTAAAAAATAGGGGGTAGTGTGGGTTTTTCCGAGACATGACGCCTTTAAGATAGTGGGGTGAAGTACAATTTTAACATGGGAGTCTTTGGGAAAATGAGAAAAAAAATGCTAAAAACTTTAAAATACTACATATCTAGTATTAAACTTTTTTTCCTTTTGTGATCTATTACAAAGTTCATGTAACCCTACCGAAATCAATGAAAAAAATTATATGGTAGTATGGGTTCTTTTAAGTTTTGACACAAAATGTACCTGAAAAATCCCCCTTTTTAGTCAAATTTAGGCCATTTATGCTGTTTAAGCACTTTTTAGAGGTTCTAAAGTCACATTTTCTTTATTTCATTTGTTTTTTAAAAGTATGTAGATGATGTAGAATATCATAAAGTTTATAAAGATGAGAAAAAATATTTACTTAATCATATTTCATTTTTAAAGGTTAACAGTAAGGAGCGGACATCCTTAATGACAAATTAATACCCGAAAGACACAAGAAACAACAAATCAAATTTAAATCATTCCTATCAAAATAACTGAAAACTGAAGTTTTAGATTAAGTACCAATCCACCAAGTCTTAAAAAGACACGCACAACCAAAACAAAATATAATATAAAAAATCACTTAAAATATGTAAAGTAATCAGGTGTTAAAATTGTGTTTTTAAACAAAAAATGTCACCCGAGGTTAAGAAATTAGTTTATATCTAATGGCAATCCATATCTTCAAATCTGTGAAAATGTATTCATATTGAAACTCGTACATGTATTTCAAGCAAGAAAAGTGTGTCTTAACTAAAATTATTTTATTCTTTGACTATATTCTCTTTTGTATGATATAGTTTTATTTTAACTGTACATAATGTTAAAGTGATCTGTAAATACTATGGGCTTAATAAGGAGGACAACTTGTGCTCAATCCGTTTGAATTCTGAAAACAAAATATGATAAAATTGAATTCTAGACATCAGTTTTAATATTGTTTCCAAATTTCGCCTTTCAAATCGTGATAATTCAACTATGTGCTATACTTGCATCAGAAAAGAGTGTTATTATAATGTCTCATAATAACATTATTCTTAGAAAATATGATATCCCTGTTTTATATTTTGATATCCCCAATTTTCCATTGTATCATTTTATCTGGAGTCGTATTGTAATTCTAAAGGACACAAACACGTTAATTTAGTCTTTCAATGAGAAATTTCTGCAATACTACTAAAAATAATTCTCTCTGAGAATGAAAGATGAAAATATATATTTCAGACTTTGGAATTATATTAAAGCAGACAGAAAACCTTAAAAATGAATAAATATTTAACATATTTATTTTAATTATTTTGAGCAGAGACATATAATCTGTATCTAGAGTCTCTGTTCATAGGCATAGACGGAATAAGGGTTTTGAAAGTGACGCAACATAACAAAGACATTTCAGTTAGAATTTGATATGCTGATACAGTCAGTGTCTGATAAAATGATAAAAGAAAAATGCTTTATTAATCTTTTTCTTCGAACAAACAAAGTGTTACCTGTCTGCAGTATAGCTTTAACAAATGTCATAGTATGATATTATATTTTGGTCCATTTCACATTTTTGTAATTTCAAAGGATTGGATCTATTCATATATACATATATATGTAATAGAAGAGTTTTCAACATATGACATTTATGTTATATTTTGTTGTTATCATTTTAAAATATTGTTTTGTAACGTATAGAAACAATGGGTATGCGAACTGAATTTTACCTTATACATCATCCTATCCCTCTACACTCCAAACTAGTTAAGAAACTTCAGAAGAAATTTCATGAAATGTTTGTGCACACAGTTATTACCTGTTTGAAACTTGTAAGGTCAACTTGAATAATAAATTTAAAGGAAGTTTAAATTTCAAAACAAAACTTGAAATTAGAAATATATGCAAAGCCAAATGACAGCCAACCAAAACTGTTTTGACTCTTTGTAGCAGAATCTGTCCACATTAGTGCTGCTTCCCTCATTTTAGCTTTTAGATCATACAAATATAGTTCATGGAAAAGATAACGAACTTGTTGTTCTTATGAATTAGTTTAGTCAATTATGAAACTCAAGAATGATTTTCCAGTTTTATCTTTCACTTATGTGTGAACACAGTGTACAATGGTAGCTTCATCACTGTGCAATGTTACATGGTTAAATAATTACTTATGTTCACACGACCATTTTTCGTCCAATCAGCAGACACGATAAACGTGACGGTTATAGTGTATAACCTCCAATTTAGGGTTTATTGAAATGTAAACCGACCACATGACCTTGTTAGATCTAATCAAAAGGGTACCTATCACTTGAATTTCAAACTCTGAATCTATAACTATATACCCAAGAATTAACCGTCAGTCTGTTTGAAGATTCAAATTGCAGTCCAGATAGACAGAATATATATTTATATATTTAATGTTAATAATATTTCAACAAAATATGATTCTTCGATGTAAAGCCTGTGTGTAGGTAGGTGTTTGAAATATTTCGACATATTCGATTCTATGTTCTACATCCTGATAGGTTTCATTTATTTATGATTATCCATTATCCATTATCCAAACTTCATCTATCAATATTCGGATCTTATCTCAAAGGTCTGAAAGCCTCTTTCGTATATTGGATTTGAGTTTTTATTGTATTGTTCAACATCAGTCTGATTAAAATCGGTCTAGTATCAATAATTTATTCAAAATATCAACTTTACTGAGATATGAAATCCTTTACATTTATAAGCGAAATATTAACTCCAAATCTTTAAAGAGAATTCAATCAGAAGGCAGTATTTTCAAACTAGATTACGTGCTCTGTAAGAATGATGCTATTGTTAAAAATTCATTAAAATTGTAGTTATTATCAATGTTTATGATGAATTTTTGGGGTTTCCTTAGACCGAGTTATCGTCAATGATTGTTATGAATATGACGCACATTATAATGATGCAATTATCAAAGATTCATGACCATTGCAGGGTACATATATGACCGTACCAAGTCCTACAAGATCGTCTTCTACTCGGCTGCTGGAGTATTCGGGGGGTCGGCGTGTCTGTATCTCATCCTGGCGGTCAGATTAAGACGGAGACATGGTAAACTGTTGGACCCGGCGAACGCCGAGATGGCCGTCACGCCACCTAGCGGCGAGGCCTCTGAAGTAGAAGGGGTGGAGGAACGATAGAGGACGATTAAAGGGGGGAGGGGTTTTCACGAAAATGATTTTTTTTTGTAACCAAATGCAAGGCAATCTATTTCAAGAAATAAAGTGTTTCTAAACGAACGTACAAACAAAGTGTGTTCAGGCTACGTAAATCCATATTTCTTACGCATCAAAAGATGTTCACACAACAATGGCCGCGATCAGATTTTGCTTGATATTTTACGACGGATATTAGGGTTGAGTTATGAAGATATGAATCAGAATAGATTACTGTTGTTGCAACGCTCGAGTTTCTTGTAAGAATACATATGGGACATGTTAATTCAATTTTTGTATTCTCCAAAGAGCAAGAGTAGAAATTGTATCATGATGTCAATATAAGGATAAGATGCATAACTAAAACTAGTCAAAACACCGCATATAGGAAAACTAAAATACAATTATGATGAGAGATGTATTTTATGATTTTATTGAACAGGATTTGTTTCTTGCATGTTCACAAGTTTACTTGTGATGTGATATTTTTGCCTCTATTAAGAAGAAAATAAAAGGTGAATATGACGATTGTTATCGTTATTGATCTTATTGTCATCAACCTTGACCGCACAAATAAACTGATAAGATGACGAACAACCTTTGCCACTTGTCTATGCATCTGCTAGTGGTTTAGACTTCTGACAAAGTAGGTAATATTGTCTCAATACCAATATGCCGCAACAATTTAGGGTGCAATTCAAGTATTGCAATATTATTTCAATTTTGCTTATTTCAACTCAATTTTGTAAAATATGTTCTTCAAGGTACAGTAACATGCGTGTACGGAAACTATCTTGATGTGTTTGGCTTTATCACATTTGAAAGTAGACATTTTTATACATCTGTCATAAACAAATATTTGCAACTTTTTGAGTAAATCATACAAGTCATTTTGAGCAAAACATAAACTATATAATACATTACAAAGCAATACAACTTTTGATGCAAAACACATCCCTTGTCAGTAACCAGGGTGACGTCAATAGAACCTTAACTCACGTTCCAGTGTGGAGATAACTTCCTAATCTCAAGCTAGGGTGCAAAGGTTCAAGCCCCTATTAATCTGTACTCAGTCCAGAAACGCTGCAATGTACGAGAGAGACCGTGTTCAATTACCACCTGAATCTTTACAAAACATCGACTTTATAACTCGACTGCATGTTTAGACTGGATATCACCACTGTCTCTACATGTATGGCAACTACAACTCAAGTACATTTCAGTTTTGAAACTCTCTTGCCACAGGTATTTATATAACAACACTACATATCTACAAAGTGATTAATATCAACACTTAACAAGCCTATATGTTACACCACACCTTATAAGACAATGAATCTTGCAAAAGAGTAATTAAGTCATAGCAATGTGATTTATGTTCTATCTGTAGGCCTATATATCTTAATACCATAATTAAATTCTATGTTTTTTATTATTTTTTAATCTCTGAGGGGGGTTCTTAGAAAACAATCTAGCGGGTTGGAAAATATATATTGTAACTGTTATTTGTTCGCATTATGCCGAAATAAATCCTGTTGATGTGGAAGCAAACCGAAATATTCCTGAAAAACATCCAGACGTGGTTGGGTTGAAACGTTCTTCTGTATGGAAAAGATGCCCAAATCTGTTGATAGTAAGCGTCATTCTATAGAATAACTAAAATACATCGGCCGTTGACAGTTGATCGTTTACACGTATATAGCATTTCTATTGTGGTCTATTGAAGCATGACTGAAATACAAGTGTCATTTGGCTTTATGTAATGATATGGTATTCATATATAACTGGATACGTTTGATTGCAAGGACAGTGACCGTAATATTTTATAAATATAAATGTGATTAAAATGCAAGCATCCAACTAAATGTATTTGCACGTGTGGACCGTAGCGAAAGGTTTGAGTAAACACTAATTCAGTAGCGACAAAGACAAACAGACTGATTGGTATAGACGCAAAGCAAGGAGGGCTTCTCGATTCATACAGCTTCGCGTCACATTGGTGTTTGTTCAGTGAGATACGTGATGACACATCTGTGTAGATTGATGACAGTTCAAGAGTCCAACAAGTTTATTACTGGTACCGAAAGTCAGATGGTTCAATCAGTTCTGTGTCTCTAACCATTTTACTATACAGCTGCGTACCTTAAGTTTGTTCACTTGCTTGTGTCTCTTAGTGCAAAAATCGTGTAATTTGGGTTTTATCTTGACGTCCATAAAATAACTCCAGGAGCACCTACAAACGACAACCAATTATCTATTAGTAAAATAATCATTTCCAAACCATATTTCGGGATCGTCTTGTCACCGGTGCTGAATTTAAATATTTGGCATGATTAGATAGACAGATGGGGTCATATTTGTGAAATTCAGATTTTCCTAAATTTCGATTTAAATATTCCATATAAACTTTGTAAGAAAGAAATCAGTACAATTACATTGCATTAATGCAAAGGAACAAATATGACTTAGGTCTAAAGCTATTGATCAGGATTTTGTAGAGAAAAATACAAAAAAGTGTTTTCGAAATTTTGATTTATTTCATTTCAATGCCCTGCCAAATTTGTTACGGTTATCTTTAAAGTATGACAAACGAATGCTAACTTATGTACTCGTATTTCACAATATCCGTTTCGTTTTCGCAATGCTAGGATGCCTCAAACACAATCTAAATTACATGATATTTGCACTAAAAACGCAGGTAAGTGAACAAACTTAAGATACGCAGCTGTTCATATTGGTTTGTTAGAGTTTGATACTATCTCGCCCTGGTGTGTAAAATAACGGTTCTTCAGTCAACTTTGGAATCGGCTGGTCTCTCGTGTAAAACATCGAATTTGGGCATTATTAAATAGACATATGGGTTCAAATTTTGAAAAATTCAAATTTCTTAAAAATGTATTTAAATATTTCATATCGACTCGCTTTAAATAAATAATCAGCACATTATCATTGGACTAGTTAAACGAAAAAAAGGTAAGTTGGTGTTGATCATTTCTGAATGATTTTGTAGATAAAATTTTGGCTTGTTGTCACATCGTTGTCTTGCCAAAACATATGACATGTTAATATGGTAACGTACAATGAAACCTTACTTCTGTGGTGATGTTTCAACACCATCCCTTTCACATTTTGTTATGATACCTAAAATATCCCCAAAATTGTCTCGAGGTATGTTGTACGCAGCTCAAGAGTACATTTGCCATTAATCATAATAGAATACTCCCAAAATGTAATTTTAAATAGAGTATATATTCTGGTATTTCACTTATAAAATCGCACTTCATAATTTTGAATATACAAAATGTTCAAACACTTTGTAAATACATTTACTCCTACGAGAGTTTTCTAATTTGACATCTGAATGACAATGCGAAGCTTTGCAACAATAACGTAGCAGCATTCACAGAGTTTCGTATTTAGAAAACAATTTATTTGTGTTTCTTATCATTGAGGGAATGTTGAAATATTGAATATACCTCTATTTTGAAAGAGAAAATATTGAACAATGGCAATATCAATTAAATTCAGCTTTGCATAATCTAGAACATTGGAGTACGAGTTTGATCATTGGAAATTGATGGTATTGAGCTGTTTATATCAAAATATCAATATCACCATCTTACTCCATAAATGTATACATGTGATTAATACACATGAAGAATAACAAATGACGTAAGTACAGCCTTGTCGCACCCCGCTGAGACTCTTATGACTGTTTGGGGTACATAAACGTGATGATAATGTGTCATAAAAGCTCTCTTTTCATAGAATCAAAAGTCTTAATTAAATCAACAAATAAAATCGTTCCTTGGCTTTTGATGATGTGTCTGGATAAGTTTTTAAAAGTTTACATATTACCAACTGTTGAGTAACCCTTCCGCATGCTTTTGTTTTATTATGTACGAGCTGAGTGGCTGCATTTACAGAACAATTCAAAGTGGTATTTAAGAATAAATTTCTTTAGTGCTTGATTAAATGAGGTCTATTTCAATTCTTTCAGGCAGACTTTTGTTTGTGCATGATGTACATTTGAAAGCAACATATATTTCGACCAATCTCTCATTACATATTCATGTGTTTAGCTTTATATATCCATTCTACCATAAGTTTGGCTTTAGGTATAAATTTTACCATGTGTTTAGCAGTACGTGTCACTCTTACCATGTGTTTAGCTTTACGCATCAATATTACCATGTGTTAAGCTTTACGCATCCATATTACCATGTGTTTAGCTGTACGTATCCATTCTACCATGTGTTTAGCGGTACGTATCCATATTACCATGTGTTTTGCTGAACGTATCCATTTTACCATGTGTTTAGCTGAACGTATCCATTTTACCATGTGTTTAGCTGTACGTATCCATTTTACCATGTGTTTAGCTGAACGTATCCATTTTACCATGTGTTTAGCTGTACGTATCCATTTTACCATGTGTTTAGCTGTACGTATCCATTTTACCATGTGTTTAGCTGTACGTATCCATGTTACCATGTGTTTAAAAGAAAGATTAAATCAATTCTTTAAACGGAATCATATGGATTAGGCTATTGAGGGAGGAATATTTTCATATATAATTCGCTCATGCAAGATACTGTAGTATAATATTTAAACGGAAATATTACATTAGTGTTATACCGCTGTACATATGACGTCACTATATGTGACACACAAATGTGTGACAAGAGTATCATAGTTTCATCACCTTTAAACAAGCAACGCTTAATAAAGTAGGCGTGTAATAAACAGAATTCTAAACTTCATTCCATTTGAAGAAGATAAGGAGTTCTATAGACGTTTTTATTGTAGATACTAGTGATGTTTCGATATAGTTCATTATACCACTTTCAAACATGCCAAACCAGTGCTACTCTCTACAATAAAGAAGTTGATCACCAATAGAACGCATCGTCTTCTTCATATCTCCAACTTCTGAAATGCCTCTCAAACAATTTTTAATTCAAATTTCATGAAAGGAAAGGAAAATTATTTCATTTCAAACTTACTTTCGCTCGTTCTTTTCCTCAAAATCAACTCATTTAAGTCAATGTAATAAATTGAAGATCGTTTTATTCTCAATATAAATCATTCTTCTGTGACAAGTTATTAGATATTATCCGTCTATAATCTGACATAAGGAAGGGAGAAGGGGTGTAGAAGGTCGGACCAGGGGAGGGGGGAAGGGGGGAAGGTGTGGGGGGGGGGGGGGGGGGAGGGGGCTGTAGTAGTCATATGGAATAGGACAAGGGCTGAGGGAGGCTTTATACTTCCTTCCAAACACCCATGTCTAAATACTGCGACAAGAAATTATATTATCCGCCTACGCTATGACAGAAGGTAGTTAGCTGACGGTTTAAAACAAATACTTGACATTTACAATGCGTTGTACTTTTATTCATGGCTGATAAAAAAATGGTCCTAATTAAAATAAATCCGTCTGAATAATGATACTGTGGTAAATTTCTTTGGTGCTTGATTAAATGAGGTCTATTTCAATTCTTTCAGGCAGACTTTTGTTTGTGCATGATGTACATTTGAAAGCAACATGTATATATTTCGACCAATCTCTCATTACATATCCATTCTACTTTGTGTTTAGCTTTATATATCCATTCTACCATAAGTTTGGCTTTAGGTATAAATTTTACCATGTGTTTAGCAGTACGTGTCACTCTTACCATGTGTTTAGCTTTACGCATCAATATTACCATGTATTTAGCTTTACGCATCAATATTACCATATCAAAAGATTAAAGGTATAACCATTGGAGATACTGAATATCTTATTTCTCAATACGCTGATGATACCTCACTTATCTTAGATGGTACTGAAAAATGCTTAAGGGCGACTTTAGAAACACTGAAACACTATGACTCATTTTCAGGATGAAAAATAAATGAAAAAAAACCCCACAGGTATTATGGATAGGTGCTGCGAAAAACTCAAAAAGAAAACTTTGTCGAAACTGGAATTTAGACTGGAAGAATGACTCCTTTACACTACTCGGAATCATATTTACCCACAATGTAGCAGAAATGGTAGAACGCAACTATAAAGATAAACTTAAAACCTTTAAGATATCTATGAACCCGTGGTTGGCTAGAGACATAACTCCACTAGGTCGCAATACCATTCTTAAAAGCTTACTTTTACCACAAATTAACCATTTATTTGCAACTTTACCAAACCCAAGCGATCAAATGATAAGAGAAATTGAACAACACTGCTACAACTTTATATGGAAAAACAAACCCGACAAAGTTAATCGTGACACTATTACCGTACTAACAACTATGAACAAGGCGGAATAAGGCTTCCAGATATAAGAAGTCTCATTCAATCACAAAAAATTTCATGGATGAAAAGATTAAACAACTCTGATTCAAAAATAAAGACACTGCTACAAACAAGCATTAAAGGTAATATAGACAGCCTTATACAAACATGCGAAACACACATAACCGAATCTGTAATAACAACCCGAACAAATCACTTTTGGAGAGACACATTAACATCGTGGGGCAAATTTATTAACAAAAAAGGTCAAAACGCTAAAAACGCCGACGATGTCTTGTCGCAACCCATTTGGCAAAATGAAAATGTCAAGATAGGTGGAAGACCTATCAATTATAAACATTACTCCTGTAAAGGGATCACTTACATAAAGACATCATTGATAGCCATGGTAATTTCCTATCCATGGAACAATTAAGAAATACTTTTGGTTGCAAGACAAATTTCCTTGATTACCAAGGGATAATAGAAGCTATAAAATATTACTGCAAGTCAATAAACGTTCATATTGAAAAGAAAATACCACTGCCAATTTTACCCTTCTTTTTACAAAATATAACTGGCGATCCAAAAGGCTGTAGAGATATATATGACATACTCATAAACAGAAAAGGCACAAAAACTCTTAAATACTCTCTTAGATAAATGGCAAAAAGATCTAAATGAATTTATTAACGAACATACATGGGAAACCATAGAAAGATTAATATGTAAATCCTACAATAGTGCTAAACATTCATGGCTCCAATATAGTATATTGCATAGATTTCTTCCAACAAATGAGCTTCTAACAAAAATGAGATACAAAGAATCAAACAAATGCACATTTCGCAAAACAGAGAACGAGTCAATTCTACATATATGGTTTAAACATATTTTATTTCACAAAATGAAATAAGGATTGGTGAACAAGCCATTGGGCTTATTTGAACACCGCTCCTTTACAACGTATAATACATAACATGACAAGCGACGACAACGATGTTGATAATGATATTATTGAAAAACATATACAAACATGAAATATTATTTAATCATATCTTGCAAGCAATACATTCAGTTACGTGTGTATATCTACCCATGTGTAGCAAGAGATATATGGTAATTTAAATCTTTAAGAGTTTTTTACGTCATTTTTAAAACGTTGGGTTTTATTAATGAAAATGTGAATTGAATCAAGAATTTTGAGATTTTCAGAGTGGGTTAGTTCTTTGTTTCCATTTAGAAGAGTATCAATGCCATATCCGTTAGTGTAGAAATGCAAATTTTGTCTTAAGTGGTCATAATTATGGCAAGTAAGAAAGTAGTGCAAAGCGTTTTCAGTCTTATATCCACAGGAGCAGCGTGGGTTATCGGATATATGTCGGTTATATCTATCGGACTTCAGGTTGCTACAACCAAGTCTTAGGCGGCAGTGAACAATTTGACAAAATCGAGTTCCGTAGTTTAGGTCAAAATATAACTTATTTTCGGTTTTATTGATCAAAGTTTTGAATTCTGTTAGAGAACAGGTCTCTTTGAAATCTGGTAATGCGTTCCATAGATGTATGGTATTAGGTAAAAATGATTTAGCGTAGGAAGTAGTTCGACTGTAAATTCCCTTTATTTCAGACTTATTTCTTAAATTATAGCTTGATGTTTCGGAAACCGAATTTGGGATCAAATCACAAAGATAGGGTGGGAGTTCGTTATTGAACATTTTAAAGAAAAAGGTTAATTTTTGACGATATCTTCTACTTTGCAGTGACTGGAATTTGGTTTCATTATAGATTTTGTTGTGACTTGTACCACGAACAGCACCGCATATTGTTCTTAGGGCATCAAGATGCAAATTCTCCAATATTCGCGATTGTTCATGTGTACAATTATCCCAAATGTGCGAGCAATAGTCAAATATCGGTAAGATATAAGACTTATACATCGTATCCAATGTTTTACGCGATAGTCGATATTTGAAACTCCTCAGACAACTGATCATAGGGCGAGCTTTCCGTACAATATCATCAATATGATTATTCCATGCACAGTCGCTTTGGAGTGTTATTCCTAAATGTTTATGACTTTTGACTTCCTTTATTATTGTTCCGTCCATGAGTAGATTAGGTTTTACTGGTTTAGTTTTTCGCGAAAATTGAATAGATTCGGTTTTGTTTGGGTTAAATGTGACCTGCCAGTCCCGGGCCCATCGTGCTATTTTCTCTAAATCATTGTTAAGACAAGCAGCAGCAGCTATCGGATCCTCAATGATTACGTACAGCGAGGTGTCATCCGCAAAGAGACGAATATTACTGTCAACATCACATACAATGTCATTAATGTATATCAGAAATAAGAGTGGTCCTAGAACTGAGCCCTGTGGTACTCCAGCGAGGACAGATTTCTTATCTGATCTATACCCGTTAATTGCAACCCGCTGTACTCTGTTTTCTAAATAACTTTCAAACCACTTTAACAGTTCACCTTGAATACCATATGATTCTAGTTTATGAATAATTCCTCTATGCAAGACCTTATCAAAGGCCTTACTTATATCACAGAAAAACTGCTCTAACTTCTTTCCCTTCGTCAAGAGCTTTAGCTATAAAATTGTATAGAAATGTTAACTGGTTTGACGTTGAATCCCCTGGCATAAAACCGGATTGTAAGTTTGATAAGAGGTCGTTGTCTCTTAGAAAGTTGAATACGTATTTAAACACACACTTTTCAAAAACTTTGGATAAGCAAGATGTGAGTGCGACGGGACGGTAATTTGAGCATTCATGTACGCTCTCTTTTTTGTGAATAGGTATAACCGATGCTTCTTTCCATGAAACGGGAAATACTGACTCGTCAAGTGATAAATTAAATAATTTTGTAAGTATTGGTGTTAAACTATTTGCAATATACTTGATTACTTTATTTCCTATTCCGTCGGGACCAGTTGCTTTCGAGGTGTCTAGTGATAATAAAATATCACGTACGTCATTGCGGGTTAAAATGATTTTAGTTAAGGTTGACTCATTGCGAATTTGTAATTCAGGAAGATCTCTATCTGGATCTTCAATAGTGGACTGCGCTGTAAAATAGTCGTTAAAAACATTAGCGATTTCTTCAGGGTTATTATAGACTGTATTGTTTTCAATGATTGTTTGGAATTGGTTGTCATCTTTACGTGATTTTATAAACGCTTTCGTCAGTCGCCACCACGTTTTTGTACCGTGCGAGTTATTTACTGAGTCTTCGATCTTAGTAATGGATATGCGTTTAGCAGTCCTAATAGCGGAGGTAACTTTATTCCTTGCTAATCTAAAATCAGCCCATTTCCCGGGATGGTTTGTTTTCTTTGCAATTTTGTGAAAGCGGTTACGTTTTCGAATCGAATTCTACATATATGTTATGATTGTAAGTTTACATAAACTATATGGAAAAAAATGGAAGAACGGATACTTGAAAAAACAGTAACCTATATCATTTTTTCTAAAAAGAATATCATCTTAGGATATACCGAAAAACGAAACTATGTCCTGAATTTGCTGATAACCATTGTTAAATACAATATATTTAAAATGAAACAACAGGAGAAAATCCCAAACTTTAAACATGTACAAGAGGAAAACAGCATATTTTGTTGACCGATTTAACGCCTACATAAATTGTAAATATGACAGCTTTATGAATTTCTGGTCAATTTGTCATTATCTAGTTTGAATTATTAGATCAGTTTTTAATATTAACTATTTACTACCTAATGTCAGATTGAACTTTGAATATTTAATTGTCTATACATCAAATCTTGTGTACGTTGTTAAATTGTTACTTGTATATACGTGTTACAAGTTTGGAATTGTTATCCTTACATGTCCTTTGTTTTGTATGGAGTTTTGAAAAATAAAAAATAAAAACAAATAAACATATTACCATGTGTTTAGCTTTACGCATCCATATTACCATGTGTTTTGCTTTACGCATCCATATTACCATGTGTTTAGCTGTACGCATCCATATTACCATGTGTTTAGCTTTACGCATTCATATTACCATGTGTTTAGCTGTACGTATCCATACTACCATGTGTTTAGCTGTACGTATCCATTCAACCATGTGTTTAGCTTTACGCATCCATATTACCATGTGTTTAGCTTTAAGTATCCATTTCACCATGTGTTTAGCTGAACGTATCCATGTTACCATGTGTTTAGCTTAAAGTATCCATGTTACCATGTGTTTAGCTGAACGTATCCATGTTACCATGTGTTTAGCTGTACGTATCCATGTTACCTTGTGTTTAGCTTTAAGTATCCATTTTACCATGTGTTTAGGGGAGCGTATCCATTTTACCATGTATTTGGCTGGTCGTATTTATTTTACCAATTGTTTAGCTGTAAACTTATTATTATGCCAACACAACTACTCCCTTAGGTCAACATCGAATATGTCAAGTGACAAAATTCACGTCCGTTGTTATGGCTAAGTAGTATGGCAATATAAAAAGCGGCGTTTTACATTTTATTGTTCGCATCCCACTTCATCGAAATGTGTTGGCCTAAGATCAATATATATATTTGACACGTATCAAGCTTCTCTCTGATTGGTAATTCGTGGTTTCTTTTCCTAGTTCACGATAGTAGAACACTATCTGAAATGATAACAGCTACAGCTATCACACATCCCCATTAGAGGACAAATGGACACTGGCTGTTAAGTTCAATACGAAACAGGTGGGACTGAATTGCTCGTCCGGTAAACATACTCCAAACGTGAAATCTCTAACGTCATGTGTGCAGTACTTCCGGTGAACCCGTCCCATCATGCAACAGTACACGACCAGAGATCAATGCTGTTTAAACTTCCGGTCACGACACAACACTCGAGCGAGACAAACCGGAAGTAACCACTTATTGGCTAAGAGGACAGCATAAGGTTGGTGTTATTGAAGGGAGATAACTGTGAAAACAGAAACGTGGGTTTGATAAGGTCATTCACTGTATCAATTATCTTATCTTATATTATTTACCGAGGTATTGCTTTGTATTTTTTCGTTGACATGAAATTGCTATGTCTATGTGTTGCTATGTTTCTGATGAAAACTGTCAACTATTATCAAAGAAAAAGTTTTTTTTTTCAAAATTGAATATGTGACACTTCTTGTGACACTTTCTGTACAGTAGTATTCAGGGCAGACAACGATCTTTGGTTGGCTGTGATGCGCCTTAAAGTGACACAGAGTATCTTTCTTAAAATTTAATTTGGTTTTGATAAACTACAAAATATCTTATATGCTGATTGAAGTTCATATCTCATCACTGGACGTGCAAATGTATCCTTTATGCATAATATCTCTTAAATGCTTGATTTTATGGAAAAATCAAGAAAACATCTCAAAAACGTTTAATATTCGAAATTTTGCATCCAATTAATCTACCTATTAGTTACAATTCCTATATAATAATAATACAATAAACACCATCGAATCGAATATATCTTCCTGTCAGCTTATGACAAGGTTTCAAAATTAGGTTTGGCGAATTTACGCGCGCCACTCGAGCCACTTTGTCCGGTTTTCGATCAAAATCCCGACTTTGAATGGCCGTATTTTCGCTCTAATGTACTGATTGACCTTTAACTTGTTATTTTCAGTAACAGTTAGTGGTTCAAGATGTAATAACATCGATTTCAAAATTTGACATATGTGATCCTATCAACATACTCCGTGTCTCTTTAAGGTTGTAACAAGTACAAATAGTGAAATGATAACTTTGCATCAAACAAAAACAAGTTCCATGCAAAACAGTTCCCGACATTTACTTTCTAAATATTAAGTATATTTGGAATACTCTTTGGAGGGTTTGTGTGCATCGGTATGGCATATAAGACTCGTTGGTGCAGTGCCGTGTGATATACTAGATTTCTACCCCTGCTATACCACTACACTCCCTTTTCAACCTAGGGGTAAGATGGTCTATAGTAGGTTTTCGCTTTATATCCGTTTTATTCCCCTGACACACCATAATACCCATGTACTTACTGAATCATCACGATGGTCACTGTTCAAGGAAGCTTAGTTTTACTGCATATCCTGCCACTTAAACTAATTGTAGTGGCAAATTTAAGCCCATTTTTTACTATTCAGTAAATGAGCACAGATGTTTTTGAAAGCACCCGGGTTTTCGTTACGGTGATACAGCACAGATATGAGACTAGAATTATGATTTGGATCTAAAATACTGAAGACTAAAGGTCGAGAAGAAAGATCGGAAGCAAAACTTTTACAATCCAATGCATAACCGATATCACCTGTATTTATCCAACTTTGATACAGTGCTTAAAAATCGGTTAAGAACCGCAACTTCTTTTTACATCACTTTATTTCTTTTTGGATGGGGTACAGCATTTCCAAGTTAAGGCATATACAATGTATATTCATTTCAAATGAACAAGTTGTGGCAAGACGACCAAAATGAGACAAACTTATCGTATTTACATTGTGTATAGACATTTGATTTTTGTAGTTGATAATTATAGTTTAATTTTTGTTTTTAAGCCCGCAATAGTCTGTAGAATGTTTGCAAGTTTTCTAGCATAGATGTATTCCTAAGTTAGGATAAAAAGGAAATTTAGAACATCGTTTCTTTTTTCACTGAATCCAAGAAGGATTGTCTCTGCCTTTAGGTTCAAATGGGTGTCTGCTTCATTTTCGATCAATTTTAGTAGATCTTGCCACAGCGTTTTTACAAATTTACATTCATGAAAAAGATTGGTAATCGAATCTGCTATACCAACTTTTACTCGAGTTTAGTGCAATCTATATGTATTTGAAATAACACAGAATTCACGCGCAAAGCATTATTAAAAATCGACATATATTAAAAAGACAACAAGTAAGATGGTTGCCATCTTATTGGTATCCTTAAAGGGGCAGTAGCACGTTTTTTGATAATTTTATGTTTTTAATATTTCACTGATTATTGTAAGTTAATGCTAAATGTATTATATTGACAATGTCAACAATCTCATTACACAAGCCAATCATCCATAGTCAGAGGACAAAGTATGAGGATTCACATAAAATCCATTGGCGGTCATTTTTTTGTGAACACCTTTAATTCATTTTGTGTAACAAAAAGGAATCGCAGGGCTAAACGTTACATTATATATTTGAATTATTACTGCTTCGTTTAGTTTAAATACATTGTCTTTCAATTGGAACCATTTATTTTCATTTTCCTGACCTCACCCTATATTCCCCCTAAAAACGTGCTACTGCCCCTTTAAAGCAGTCATAGAATGAATATTAGTCTTTGTATAATAATTATTTTTAGTTCCGATCAAATGTGAAAGTATCACTTTGACAATCTACTGATATTGATTAACCTAAAGGCTGGTTCATTTATGGATCATGGATTAACAGACAATGAAATAACAACCATCGGAATAAATGATTTTGGTTGAGTTCCTGTTTTAGAACACTGTTAAAACGTTTCATAGAACCACTGCCGTTTAGTAGAATAAACCGGTTGATTTCCATATGGATGTGTAAGAGTTGAATACAACACGGATAAACGCTTATAACAACCACCGTCACTTAGTAGACTGGCAATTGCCAGTCTAAGTAAACCTATCCTCAACATTATCCGTTTCACTCCTATACTGTATAGGAGTGAAACGGATAATATTTAGGCTAGATTTACTTAGACTGGCAATTGCAGTCTTCAAGCTTATACTTATGATACATGTCACTATTCAAACCCAACGGAATAGGTTATGTTTATTGAGTTGACCTCATGTTTAATGGTCGGTTCACACATTGATGCAACTCTCTTTGGACCCATTGCTTTCAAGGACACTGAAACTGGTTGATTGCTTGACACATAGAGAAATGCAAATCATATGGATCTACACCTTTATCATTGAATGCTACAAATATTATCAAGCATATCAACATTAGCTTGATACTGGTGTAGTATTTACATTGAAACGTCGTATTTCTTTCGATAAACGTTGTAAATACATATTTTATTTTATTTTATTTTTTATTTTTCATCACAACTGAAAGAATGTCCTGATAGATGCTTTACTGTTAGTTTGAACACGGATAAAACGCTTTTTGAAAGCACAGACTACTGGTAGATTGCTATTGGAAGATTCAAAGTTTTATGGATTGTTACAAACACAACTTGTACTCAAGATTTGCCTTTCTTTTAGGGGTATCGGTTTTTTTAAAGGACAGCATACTACTAATTGACAATGTATAATTTCTAGTCTAGATTGGAAGACCTTCTGAAAATTTGTTATGAAACAACAATTATCATAAAACATTATCTCCTGAAACGGCCACTAAAGGCACCGGATACGGAATCTTCTGTGCAGCATTATCACCCAAAGCGAGGCGCTGTATTCAAGTAACAGAGTTTATCGTTTCCCTCTGGATGTCAGCAGGAAATGGACTTCCTGAGGGCAGTATGCTGATGGGAATTCGATTTAGGAGGAGGAATCTCTCTCCTAGAATCTACCAACACGTATTCCATGGAAGATACAGAGATTTTACCCGAAGAAGTGTGTCATATGACTTTTACGAAACGAGTGCGAATTTGTGTATTGCCCGAGCGAGAGCCAGGGTTATACACGAATTTGCATGAGTTTCGTAAAAATCATATGACACACTTCCGAGGGTAACAATTCCTTTATTATCAATTCCATTTTAATTGCTTAGAAATATCTAAGAAACTGGCCGCATCCCTTGCGACAGCAGGCGACAGTGACGTCACGAACAATGGTTTTATGACCTCACAGGCGAAAAAATAGGGAACTTGCGCTACAACAATCGTTGCTCGGCAAAAGTGATATGTGCACTAGTGTTCATATTGAAAATATGTCACTTCGTATTTCCAACCATGTGGGTAATAAATCATAACATGAACATACAACTTCTTTAATTCAATGTCTAAAGTCTGGTTCCGTATACTCCTAAAACATAGAATTCAAGTCAATGCAGAATACAGAAGTTGTATGTCCAATAACTTAGACCTTCAACTCAATCGTTTCAACTTCAGAAAAGATGTATTTTAATCATTGAAATTAAATCTGAAATGCTCTTCAAAACAAAATTATGTATTAATTTGCAATAAAAATATTATATCATTATGACGGATTTCTAATCACTGATTTCAATGGAATTCTCCTAAAATACTACAGGTTTTAAGAAATTGTACTCATGTAATCATTCTCCTAAGGCCTTGTGATTTGCTAAAGATCCTCTGAAAGACGATCTGGATGATAAAAGGAAGCTGTTAAATGCCATCATCGTCCATTTTAGCGGAATCTAGTGCCGGCTCTATCAAGCGTGACGGTAACGTCTCTAACTGCACGCTGTTTATCGCTCGGGTCTGAACCACGCAGGATGTTGAGTTCTTCATGAGACTGAACTTGAATATCAGAACATTGAAAAACATGTTTAAACACATCAAACCACATTCACGTTGTTTAATTATTCTTTAATGGAAGTTGTTTTCTTTAGCTTTGGATTCTGAAGCTGCGAACATTTCAAGTTTCATAGATTTCCAAAATTTCGGTTTTCGTTGTTAGACATTTCTTACAAATTCACGTTTTTATTAATTTTTGTTTAATGAAAGCAGTTCCAACAAGCTTTCTGAAGATATAAACATTTCAAGTTTCTTAAATTTCAAAAAAAAAAAATTCTACACATTGACGTTGTTGTATATATATTAAAGAAGTATGTCACGCTAGGTTTGCGAAGATGTGAATATTTTTAAAAAATTTAAAAATTTAAAAACATTTTCCTTCAATATTCGATTTTTAATTATAATTTGATGAAAGCTGTTTTCTTAACCTTTAGATTCCGAAGATGTGAACATTTCAATTCTCATAAATTTCAAACGTTTGTGTTTTATTTATAAATATTTTTCTACACATTGACGTTGTTGTATCATTCTTTAAAGAAATAAGTCTAGCTCGGTTTTCGAAGATGTGAATATTTCAAATTAAAAAAAAAATTGATTTCCAGCCCCCTACAATCTTACATTTTTAATTATACTTTGATGAAAGCGGATTTCTTTACCTTTAGATTCTGAAGATGTGAACATTTCAATTCTCATAAATTTCAAACGTTTGTGTTTTCAGATATGAATATAACAGAAAAGGCATTATTTCAAGAAACATTATACGCATCAGAATCAATCACTTATTTATTTAAATCTTATTGTTTGTCGTTACCTATTCTGTGCAATGAAAAACATTTGACAAAATTGTTTACTGAAATTGGATTAACTTATTCTTATTCTATCAAAAGTTACGATGAAGAAAAATAATTTTCTTATCATACGATAATACACGTACTTAAAGAGGTAATAGTGCGTTTTAGGGGGAATGTAAGGTGATGTCAGGAAAATGAAAAAAGGGTAACAATTGAATCGCAATGTAACTAAATGAAGCAGTTATAAATCAAAATAAATAAGGTAAAGTTCAGACATGCGATTCCTTTTTCTTACACAAAAAGAAGTAAAGGTGTTCACACAAAAATGGAATTATGTGAATCTTTATAATTTGTTCTCTGACTATGGATGATTGGTTTGTGTGATAAGATTTTTGACACTTTCACAATAACAACATTAACGTACAAGTCGGTGAGAATTTTAAGATTCAAAATTTTACAAAAAGCTATTGTCCCTTCAAGCAACAATTATTGAAACTATCAATTTAATTTTTGTGTGTGGGTAAATTGTACTGGTAATGTTTAATACGTTTTTATAAATAAATCCGACTTTTAACCATATATTTCTTTTGTAAATACAAAAATTGTCTCTGGCATATATGCAATGTAAATATGACCCGTTTTGGGTAGTTCGTATTCCGATTCGATTTTTTAAATTGACTGTTACTTTCTCCTGACAGGGTCGCTCAAATCCTAACATCTTGATCCAACCTCCGTTCAAATAGGGCCCATATGCGGACTGGAAAGCAAGAAATTTCATTTGATATCAACCACGCTGTTAAAAAATCATCACCATGACAATTGACCCTCTATTAGACCTTTCTAGACTCGGTATAGGAGTGAAGCGGGTAATATTGAGGCTAGGTTAACTAAAGGTCACTGGTGGCTTTACACTTGCACGCATTTTGGATCCGCACTTCAAGACTTTAGTGCGTGCCAATAGACGAAGCAACATTGTTTTGAAAACAATTAAAACAATGCGTACACCCCCCATTTGCGCATTATTCAAGCACACTTCACGCATTTGTCGCAGAAAACTGCACGTAAGTGCTGCGATTTTACCCGGCATTTCACGAACAATTGGCGCATAACCACGACAAAGCTGCGTTCTGTTCACGCATTTGTTGCGACTTAGTTGCGTTTTGGTACGCAGTAGGCGCAACTGCACGCACAGGTTCGACTAATTCACGCATGCTTGTCAAGATCGTGTCCTTTTTAGTCCCGCATGGTGTACGATACTGCCCGCATTGGAGGTATATAAAGGCAGTACCCTAAAATCAGTTCATCCTCTACTGTCACAGAGTGAACACCATGAATTACTTCCTAGATATCGCGCTTCTTGAAGAGAAGAGACGGTTGATGTACCTGAAATTGCATTGCTTGAAATGCCCAACCTTGTCTTATCTCTATCGTGACACACAAAATTATGCACGCATTTCACGACACTACAAGAATAAGTTACGAACAAGTTGAGACAAATTCACGAATACTTTGCGCACCTGCCACGCATTGGAGTGCGTGAAGAAATAACCAAACATTTGGTTAATTCTTTGCGCATTTGCACGCATCCATGAGCAGTTCACGAATTATTCACGATAACGATACGACAAAGATACGCATTGCCACGATTTAATGCGTGCCAATGCGGATTCGAAAGTCGTGCAAGTGTAAAGCCACCTTATGACTGCTTACATGCGTGACGTGCTTGGCTCAACATTTTGAAATGGTTTGTGTTTGAATTTCTTTGTCGCTGTCTGAACTGGAGCTGGTTTTATTCGAACACAGGTCGGATCAACATTTTATGACTTCACCTACCTCTATGTGTAACTTTTCATTGCATGAACTGGTTATTGCTGAATAAATTTTAGTGCTAACCTCTTTATATTCTGAACTTATCTCGTACATACGATTTGGGTAAATAGTGTAAAAAGGGTTGTGTAACTAGGTTTCGTGTCATTGTGAAGTGCAAGTCTTATTAGAAATAAAACCGGCAGATGTTTGAGATAAAGTAAATCGTAATATGTTACCATTTAAACAAAAAAAACTGCATCATTAAGACCTCAAATAAAAATGTAGCTTAAAGGGGCAGTAGCACGTTTTTAGGGAGAATATAAGGTGATGTCAGGAAAATGAAAATTAATGGTTCCAATTGAAAGACAATGTATTTAAACTAAAAGGAGCAGTAATAATTCAAATATATAACGTAAAGTTTAGCCATGCAATTCTTTTTACTCACACAAAATGAATTAAAGGTGTTCACAAGAAAATGACCGCCAATGGATTTTATGTGAATCGTCTTACTTTGTCCCCTGACTATGGATGATTGGCTTGTGTAATTAGATTTCTGACACTGTCAACATAATACATTTAGGGTTAACGTACAATTATCAGTGACAAATTTAAAATATAAAATTATCAAAAAACGTGCTACTGCCCCTTTAAGGTTGAATTATCTTGCCATACTGAAACTGAAAACGCTTACTGTAGTTTTGTACTCTAGAAATTTCAAATTAAGCCCAGAACATACAGTCGTTTAGTTTTTAATACACAAAATCAACTTGTGTGTCAAGTAGTTTTTAAAAAGCACTTGAGGGAAAATTAGAATGATAAAAAATCTTAAGTTCACATAACCACACACATATTTCACTATTTTCTTTCGAATATAGAAAGTCTGATTACAATATTGTATAGTGCGTTAACCCCCTTAGCGCCAGCCTGAACATAAATGTACATACACGAAACGCCATCCAGGTGCCGGGGTGTACATAAATGTACATTCCCCGACATTCCCAACTTAGAACTAAATACACATTTAATAAATTGATAATTAGATATAAATAAATATCTTCTGACTTAAAAAATCTCTCAGCATTAATTTGGTACCAAAATAATAGGTATTCATACATTTTTATTGGAGTTACACCTATTTTCCCAAAATCAACTCCAAAGCAATTTGAACTTGGCGCCATGTTTGACTTTTTGTTGACGTCACAAAGTGTACATTGAACGAAAAAAAGACGATACGTTATTTTCGTTGCAGGTATTGAAACATAATTGACTGAACATTGTTACTAGATATCTAAACTACATCTCCATAAGCTTTGATGATAGTTTTACTCATCGGATAGATCGCGCGTAACTAAAAGAGATCATGTAAACAACTTTCATATCTGATGAAAAATGACCGGGCACAGTTTTCGTGATACTAAGTAAATATCGCGTTCAAAAACTCCGATTGACATAATGTCACGCGAAAATAATTGCAACACCAGTAAATAGTTACCTGTCCATTGTTATTTTTGGCAAAATCATACCTCTTCATGACGCAATAGACTTGGGCCGTCCAAAAACAGTCGACATTGAATCGAACATCTTTCTCTCGCATGTAAAAAATGGCGGATGCAGTGTCACTGACGTACTACTAGATTCGCATTCCCTAAAGACTGTCAAAGAGTTCATGTTCGGTACCGAGCGTCTACTGGTCGAATTGACATAATCATTGTTCATTTTGAAAGCTTGCAGTGTATAATTATTGTATTTTTGTGTGGATAAAATACATTTATTAAACACATATGGATTGGTATCTGTAATTCACATAACGGGGGTAGATTAATTTTACCAGTACTTATATTCACTGTAGTACAATAGGTATAACAGAAAAGAAAACTGTAAGACTATCGGAGACGTGGTCAAATTCATTATTGGGCAATACTCTATAATTTCGGTTTAAAAATTTTTAGGATTGTCTCGCTGTTTGAGTAAGGAAAATATGTACATTCGCTGTCTAACTGTGGAATGTGATGAAATATAATGGATTTATTTACACATGTATCGAGTAAAATTTTGTCAATAATTCGGAATAATTAAACTTAAAAGAATCGTATTAATTTCAATATTTACGAATACTTTTATTTAGCATGGCAGGTGAAGGGAAAATGGGGATATTTGATATAAAACCGCGCATATGTGGATTGATCCGATAGACGGTTTCACTTGCGCCAATTTGTCGTCTGGAAATTAAGCTCGCGACAAGAAGAACTTCCAAACCAGTTCGTTCCGCCCAGGTGCGCTCAGATCCAATGCCAACTCTCGCGTGGGGAGGGGGCAGTGCTTGTTCACATGTGTGAGTAGGTATTTTATGTATTTCTTGGTTATGCTGAATTCCTCTTTTTACGTTTTGTGACGACTAATATACTTGTTATAAATCTGTTGATTTTTAATAGATATCTGACCATAGATATTGACAGATTCTATCGATAATTTCGGCGTGCTTTGAATATTCATGAGATGGGCCCTTGCCATTGAAATGTAGTCTAGATCTAGACATATCAAAATATCTCTTATTCATTGTCAAATAATTTTCAAAAGTACCACAATCCATCCCCGATTGAAATTGTTTTCTGATTAAATATTCGTTTTAATTTTTTCATATTCATTTATTCATATATTGAAGTGAAAAAATAATTTATTCAAATTAATAATTTAATTATACTGAATCCTTTTGTAATAAAATAAACATACTGTCAGTCAGGTACATGTCAGTGTAAATAGAAATGATTATATGCTGTATTTTAAAAATTATTCAAAAAAGTATAATATGCAACTCAAGTTTTGCTTTTGGTTTTAGGTTCTTAGGTTTCATTGATATATATATATGCTTTGTAGATTTCTGAATATTTCATTAGTCAGTTAAGTTGTTTGTATTTCCAAAACTGTGATATCTGTTGTATCAATAATCATTATCATTTTCAATTTGTAATTTATTGATTTATTGTATTAGTTTAACTTTTCCTTATAATTATAAGAATTTGTTCATCATGTCAAATAAAAGTTTAGACTTTGGGTTAATTCAGCATGTTATCACAAAAACAATGTTCAAGAGAAAAAATCTATCAGTATTTAAAATAGGAATGTGTGTTCTTTGGCAATAAATATGAGGCTAAATGAATTATTTACAGAATTTCTCAAATGAATTTGACTTATTTGGGTAGGGCTTAAAATAACCAACTGCTGATTTGATTTGATACTGCATTGACCTGTAACATATACTTCAAGATTTGCAGTGGGAGAAGACAACATTTCACATATTAGACTTGCAATAAGGTCAACATATTTTAAATATAATCTTTTGGTTAGATTGTTTAATATAACATAATAGTAGTACTGTATGTCCATATTTCTGTCTAAGCAGTAAGCACATTGGTAACAAGTGACCCTAAAGGCACATAATATCCTTGTTCTTTTAATATTGCATTGAGCAAACAATTAAGGTACATGTATGAGGGAGGGGGGGGTTAAAGAAAAATTGTAGGACAGTGATATAGCTTGCCTAATAATGATTGCAGTAATCTGTATATATAAAGAGCTATAAATTTTCCCCTTATTTGAATCTCATTTTTTTCTGAAATTGTTGAAAGAGAAAACTGATATTTTAATTAGACTATATTTATCTATTTGTAGGGTGACAGTAAGCCCTGCTTCCATGTAGATGACATCAAACAGATATCAGCTTCTGTTCTGAATACAGGTTCATGTCATGACTTGGACTTGAGAGCTATTCATCCGCTTAAAAAGAACAAACAATAGTTTACATATTTACATTTGATGTATATTAATTGAATAAAATCTATATAATTCAATTTTGCCTAAATTCTTCTTCCATATATTTATTTCCCTAGCTATGTCACAATTTAACTTTGATTCCATTACCTATTAACAATCTATGAATATTATGGAAAATGAAAAAAAACAATCTATGAATATATCAAAGAACATTCTCATGAACAGGAATGACACCTTTGAGTCTCTGATTTGCTTCCAACCTATGAAATGTTTGAAAAGTGAATTTTTTGTTTTGTTTTGTTTTGTTTGTTTTTCTTTTGTTCCAATTGGTTACAAGGTCAGTGCATATGTAAATAATAGACATAGTAAATGTATTATAACATTAATGTACTGAAGACTGGAATGAGTGAGAACCATTTTTTCTTGAACTTTTCAATTTCATTGTTTCTCTGCGATAGTAAATTTTCCACTAGAAATATCTGTTTTAATATTTTTTTGTAATTAATGAATTTTGAAATAATATTCTTAATATTGCATAAATTGATATATATATTTTGGCTTAGATAATGATTTGGTTCATCAAAACATTATGTTGTGATGTAACAAACCAAATCAGGTATTTAGAGAATGTGATATTTTGTGGTAAATAGTTGTTTATCCAAACTTCAAGTTCAATCCAGAATTTAATGGTCTCACCACAATCCCAATAAACATGACATATGCTCTCAGAGAAATCTCTACAAAAGCTACATAGATCATTATCAACTAGATTCAATCTTAACAATTCATTTTTAGTATAGACAGCTCTATGCAAGAATCTGAATTGAAAATCAAGAAGTTTTACATCCTTCATAGATAATCTATAATTATTGAAAATGTTGTAAGTGAAAAGTGAAAATTACCCAAGTTATGAGAAACAAGTATTTTTTTCCATGTGACTTGATTCTTCAGAAAGAAAGAGAATTCATTTAAAAATATTTTTTCCTGGAAAGCTTTTTAAAAAATGTATTTTTGATAACTATTTAAAACTTAACATCTCAAAGTTCTGATCAACATTATATTAAAGTGGGATTTTGTTTTCCTTTTTTCATGTTTATTATCATTGAGTTTGTTAGGTAATATTCTCTTCAATATATCTTACCTCTCAAGTTATTTTCAAGCCCTACTGGTATGTTTTGAATATGTGATTTTTCAATATTTACCAAGTCATATAATTTCATAAGAAATGAATAACATTGAAGTCAATGAAGACATACATGTCTGAAACAAACACTTGTGACAGTTATCAGACAGGGTCTAGGGGAGACAACTTGCTGCCCTGTGTCCTTGGCACGTTGGGGGCGTGGCTAACAATCAAGTGATGTTGATGTGGGTCAGTTTATTCATATTTCAAACTTCTTTGTAATTTAGAAATGAGTATTACTGATTCAAATAAACTTGAATAGGCTTGAGATTCTTAAGAAGCCTAAACATACAACTACACAATGTTCCCGCCATATTTTTTGCGCGAAATAAATCGTGCCATCTCGTAAAGGGGGCGGAGCTTACACGATGAAGGGCCGTCAGTCAAGTTTGACGGCCGGTTCGGATACATGTATTACTGAGGACACTGGAAGCTTATTTTTCCGTTTACAGTAAGACTATTAAATCCAAATAAAATACAATATGATTTTAAAAATTCTTTTTAAAACTTGTACGATATAAGTGTTATGTAAATTTGTTTTATTTTAGTAAAACGAGGTGATGACTGTTTTTTATTTTAGATTTCATTTTTTTCACATTTGTGAGAAAAATACTTTGGATTTTATACATTTTCACTTGACACATACTTCAATTAATGATTTTTTTTCTGCTTTAGATGTCTATTATACTAAAAACTTAGTTTATAATTGTTTTGTACGCTATTTCAGCGCAGCTATGATAATCAAAGTTCACAACCAATGCGACCAAACAGTAATGGCGAAATTTGCCGTAACACCGTTCCGATTGAATTACCTGATATTGTATGAAGTGGGCGTCATATATTTCACTTAAAACATCAAAATAAAACTGTTTCAAATGAATGCCTGTGAATTCATTTTTGTCAATCTTTGATTATGGATATATTTTGTCCATTATGTAATGATCAGTTGATACTTGTGTACGTAGTTGCAAATAGTCACTTGTTTTCAGTTTCCATCTCGCCGAAAACACTTGTCGTTTGAAGTCTGATGAATGCAATAGTAATTTCCGTGCTTATGTATCTGAAATTTACATCATATTTAAGATGAGAGAAATATCTATCGGTGGCTGGAATTTCACCCAGTATCCATTTGTCATGAAAACAAACGATCGACTGCTATGCATAGTTCATTTTCCGCGCATTGTTTGTCAATGACGTCACAAGAAACAATGTTCAACAAATTGGTTACAAAAAGATAACTTGTAGTAGTTCCGGATCTAGTAGGTGCATGCAGGAAGTAAACACACCACTGTGATCACTGACATTTTCTCTCTCGAAAAGTGAAAAATAATTTACATTTTATACAAATGGAAACTTTTTCCAAGCAATGGAGGGTCGGGATACCAACATGTAGTTTACTGTATTTACCGTAAAAACACGGTCTTTCTGTTTGACAGCATCGACAGTCGTCATTCACCTAAATAGTTACAGATTTTTTATATCCGTCATTAGCAAATTAAACTGTGAACAAGTGGGTGCAATTTGGCGATTTAATGTCGCCGGACAAAAAAGATACAGCTGAATTACGAAAATGTATCAATTTTCGTTGACGTCACAGAAATTTATCTGGCACGGGGTAAGCGTCAACGTTATTTTTATGAAGCACCAAGGGGGTTAAAGGTCGCTACTCAAATATTTTTAGTTTGGTAATGAAAGCCGTTTTTGAAAGCCACTTTTGATGGGCCGCTTAGACCTATCTGACAACAAGTGAATGCATGACTGTTCACGCCCCAATTTTGTGACGTCATTTCTTACCCAAGTGGGCATGATTATTCCGGGTATTAAAGTTTGCATAATGGTCATGGGAATTACAGTTTTTCAAAAAATAACTCGCATTTTGATTGGTTGACGGAACTTTTTTACACCCATTCATGATTCTCTTGGATCTTCTATTTCAGTCGAGATATATATATATATGACAAATCTTATACCTAAGTTGCGAAAGTCACACATTACTACAACATTTCTAAAGAGAAGTCAAGAGCTTTTGATGTTTTCTTTGCCGTAAGTACTATTTCAAATCTTCAAGGCGGCGCTATGTGGGAGAGTCGCCAGCTGAACTGTCGTTACGTCATAGCTCTATGACGTCATTAAACATGACGTCAAACAGTGACGTCATAACATTCCTCGCTAGGCTTGTCAAACGTAACGAAAGCTAACGACGTCTAAATTTTTCTTTCTCGTTGTGCGCGGTCAATAAATAGATTATTTTGTCATATGAGACAATATGTTTGTGATAAAATGTGACATAAAAATTATTAAATTATTTAAAATTAGAGCGTATTTTGCGAACTACTTCGAGCCGCCCATCTTGAAGTAGTGAGCAACATTATGAATGGCGTATGAGTACAATTTGTACTTTACCGGCCGCGCGTAGTTTTTAATGTTACTCTTCTTTTCCCCGTTTTATGCATTAAAATGATCTTGGGTAAGAAAAAGAATAACCAACTCGGTGCTCGGAATTACGGATTATCTGTCCCTCGTTAATTATTGTGTCAAACTCCTCGCTGAAGCTCGGAGTTTATCGCAATAATTAACTCAGGACAGATAATCCGTAATTCCTCGCAACTCGTTGATTATTCTTATAATACATAATCGGCCTCGTTATCTATACATCTATCGAAACAATAACACAGGAAAAAAACCTAATAATTAACGATTTTCAGGAAATGTTTCCCACTCAGTTAGATAAATCATTTGACGACGTAACACTGCTAAGCATTTGGTGTAAAAAATATATCCACATCAATGGTAATTCAACAATTATTTAGGCGGTATTTCAGTTGAAATTATGATGCGTTACTCTGTAAAGTCTGTTTATTACGTCACACCCGCGCGAGTTTTATGGCCCCTTTCACAGCCGATAATTACGCTGTCTAAATGAAAGGCTAATAAAAGGTGTTTATTGGACAAATTAACAAAAATTAAGTCCAGCTTTTATTTTTTTGAAAAATCTTTGAACGAAAATCGAGAAGTGGTAGGGACGATGTTAGTTGATGTTTAACAGTTTAACAAAGTTTGTCGAATAGCAGGTACAGCATATGAGAAGGTTCAGTTCCGATGTTTCCATGATCATGACCAGAAGAAGAGATTTTACTGACGCTTCAATTACGAGAACTATTTCATTGCCATGTTGAATGTTCTATCTTTTAAATCTTTGAACTCACGATTATTCATAAGAGTAATTATATTAGTATATTTTAAACAATCGACGAATCTTGCTTGTTATTTTTATATAAATAGTTTAATTTGCCACTAAATTTGAAATTCTAAGACACGAGGTTGAGTATCATAACAACATTAAAGACACAGGATCCATGGCCTCTATTACATACATACCTTGTCATTTTAATGTTCCTGTCAATGTAGTAGAGTTGCTACTAAATCACTATTCCTGTCTTCAGTAGCACTGGTGCTTCTTCAACAAAGCACTTACAGTCGACTGTAGTATAACAAGTATTGAGGATAACCCATGTTTCTTACCAATCGCAAAATAAAATTGCTCTCTTGTTTTACTACGCTTGATCTGGTTGATTAATAAGAAGACCGAGACTCTGAAGACACCATATTTGGCATGACGTAATAGCAGAAAATTAGAAAACGTGGTACAGTTTCTTTAAACCAACTCAAACTCTTCCTTTGTAGATTATCCAAGTCATTTATTTAGTTACCACAGAACACTTTCTTAGCTGGTTTGATTGCTATCAAACAAATATATTAATATTCATCCTTATTCATAATTGTTTTAAAAAAATATTAAAAGGTAAGATTTATTCTTTGAAAGGATTAGGGGTACTTTTTATATTTACCACACATACTTTAAAGGGGCAGTAGCACGTTTTTTGATAATTTTATTTTTTTAATATTTCACTGATAATTGTAAGTTAATGATAAATGTAACATATTGACAGTGTTAACAATCTCATTACACAAGCCAATCACCCATAGTCAGAGGACAAAGTATAACGATTCACATAAAATCCATTGGCGGCCATTTTTGTGTGAACACCTTTAATTCATTTTGTGTAAGAAAAAGGAATCGTATGGCTAAACTTTACGTTATATATTTGATTTATTACTGCTTCATTCAGTTTTAATATATTGTCTTTCAATTGGAACCATTTATTTCCATTTTTCTAACATCACCTTATATTCCCCCCGAAAAACGTGCTACTGCCCCTTTAAGACATAGGATGTATTCTCGTTACTGTGACATACTGCTAATGATTATCACTTTAGAGACACATTAAAAAGTTGACATGGATTCTCAAAAAGAAACAAAAAATCTATTCATATATATTTATTTATTTGTTATTGAAATATAAAGATTACTGTACAAATACATATTGTAAACTAATGATTATATGGCAGTTATCAATACCATATGTTGTCATGAATAATTATCACATTCACAATTGAACAAGAATATACCAGTAATTTTTGGACGGTTTGACTGCTTTATGTAATAAAAACAAACATTCTTAACACAAGATTGATTTAAAATAATTGTCAGTTATTTTGAAACATAAACATAACATTTTAACATTTTAAAACATATCATAACACATATAAACAAGTATGGATATCACTTAGTTAAGGACTGCTCAATGCATCAAAAACAGACATTCTTAAAAATGAGATTGAATTTGAGGAATTTAAGATTTTGATAACTTGCGATTAAATTCCTGCACATATCCAGTATGTTATATTTGGAGCACCACAACATAAGCTACAAAATGGAAAGTAAAAGAAATATGTCAATAATATACATACATGTATCTAAAAATAGTATGTACTAACTAAGGTAAATTTTTTGTTACATATCCATTATCTAGCAAAGTTTTTTTTACACAAACATGATCATCACTAACTAGTTTAAATCATTATGTATTATGAGTATGTCTATGTATGATTTATGATTCATAAACTATGATTTAAAATTACAAAAAACATTGATTTGATAAATGTGATGTTTGACAAATATGACGACAATTTACCATTAAAAATTAAAAAATTGAACAACTCTTGTGTTTGCTGTAGATAGAAATTCATAATTGTTTGATTTTATTTTATAATCATAACATTCAGTGTGTTCAATGGCTGCAATTTCACAACACATTCACTAGTGCGCCCTTCATTAAAATTCAACTTCCTTGACCCTTTGATCATGAATGTACTGCCAACTTTTCTCTTTACGTCCTCTCTAGGGCAACTTCCCCGAAATGATAAACTAGTGTCAGTCTCGATAAGTGGCTGATTTAACCTTGTTGATAATCGTCGATTTTGTGATTTGAGTGTTGCCCATTCGGGTAATAACTTTAATTCACTATAAGATTAAGATTCCCTTTTGACTATCATGCTCTGCTGGTGAGAGCTGCAAGCCCGTCTTTAGTAGTTCTGTCTTACGGGGAAAGTTGCTCAGGACATGGTGATCTTAAGCAGCCTTCACACTACAAACATAAGTTTGACAAGCCATTTTGGCCACCTATGTAAAGTTGTCAACTTCGCATGTTCAGACGTCAAAGACATGTTGTCAAACTCGTTAGCAAACAATTTATTTCAAATTATTTCCATGTCTTCTCAAAGTCATGTAACTCAGTTATTAGTTATTTCTGAACAACAAGAGTTTTGACAACACCAATAGTTTTTGGAAAGAAGGTAAGAATAGAGACAAATCCTGTTTCTCGCCAACAACTTGTCAAATTGTTAACTACAACAATGAGTTGTTTGACCTTTCACAAATTCACAATCTCAAACCTGAGTTTATCAACATGTGTTGCCAAACTTTAGTTTGCCGGATGAAGGCCGCTATGTTTTTCAAGATAAGACACATCGGTCAAGAATGGACCAAGTTATTCCTTATGCAGCAGACGCTCCAGAGAGACCTTGATCATTCCCGAGAATATCATCATCATCCCCCTCCCTGAGGTTCTTGCTGAGTCTGTCAGCTTTAGGAGTGATAGAGAGAACTACCCAGCCCAACACTGCAAACACTCCTCGCGCTGTGTTGATGGCCTTCCACGTCGTCAACTCTTCTGTTGTTTTCTAGGTGAAAAGATTTTGAGAGATCAATGATAAAATCATTGTGTACAACTTGTTTTGGGCATTGGCAGATCCAGATTGGGGTTAAGAGGTTACTACCCTCCCGTTTTATCGTGTTTTTTTAATACTAAAAATAGAGCCATTGGCTCTGTAGCTCATCAGGCTGTATATTTGATTTTGCATTTGAGTGTGGCCAATGTGTTTCCCCCCTTAGTAGCTAGGGGCTACAGGGTCACAAAATCTACAATTATTAATCTTCACTAGTCAAGGAGTATGTAGTACAAAATATCATTATTCGTCAACTTATACGTGGAATGTCCGATTGGCAAAAATTTGAATCTGCATCCCTGTACACTATGTTTAAGCTTTCTAGGCCTTATTGTTCTGGAGAAGATGATGAAAATAGCTTTATAGGGCGTGGCCCCTGTGGCCCTTATTAGGGGCCACAGGGCCACCAAAGCTACAATTTTTAATCCTCACTAGTCAAGGAGTCTGTACACCAAGTTTAAGTTTTCTAGGCCTTATGGTTCAGGAGAAGAAGTCGAAATTCCACAAAGAAATTCCACGGACGGACGGACGCATGGACGGATGGATGGACGGCCGGACGCCGGACACCATGCCATGCCATAAGCCCATTGGGCTTTACAGGCCAGATGAGCTAAAAATCTAGACTTTGATAGAAAAAAAAGAAGGTTTTTAGGTCATGACCCCGGTGACCCCTTATGTGGGGTCATTGGGTCACGTAATCTACAATTTAGAATCTTCATTGGCCAAAGAGTCTGCACATTAAATTTCAACTCTCTTAACCTTATGGAACTTGAGAAGGAGATGAAAATAGGTTTTTAAGATTATGCCCCCTGTGACGCTATTTGGGGTCATGGGGTCACGAAACCTCAAGTTTAGAATCCCAATTGGCCAAGGAGTCTACATGCATTCTTTCAGCTCAATAGATCTTTTGGAACTGAAGATGATGATGAATATAAGTTTTTAAGGTTGTGACCCCTGTGACCCTATTTGGGGTCATGGGGTCACAAAATCTACAATTTAGAATCCCCATTGGCCAAGGAGTCTGCACATATAATTTCAGCTCTCTAGACCTTTTGGAACTTGAGAAGAAGATGAAAATAGGTTTTTAAGGTTGTGACACCTGTGACCCTATTTGGGGTCACAGGGTCAACAAAGTTACAAATTAGAATCTCCATTGGCCAAGGAGTCTGCACATATCATTATTAACTCTCTAGACCTTTTGGAACTGGAGAAGAAGATCAAAAAAATAGAGCCATTGGCTCTGTAGCTCATCAGGCATCATATCAAGTTTGCTTTATACAGGCCAGATGAGCTAAAAATGAAACTGATGTTACCTATTGCAAGAAAACCTATAAAAAAATTTACAAAACCAAATGTAACGATTTCGGAATAAATTTCCTTACCAAAATGATTTATTATTATTCAACACTTTCTAGATCGCCAATATCAGACAGTGAAAGAAGTCCACACTAAAATATCCAAGGAGAAATAAATTTGCCATAGACTGTCATCTAATGGAGAA
Organism: Steromphala cineraria; assembly: GCA_916613615.1. Lineage (NCBI taxonomy): Eukaryota > Metazoa > Mollusca > Gastropoda > Trochida > Trochidae > Steromphala > Steromphala cineraria. The sequence continues at coordinate 44,347,932 of OU744736.1, read as the reverse complement.
AAATAGGTTTTTAAGAGTGTGACCCCTGTGACCCTATTTGGGGTCATGGGGTCACGAAACCTACAGTTTAGAATCCCAATTGGCCAAGGAGTTTACATGCAGTCTTTCAGCTCAATAGACCTTTAGGAGCTAAAGATGATGATGAAAATAAGTTTTTAAGGTTGTGACCCCTGTGACCCTATTTGGGGTCATGGGGTCACGAAATCTACAATTTAGAATCCCTATTGGCCAAGGAGTCTGCACATATAATTTCAGCTCTCTAGACCTTTTGGAACTGGAGAAGAAGATGAAAATAGGTTTTTAAGGTTGTGACCCCTGTGACCCTATTTGGGATCATGGGGTCACAAAATCTACAATTAAGAATCCCCATTGGCCAAGGAGTCTGCACATATCATTTTCAACTCTCTAGTCCTTTTAGAACTGGAGAAGAAGATGAAAATAGGTTTTTAAGGTTGTGACCCCTGTGACCCTATTTGCGGTCATAGGGTCACCAAAGCTACAATTTATAATCCTCACTAGCCAAGGAGTCTGTACACAAAGTTTCAGCTTTCTAGGCCTTATGGTTCTGGAGAAGAAGTCGAAATTCCACAAAGTTTACGGACGGACGGACGCCGGACACCATGCCATGCCACAAGCCCATCGGGCCTTACAGGCCAGATGAGCTAATAATATATTTCAAAAGGTGTGTCATGATAGATCAAACTATAGACTTATAGCGATAGTTACCCAGCAGTACTTTATGCATAAATATTGTTGAAATGATCAATAGTATCAATAGCGATCAAAATTTAATCAATTCAATTGTTGAGTTTGATTTTAAAAGAAAAAATTCATACAAAAATATGTATTGTTACATTTAGAAAATGCTGGAACACTTTAAAAAGATTGCTGAGAGCTAAAATTAGCAACCAGAAGATACAACAGATAACCTTATTGATGCCAATTTCGAATCATGACTTCCACAAATTTTGCCGATTTTGAGGTCATCACAAACAAAGCAGCAAACTCTGCCTTTCCTTTATTGATAAACTATCGCAATAGTACTCTGCAATAGACTATCACTATTGCAATAGCTGCTCACAATAGTCCATTAGGGACAATAGTCACTCCTATAATGTTAATATATATTTTAACTTTATTGGCATTCTGTTTTAATATATTTATCTGCAACCTACCTCGGGTGACGCCCACAGATCAGGGTTTTTATAGTACAGATGCATGCGATCCTCGGTGGAGACGATGGACACACTGAGCGTGACGGCAATGAGGTAGAACACGATGGAGACTGCTCCGTTCTGGAGGGTGAAAGCCCGCAGCAGGAACCGTCGGTTGATACAACCGATATCAAATCTGAAATGATGGAAAATAACAAAATATTGCATCATCTTTTGATGTATTATATATAGTCATGTTTAAATTTTACAATTAGAAGGATTTTTGGGTGTCATTTTAGCCAATAATGTGCATACACATCTTGTTTGTTGACTTTGAGAGTTACCTCCCCTTGACAGTCTAATCCTTTATCTATATGACAACATACGGAATCAAATCTATCAATATTGCTATATAGCGACTTCAATATGTGTGACATTACACAAATATCCCTAAGCATCTATATGGGTTTGATACACATAATTACAGAAATTAACATATCATTTTTTAAATATGATAAGGCACTAATTCAAAAAAGACATGATACAGGATTAAAAGTGCTTAAAGGAATATTCCAGTACGATTTTAAATTAATTCTAGCAAAAGTTTGAGTTATAAAAGACATTCTCACAAATTATTAATTTTTTCTGTCAACGAGTTAAGTAGTTACAGAATTTTAAACCTTCGTCTTTGAGCGATGACGGGGGTCGCCATTTTATTTGAAAATGTGACGTCATCGACACACCACAAGAAATCGATGCAAGGAGCTTACATATTAAACTCTGTACATCTTTGTGCAGTGGAGTTTCCATGATTTGACCAGAATTGCTGAATGTGTGCGCTGCCGGTAAACTTGATTTTTGCCAACTTTGAATTTTTATTGCAGATTTGGTGATTTAGCTAAAAATTATGAGCCAAAGTTGAAGGATTTATCGATAAACATTGTTTTAAAAGGCTCTTTTTCATTTTTCATTGGAATATTCCTTTAATATAATCTTTTTGCCCTCAAGTTAATTAATGTATTGCAATCACCAATATCTCAGATAAAAAATGTCAAATTGAAAGACATTTTGAAAGGCATTTAGAAGTTGATATGGTGAAAACTACAACTGCTTTGGACTATTTTTAAAATTGATATGAATTCAGTAAGACGAAATCTCACGTAACAAATGTTAAAAGAAGGATGCCCGCTGCATATAACGTGTTACTGAACAAAAAGCTGATTCTCCTCAACAAACAATCACAACTCACCTATCACAAGCCGACACTAGACAGAGAGCCAGCAACATATACGCTGTACACTGTACAGGCAGGGAGAGAGACTGATAGTGCCTCAGAAAGTCCTCGTTCCCGAACGTACTCAGTGTATACACAATAACAATCTGCCACAAGGCCAGTCCTGCTGTCACTCCATGAATAAACAGAGAGATTGTCTTTAAGATGTGGTACGTTGTTAGGGCTAGCTCAATTGTTGTTTTGCTCCTTTCTTCCGGTGCTATTTGTCTTTCAGCCTCTTCCGCAGCTATCCGCTTAGCCATTTTTGCTCTGTTCTCTTTCTTGAAACCACCTGCAATTATTCATAGTCAATAACAATATCTGACAATTATGAATAACACTATATTATGAACATATTCATTAGGGATATAGAGATACAGGTACCCAGTGTTGTTCCTAGGTCAGGTTTGGGGGTCATTTTGGCCTTTTCTGAGAAAATGGGACCCCTTGCAACAGTAGAAGTATCCTACTTCTCCACATTTTAAGGGACGCCAAGCAAAAAGGGTGGGAAAATGTCCCGAGGACCCCCCTCTACGAACAACACTGGGTAACTTTTGATATTATACGTATCACGATACTGAGGTCACAATATGATACATATTCAATACAGTAAAAGACTAAAAGTGACATTAGTACAGAGAGAGATAAATTTAATGGTCACAATTCTAAAATTCTAATGAGAACAAGTGAAGAAGCGAGCAAAGCTCACATACCCCCGCTCCCCACTTTGTTCAAAGAATTTCAAATAGTAAAACTGATTAATATTGGTTAAAGTATGATAGTTGAGTATACAGTAAGTCATTGTGTAAGTCTTCTTTCAACTGAAACCCAAATACCGAATTCATTAACAGGTTTTACAATTAAAAGGGTACATCTAGAGATAATGGTTGATCTTTGTTTCAAATTTGAGGTAGTTATCATGAATATTCTATGAGATGCACTGAGGACAAAATTATTTTTGTTGAGTCACTTTGTAAGTTATGTTTTCCAAAGAAACCACAGAGAAGAAAATCCATATATATCGTTTAACTCTCACAAGGCATATCCAGCAATCACGATTGACATATGTAGCCAATTTGGTGAAGCTGAGATGTATATTTCATGAAATATATTCAGGACAAAGTAATTTATCATAAAATCACTGTTATAGTCCTGTTTCCAAAAATTTAAAAAATGTGATGGTCTAATCCTCAAATGGCACATCTAAGGGATCATGGTTGATAAGTGTATGAAGTTTGGTGAAGCTAGCATGAATAGTTTGGGAGATATGCTCCGCACAAAGAACTTGGTCATAGAGTCACTGTTTTAGTCATGTTTCCATGGAAAACGCAAAAATTAAAAGAATGTGATGGTCTAACCCTCAAAAGGCATAACTAGGGATCATGGTTGACATGTGTATGAAGTTTGATGAAGCTAGCATGCATAGTTTTGGAGATATTCTCCGCACAAAACAATTTCCTCAAAGAGTCACTTTTTAGTCACGTTTCCATGGAAACCGCAAAAATGAAAATTCAGAAATAGTTCTAACCCTCAAAAGGCACAACTAGGAATCATGGTTGACATCTGTATGAAGTTTGATGAAGCTAGCATGCATAGTTTTGGAGATCTGCTCCGCACAAAGTTTTGGGACGGACGGACAGACAGACGGAAAGAATGAACGCTATATACCCCCGCTTACGCTGTAAGGCGGGGGTATAATTATTTGAGAAAACATTATTTAAACACAAACAATGTCTTTATGAAGTCATATAATCGTAATTTTCCCGACTTAAACATGACAATTTGTATCACGATCAGATACAGTTAACTGTATCGTGTATCGTATCATACCTGTGCCACTAAATGTTACACCAGCGTATCGTGGCATCCCTTATATACAAAGCATAAGGTAACTGCTCATAATTCTTATCAAACCAAACAGTATAAGTAAAACTTAGTTTACATAAATTGATTTATGTGGAGAAAAATCTAATTTAAATTCATTTTGAGTATTTATAATTACATGGATATAATCATAATCACATCACAAATACATACTTATTGTTTCGACATATATCTTCTGAGTGGGTTGACTCTTCAAAACTCCAACATTAGTGGTCTGAGGAAGTTCTATGTCTTCTTTATCATCATCATCTTTGACGATATCATCCTCTATACTTGTCAAGTCAGCTGCAAACCCACTGTCTGCATATTCATCATCTCCTGTCTTAGCTGTCTTCTTCACAACTTTCTTCTTTTTGCCTTTCTTCCTGGGTGTTCCATCCTTGCTTTCTTTAGTGATGAGACTTGCCTTACTGCCAGTGACATCCTACAATCAAAGGTAAAAACAATGTCAGGAAAACAAGATATTTAATTGAATGTTGGGTTCTTCATCTGTACAACTGAGGGATTGGGAAAGGCATCTTTGACAATGACATTTTAGGGTTTTTATTAATATTTTAAAGTAATTTTCAAAATTGCAAATGGGCCATTGTTCCTTTATCAACACTCAACTTAAAAAAGCAAATGGTCCACTTTAATTGGCCATGATTTTCTGCATCCCTGATCACTGTTGTAATAGTAATTTAATCCTGTGCATGATGGTTGCTAACTTGAGTGCTAACGTTTGGCTTTTAAATAAATAAGTTAGACATTGTGGTGTTTAAATTCAAATTATTCATGAAAAACCATAATGCTATGAAGAAAGCACATGTCAACTGAACAGTTTTCAAAAACAACAGACACAAATACTAGTTTATCAAAACTGTTTTTAACTAAACCGAAAAAGAATACGGTTCTTTAAAATCATAGTGATCAAATATTGATTAAAATAATTCCCGTGAAGCTAAGTAAACGTAAGACCTTGATAGAACTGCGATGCTAGTATGGGTAACAATCTTATTGATAAGTGGGACACTTTGTTTATGATGATCGAAAACCGAACAACATACAATATACCATCTAAACAGTATGTCTTACATCTGTTGGAGTCGCTGCACTCCTGCCTGAAACCGGTGCTTCTTCATCTTCAGCTGGTTCCTTTGGTTTAGGCTTCTTTTTCTTCTTCTTAGGCGTTGGTTTCGGCTCTGTTGTTGTTTCTTCTTGTTTTTCAGTGTCCGTGTCTCGACTCGCACTTGGCGTTCGCCGCCGTCTTCTTGGCGTCGGTTTCGCATCTTCAGTCCCCGAACCAGCCTCAGAATCGACAACAGGCTTCTTTTTCTTCTTCTTGACTGGTTTTACAGCACCATCGTCATTTGAATTCTTCGGTCTCGGGGAAATTGGAGGTAGCTTTCTGCCAGGTCCAGATTCATCGTCCGCCATTTTGTTGCGAAGGAATCATTCATTCGGAACAGCTCGGGTGTTTCCGGCTGGCGGCGTTCTGTCTTCCTACAAACGTTTAGAAACTTCAGATTGATAATCTTGTCTAGACATCGTTTTAATCCTTAATTATCTTAAATGAAAATAAAGGGTTTTCGCGGATCATGCGAATTAAGAACGCTTTGTTTTTTATTCGAGGAGGGAAAATGAGAATTTATTATCAAGAATTTGATCTTTGTATGAGATCTAAACGGAAAATCAGCATTAGATTTCTAGATCTATTATATTTCATGTGGCCTAATTATAGATCACTTCAATCCTCTCAATTCCCAAAAGTAGCAGAGTAGTAGAAGGTAGCATTCAAAAATACATCATATCTTCAAATAAAAATATTATCGGACGATCTATATCCTAACTGAAACACTCGTAAAATATCAGAAAGAGCCCTTGCCTCTGAAATTCAGGCTGAAGATTGCAGTGTTTGAATCAATAAAAAAAAGTAATCGACGAAAGCCATTGTAGAAGGCAACAATTAAATGATCATATTTTCGTTAGATTTAAAGTTTATCTATTCATATTTCATTCAAAATAATGTCGATGCTTTGGTTAGAGTGTGGTTTAAATTTAACACTTTCAATATTTTGTTCGTACGTTATTAATGGACAAAGTATAAACTATTTGGATCAACATACAACACCTCATGCCTACATTAATGCAAAAGCAATTGGATAAAAAATACCATTACGAATTTCCTGCAGTCACCGAAATGTATTTGCTCTAGTATTAATGGAGAAAAATAACCCAGGACATCTCCCGAATTTTGAACCGGTTTCTTTATGCTTCGTGGATTGACTGTATCAAAATAAAAACTTAAAATTTGTCTATTATATAAAGCCTTCATCATTCGTGGATTATTTTCATGTTATTTTCCAGACTAAAGTAACTTCCTTCACCATCGGGAATTACTCATATAGGCCAAAATTCTTACCATTAGCTGTTTATTTCTTTTATTATTCAAATTATATTACATTTATAAAGAATGGTGTAAATATCCAGGAAACATAGGCCCCTCTTCTAATGTCGTTTAAATAAAAAGCATCAACAATGTTGTATCATCTACCTAAGAATGTTACCTTTAAAGTTCACATAACCACAAAAATATAAAAACCCAATAATTAACGATTTTCATCAAATGTTTTCCACTCAGTTAGATAAATAATTTGACGATGAAACACTACTAAGCATTTGGTGTAAAATCCATATCCACATCAATGGTAATTATACAATTATTTAGGCGGTATTTCAGCTGAAATAATGATGCGTTACTCTGTAGTCTGTTTATTACGTCACACCCGCGTGAGTTGTATTTTTGCTTACTGAAAGGCTAATTAAAGGTATTTATTTGACAAATTAACGAAAATCACATCCAGTTTTTATTTTGTTGAAACATTTTAAACGAAAATCGAGAAGTGGTAAAGTCGAGGTTAGTGGATGTTGAAGCGAGCGTGCTGTATTACACATCATAGTTACACCCACAACTTTTTAACATCTCTCTACAAAAATATTTATGCTTCTCTATTTGAATACGTCGCAGTTATAGCCTACACTACTATACTATACTGCCAAACTGTTACTATACAGGTACAAATGCGGAAGTTATTATTTTATATTATTCTTAAATTATTTATTTATATAAATAAATACTAAATAACTTCTTCTCTTATATCTAAATGGTATTGTATATTACTCATTCTCTTTAAGTATGACTGAAGGCATTTGCTTTGTCATAATCTATATATATATTTACGAGTTTGCTTATTCAACTGTCGACCTTATATACAAAAATAAGTAACTCGATATAAAAATCTTTCATATATCACCCACATTAGTCGTCTTAAACTGCAAATCCAGGGTGGGTACGTTTGTTAATTTGACTGGAAACAACACCCATCTATTGACAACCAACGATCAATTTCTATTGCCAATATCAGGCAGCTGACAGGTTAGCGATCAGTTATGCACCGTAGAAGCGATCATATTAGCTGTAATAATCCCAATTCTGTTCCATATCTAGCTAGTAGACACGCAAGCTTTAGCAGTTTAATACACCGCCATTGTCATAAAACTATCACATTGCGAGATTGTTATCAATATCGGTCAAGCTTATCAACCTATATTATGAGGCATTTTAAAGACATGTTTATAACATGTTAAGTCTTTATGGGACTTTAATACAGTGTTATTGTATACAACGATGTAATAAAATTAAAACTATTAACATAAGATCTTTCACCTGAATACGTTCATTCAATTACGAGCCTGTATCTAAAAGCTGGTAAATGCTGTGGTGATTCATACATTATAGTGTACGGTTTATTAATCGTGTAAGTTTTCGAGTTTGCAATCTTCAAACGAGATAATAGACTTGAATGGCAACAGCCGATTTCACGTAAGAAGTCAAGAGCGCTTGAGGAAATCAAATCTGTGCATAACACAACAGATTAATAATACAGAGGAATATATGGATGACAACTTCTTTGTTCAAACGTCTCGACACAGATTTTGGTGTCGTTCTCAAGCAGAGAGTTCTCAAAGAAGCTACTACAGATCAAAGCGCTTTATGCTTGTATTGAAAATGAAGCGTTTGTCTTTACGATGGAAGTGTTAGATTTACTTGTACATTGTCAATAACATAACATCGTGAATATGTATTATATTTATGTTATATTCTGTTAATTAGTATAGACATATGAGTGATATTCTGTTTATTATCAAATATATATGTTGTTTGTATTTCAAGGAAAATGCAATCTCATATACCAACACAATGCAGCAATGACACTACCATTATAATGGTGACCTCGTGTAATTGTAGTGTAAAAGCAACGTTATGTTATGTTTACAATAGCAGACAATTGTGAAAAATCTACTTATGAAACTCAAAATTGATATCAGTAACCAGTCACTAGTTTCATTAAACATTTTATGAAAGGGGACGTCGTTTTGTATTCTCTGAAGGCGATATCCCCCGTGGAACAGTTATGGAGGCTAAATTTCAACTGTAACTTTTATCTTTTCATTCAGCGAAAAATCGAGATGAAATAGTTTTACAGTGGAATGCTTTCCCTCTAATCCAACTATAGACCTAAAAGGTTAAGAATATGCACGTTAAGTATCAAATAACAATCGCATATCGTAACACGATATTGTGATAAGTTTAATATTTCACTCGTAACATCACGGCAAGTTAGATAGAATAGACCTACTAGTGCTACAAAATTTACATTTCTTAAAAGTATAATTTAAGATTTAATAAGCAAATTGACACTCACTTATATGACGGGGAGGTTTTTTTTACATAAATTTATAATTCCATTATGACAAAGTGCTTTCAACTTAGATCGATTTTACCATTGGTACACCTATATGTTGTATAGACCGATAGAAGATAGAACAACGTCGATAAAGCGATACAGTTTAATGATATATATCCAAGAAGAAAAACATTGATATATATATATATATATATATGTTTGTTTTCGAAATACGTATCTTATTATTGAGAAACTATATATAATGTAAATTAAAAACACCGCTAAAACGATATGACTGAAAACTTATTTGGGAAACAGGTCAGAATTTACTGGTATTTTCTGGATCTAGAAGAATTAACGTAACTTCAAAGACTATATGAAATTTGACTTTTTGTAAGTGTTGCACATACTAAACTTTCTAAAACGATAAAGTGGTTAATTATTGAACATTTCGCATATGAACTTCTTTTAAGTTTGCAACTACTTAGTGTCGACAAATGAGTTCATATTGAAGCCCATTGATAACGTGAACAAATTTATAGTAATTTCACCTCGTATTTTGGTTAACCATGAAATGATTAGATTAATAAATGTATATATAAGAATGTATGGAATCGGACTTTAAATGTTATGAAATGTAGAAATTGTTTAAATATAAGATGCTATCAATATAAATAATCTTCATGGAAAATGGAAATCAATTTGTTTACACATATTAACTGTATAACACTAGCGAACAAGCGAAAAAGCAGAATTCACTATCCTATCTCGTCTAGTTACGGATATTTAAAAACTTGATTTGACAAAATTTGAAAGACTTATTTTTCAAAAACAAGATATTGCTTTTAAATTCATAATTTAGTTCAGGTTGCTGCTGAAGACATGAAGTAACCCTCTTTCCGTCGTAATTATCAATCGTGGCGTAAACTATCTTGCATTTTATAAGGTAACCTTTCTTATGCCCCTGAGTGTATACTGATGTCAAACAAAAACAAATTGTCAAGCTTGATTTATATACATACTCCAGATTTAAGTGATAAAGTAAAATCTTGATATATACGTGGGAACCATTTTCGAAAAGAATTAATTTTTTAATGTATTCAATGATATAAATGCTCAGAGTATGTTTCATACAACAAGTTTAAAGTTAACCGTGTTAATTAACCAAGCATTTATAGAAAAATGGAAATGTTAATGGGCCGGTATCCATTCAATTCCTTTCTACATAAAACTACACCCCGTTTTAACCTCTTTAATCCGCACTTGTGGTTAAAGACGTATGTTTGTTATTCAACCCGCAATGTCATTCTGTTCTTTCATATAAGTGTTACCTAAGCGTATGCATTAAATCACAATCTCTCTGTGAAATATAAGTATGTTAAACCAATGTATCAGATATTAATATGTTCACTCACCATACAATTGACAGAAAATTAAAGCGACTACAATAACTGTCAACAAGACAAACTGTTTATAATTCTGGCTCAAATAAAATATGTGACAACTTAAGTCACTCATTTAAATTTTCCTTGTGTTATTTTGTTTAATGACCACGTTAATTGCAAAATATGAAATTGATCGCAGTGTGACATCCGGGTGTTAAGCTGTAGCGAACAGAGGGCTATTATGAAGTAGGGTAGGGCAGATAAGAACATATTCATTATGTGGAATGCTGGAAATGTAGGGGTTAAGCACCTGCATGTATACCTATAGTAAGAAAAAGGTATGTATTTCTTTTTTAAATGGTGTCAAGGACATACCTTGATTTCAGACACCTGTGGTATTTTCGTCATTTGCCCTCTCGTGTGAGCTTTCGGTCCTTGTTAAACAGAGTAGGTTAAAACAGAAGTTTTGGAGATATAAGTTCTATATCAATCACATGTAACAGACTTATCAGTGCTTTTCTGACAGAACTAATTTGATTCAAGCTTGAATGTATAGACCCAATATTAATTTTTGAAACTGGTTCAGAAGGGATTACATAAAAATCTCTGAGAGACTGCAGATTTCAAGCTGTTGAATTATATTCTGATAGCTAAATATCAGTTCCTAAATATATGTTTCAAGTAGAAAATACAAAGCCAGAATGAAAAAGTAATCAATTGAAGTGTTTTAAATGCCAGACCTATGTCCTGCAAATTCTTTTTGAATATTTACATTGATGTGTGTTTGTATATAAGTAAAAAGCAATATGTTAAGTGAGTGTTTAACAAAGGTTGCATATATGTATATGTGTGAATTATGAAGATCTACACTCACTCGTAATTGATTTCATTAATGTTGTACCTATGTTAATGATGTCTCAATTCCTATGTGTCTCTTTTGCTCTGTAATATCCCTTTCAATCCCTACCTTTCTCACTCTCGTACTGGGTCTCTCTGTCTCTCTCTCTGTCAGTCTGTCTGTCTGTCTCTGTCTATCTCTCTCTCTCTCTATATATATATATATATATTCTTTGTCTAAATCTCCATCAGTCTGACTGGCTCTTTCTGTCGCTGTCAATATGTTTCTGTCTCTGTCTGTCTGTCTGTCTGTCTGTCTGTCTGTCTGTCTGTCTCTCTCTCTCTCTCTCTCTTCAAATAACTTTCTTCCGCTCTCTACACTCTTTCCAACTCAATGCGACCGTCCCTTTAATACCAAGACATCCACACAAAAGATGAATCACTTCAACACCTCCATTACATATCCCGACATGTACAATAATCTGAGAAGCTGTATAATGTATTCATGAGCTTAATAACAGTCCTGTAGACGTGGATGTCACGTCAGTCTAATTCCAGTCTGCACCCGGGCGCCTTAGCCTCGTCTTCCCCCGTGCACCCGTAATACTCCAGCAACACACCCCTTATTAGATGCGCTACCTGCTATCTTTGAAGGTAGTTTTAGCAGCTTTAGCTAAACAGGTGAAATACATTATTTCCAGTTGGATGATGATATGCAGGTGTTAAGTGTATTTTTGAAAAGGATTTCGCTTTGTCATTTGTGTGAATTTATAGTTTGTATTTGTATGTATTTATTTCTGACAGGGATTCAGTTTTTATACATAACTATACAATTTACATTGAATGACATAAATGTCACTACTACTACGAATCATATTTATTATATATTTCCAATTTAATGATGATAGTAAATTGAGTATTTGCTTAACCACAAATAAATGGACATTTTGTGACGATTGAATAAAAGTGAATACCGAATTGATTCACCAGTGATCTGTGACTACGTCATTATATCGATGGTACGAAGATTCTGCCAAATGTTAGCAGTTTAAGAAGAAATAACATACAAGATTTGCCGTGCAAGATACAAGGGTATTGAGGGAGCTACACGGAGACACTTACGCTTATGAAGCATGGTGTAGGGGTACGGCCTCATTGAATCTTTGCTTACGAGTTGTCTGTCTGTTTACACAAATTTACGGCATCTAACAACTTGCCGTCTGTTCAGATTGTAAAACATTACAAGAGAAATTTAAAATTGTTTATTTGTAATCCTTTGCAGAATGATGAAGTAAAAAAGGCAAAACATCACTTCTTAATGCTCCAAATATGAAATTCTTCTTGATACATCAAGGCTTTTTCGGAATGTTTTGAGGATTTCCTTTCTTTAAACAACTCCTCAATAAAGCATATAAAACAGTTTGTGCTAAACAAGTTTTTGAAATTAAACTAAAATGCACAGAACAGTCATGTCCTATTGGCTTCAACAACTTAATATAAGAAGATAATGAGTTTTATAGTTTATCAACTTCTTTATTGCAGAAACTCTTTGTCTTCCTGATTTTAAAACTTCTAAAAATGTCTCTCAAACAACTCATTCAAAAACTGTTTATCTATGAAGTCTAAATACATGTTTCAATATTTCATGCCGAAATTATTTAACCCTGAGAACTTCAGACGGGTTTCTTCGAGTGTATTTCCGTCTTTAAGTTTCTTTATTCATTGCACTTGAATTCGATGAAGCAGCACAAATTGTTCTTTTAAAAGCCGCTTAACGTCGGTGGGAACGTTTAACTCGTAGCTATTCGACTGGAAAACAGTGTCTAGAATATCTTACTATGCGACCGTACTGTGAGTCTATTTCACTGGGAATATTTATCAACAGGTTGTGAACACTTTAACCCCCTGGAGCGAAGTATCCCTCGGTTCACATGCGTTTTATACATCAGCTGACTTGTAACATAACTCTACTTATCTTTAAAGTGATAATATGATGTTTTATAACTTTTATAAAGTGCATTGGGTCTTTTGGATACATAGAATCTGCTTGCATTATTGAAAAGAATGGGTTTTGTCAAGAGGGAGTTATTTATCCATCCATTAACATTGGATCGTGGGAGTATTATATATACGTTATGTATTGTATAGCAAAGATGGGAATATTTGCTTCTTCTCAAGATTCACATGGATTTCAATAGTCCATTGTAACGTTTTTAATCTCACTTTTGACACTTTGTGACGTTCGCTCTTCCGAAGGATTAAATCAAATCGAAAGATATCTTCTTGCTACGACATTGGTTGTGAATCGTCTTTTTAGAAACTTATTTTATTGACATTCCCAAATTCGTAAAGTTAATAAGTTTATAAAGAAAAGAAACAATTCACATACAGTTCGATATCATGAACCTCCATCTACACGTAACTAACCCTATAACTGCAGTCAGCATTGTTTTGACTTAAAACCTATTCAAAGTAAGTCTTGACTTTAAGGGAACATTTCTTTAAAACTCCTTTTTATATTTTATAAATAATCGTTGTTGAGAAACCACATTTTCAGAGACTGCATATATTATCTAGTCCACACAATATAAAAACTGTTGTAATGATTTATTAGTTATCGAAAAAAATACTTATATTTCAAAATCTTTAATTCGATACCTTAATTGTAACACGTGACCACCATACGTTATAATCTGCAAACAACTTTCAAAAAACGAACGTAATCCCGAAATAAGATTCCATCTTTTATATATGAATATGTTAAAGACGTCAACAATTATGATATCATATTGATAATTCGATATGAGCAAATTACTAGTGGTGAAGGATAAAAAAGCTATTGTGACCTTATAATGTCTGAATAAATTATGTACATGCATGTATATGAAGATAAACGATAAAAAGGAACACGCTGCTGTCACATTGAATCTAACGAGTAGCAATTGTGATGACTAGGCCATTTCGCTGATATTTAATTTCAATAGGCCAGTTTATGAAAAATGTTGGGTAAACCAGGTGCAATTTGTTCCCTACAAGCATTGTAACAGTTAGTTAATGCTTGTAAAAGAAATGAGGTTCTGTATTAAGTTTTCCATGAAGTTTTCTCATGATAACGCGATCTTGGGTTACCTTATTGATTGTATGATATTCATCGTAGTGTTTTCAAATGATAATTTTTACTGTGCACAAAATTAAAGGGTTATATTAGAGGAATAATGAAGATATTTTAAAGAGTGTCACACAGCATATTCTAACCATAGGATCAACCAGAAAATATAGTAATATATAAGTAGAATATTCAGTCGTGCCAAAGAGTGGCGTATAAGACATTGTCAAAACGCATAATATCTATTAAACTTAATTAAATTTGATATTCATCATCAGAAAAATTCTAAGTTTGACATATTCCGTAAAGCCATGTTTGGAGGAGTGAGGTTATTGGATGGATTTGAAGTTCATTTGTCATTAAAGGAAAGAGATTTGTCACACATCATCCAAACAAAATTCAGTATAAAAAATTCTATCATTCTAAGAAAGGTGTAGCAAATTACATGTCATAGTGTAGTGCCTCCTTTCGATCTATCACTGTGGTACAGTCTGGTGACGATCTGCTTCAGGGCGGGAGTGGTGAGTCTTAAAATATACATCTTCCCATGGTGAGATGTTTAATGTGTTTATCTCACCTAGTGGTCTGTGAAATTGCCGGGCTATTTATCCAAACATATTTACTTGTCGCTTCGTATGATTGACACCGAATTGCCTGCGGAGATGATGATTTATCTATTTGAACTCACCTAACCGAGTTGGTGAGTTAGTCATTTCACAATTATTCTGATCAATTCCCACGGGTTCTATTGATGTAAGTCAATGACAAGGCATATTCTATAATGAGTCGTGACATTCATAATGCTATGTTATGATAATGATATTGATGATTGCTTTATGAAATTAATTGAGACTTATAGATCGCGTAATAGATCATTTAAATTCATAATTTAGAAATGGTAAATAATGAATGCATTAAGAAACGTAATGTCATTTTATGCATATACCTATTGAAAAATACATTTAAGAAAAGTTTTAAGAGAGTGCTTAAGAGAATAAAAAGAAAAAAAGAATTCAACTTCAAATGAAAATAAATTAAATTATACTTTTAAGATGGATGTACTAGTGTTCTTCTATAATGTTGATAACCACTTTAGACCATATCGTGCCATACATGTAAGAGCTTCGGTCAATAGTGCCAGCGACAGTTATTCCCTGATGAGCTTTGACACCTAATACACATTTATTACAGTTTACACCATCGACAGCGGCACTAAGCGTCAGCAATGGGCAAACACACAGTTCCTCCTTATTTGTTACACTGGTATAACCAGGGCCGTAGCTCAGTGGTAGAGTGTCCGCTCGTCACCCGGAAGACCGGGGTTCGATTCCGGGTCCGACTGCCGGTCATACCAAAAGACGTTAAAAGGTGGGAGTTGTTGCTGCCTTGCTTGACACTCAGCATTGTAAAGGCTAAAGGTGGCTTTACACTTGCACGCATTTTGGATCCGCACTTCAAGACTTTAGTGCGTGCCAATAGACGAAGCAACATTGTTTTGAAAACAATTAAAACAATGCGTACACCCCCCATTTGCGCATTATTCAAGCACACTTCACGCATTTGCCGCAGAAAACTGCACGCAAGTGCTGCGATTTTACCCGGCATTTCACGAACAATTGGCGCATAACCACGACAAAGCTGCGTTCTGTTCACGCATTTGTTGCGACAAAGTTGCGTTTTGTACGCAGTAGGCGCAACTGCACGCACAGGTTCGACTAATTCACGCATGCTTGTCATTGCCCGCATTGGAAGTATATAAAGGCAGTACCCTAAAATCAGTTCATCCTCTACTGTTACAGAGTGAACACCATGAATAACTTCCAAGATATCGCGCTTCTTGAAGAGAAGAGACGGTTGATGTACCTGAAATTGCATTGCTTGAAATGCCCAACCTTGTCTTATCTCTATCGTGACACACAAAATTATGCACGCATTTCACGACACTACAAGAATAAGTTACGAACAAGTTGAGACAAATTCACGAATACTTTGCGCACCTGCCACGCATTGGAGTGCGTGAAGAAATAACCAAACATTTGGTTAATTCTTCGCGCATTTGCACGCATCCATGAGCAGTTCACGAATTATTCACGATAACGATACGACAAAGATACGCATTGCCACGATTTAATGCGTGCCAATGCGGATTCGAGAGTCGTGCAAGCGAAAGCCACCTTAAAGATGCTATATCATAGTGCAAGTATTTTTAATGTATACGTTGTATTTTTAGAAAAATTTAGCGACCAGCCTTTAGAAAATCGGACCAAAATTCATCAAATAGGAGATAATTTACCAAATAATACCGAAACGGCAGTCGACATAAGGGCGAATCAAGTGTGGCCATTTCACAACTTCCGGTTTCTAAATGTACGCTTGAAAACCGTCTTTGTCGCGCTCAACTATATTTTATATTCTTTTTCTCCGAATTAGGTATTCGTTGCTGTCAAAGTTGATACCCATCGAACGCAATTACGGTAGTTGAGACACGGTGTAAATCCTACAAGCATAATGATTACGTCACCGAAAGCGGGTTCACAAAATGACATGTCCTTTCTAAGAGGGGTACTGTGCTTGAAGCGTCGAAATAAGTATGTTATTGTTGATTAAACAATCTAAATATGATATCAAAATTTCGTCGAAAGATTGTTCTACAAAGTGATGTATTTCATTTCTCAATAGCTAAGTTTCATCCTGAACCGCTTGCAAGTATGATACAGCATCTTTAACGCATTAACTGGCGCTGCTCTATGGCTGACGGGTGCCATGGGCATAAATCAAATTTCCAACGTACATGTACTGAGGACAATAAATCATTATTATTATTAGCAAATGGAATATCATTGAATGAGAGCACTGGTGTACTATTGCAATATCTAATTGATTTTAATGGGATTGGAGAAACCGAAACCTTGCTAGATTCTTTTCAAAAGGGATCAGTCTAGTAATATTGCATGAAGTTTCAGCAATCATAAAGTTCCTCCCGATTTGATATCGCTTACAAAACAGAGAATAGTTTTCAAAAGGATATCTTCCGGAAAGTTTGGAGAACTTTAAAATTATTATATAAACCACTTTATTATGTTTCTTTTATCCATTTTGTTAAGAAGTTGGACTAGATGAAACACGCAGCGACGATATATACACTCGCGTTACCTTGATTGACGTCAAAAGTACCCCTCCGTGACGTCATAAGAGATTTTGTGAACGAGATATCGCGGTAATTACGAGTATCCACGAATCAAGGTAATCCACGAATTTAGGTAACGTTACTGTAATCTACTTTCTGGACATGCTAGGCCTTGACATTATAATGAGGTGTAGTTCAAGGTCGGATTTCCAACGTGAAGGTCAATGTTCAAGCCGTTCATGCGATTTTTCACAAACTGGTGAAAAAAGCTGCAAACTTTTATGAACTGTGAAATCTATGTCGAATTACCTAACAATTACAAACTGAAAAGAAATTCTACACTAGATGTTACGTCTCCAACGATAAGAAGAAAATGACACACATGATCATATAATCTCCGTTTTGAGAAGATATGACACATGCAATGTGGATACAACGGCACTGTTACAATTCGAGGTGACATAATCACGGCCTCGGATATCGGGTTTCACGGAAGATAATCCTGCATGGAAATTACAACAATCTTATCACAACTCATTATCTGTGGGA
The DNA here is from genome assembly GCA_916613615.1 of Steromphala cineraria. Lineage (NCBI taxonomy): Eukaryota > Metazoa > Mollusca > Gastropoda > Trochida > Trochidae > Steromphala > Steromphala cineraria. The sequence goes on along the minus strand of OU744736.1, from coordinate 44,329,890 downwards.
TTCTCCGCTCTGGTGTTATCATATTGTCTGACGCTTTTTATGAGTGCTGATCCCAGTTCGTTATATTCACATTCTTGGTTTTAGTAGCGTGCTGAAAGGGGAGATCACTCATGGGTGACTATGTTTGAACCATTTCCGCTGCATGAAGAGGAACGACACGAACAGTCTGAAGTTTCTTTTGGTTTACAATTATGTTAAAAGAACTGAAGATATTGTGATGATCCGATTGAAGTTTAACAAAGAGGTAAAAGATATGACAAATGGAAGATTGTTGTGCTTTTTAGTTAAAAGGGGCCATAACAATTCAAAAGTGTTAAAATGGACCTGAAATCAAATCAACAGAATAAACAGATGAGGAAGGGGTGTTTTCGAAAGATAAATGTTGTCAGGAAAATTGTTGTGATTGACACTTCTGTGGTATAGTAGAAATTATGTATACACCTCAGTTTGTCATGTGTTTTGGCAGAGAAAGGGATATATCTTACGTTCATATATTACCAACAGTTACTGAAAGACACTCTGAATATACCACGTTCATCTAGTGTATACCAACAGGTAGTGAACGACAAACATGGATGAATATCAATGCAAGACAATTATACATAATCAGAACATTCCATAACCAGGGGCTATTTAGTCACCATAAACCTTTTGAATTTTAGCTTAATGTACATGTTTAATATTAAAAGACAGTTTAAAGTATCATAAACCAACTGGATTCACCACTAGTCATTCATGTCATGTTTTTCAAAAGAAATACATCCGCATACGTACGTGTTTCGGAACATTATTCTAAGCATCGAAGGGAAAGGTCTAGAGCTGACAAGAGATGCTACAGTTGAGGGTGTTGTTGCTATAATGCAATGGACCTGAGAAAGAGTTGCTATAAAATTGACTGCAACAAATTAGGGAATGAAGAATTTGTTACTATATGAATACAAGAAAAACACGCGATTTGCACCAATGGTTGTTATGATACAAATGAGTAAATTTGGTTGATATAAATTAAATTTATTTGTAAACATTTGTCTTACAATATGGCAAGTAGATACCCAGTTTTTCTATTTCAAAAAGTAGTAACCTTTGTATCACACACAACTTACGTGATGAAACAAGTGAAACTTTAGCAATGCTCGAGGAAAAAGTTCGATGACGATTGTGAATGATTTATGATTGAAGAATGTATTTGGTCAAATCGCCGAATAGGCCAAATGTCATATTAACAGAACAAGACACAGACACTATCTGCATTTCCGAAGGTCCTATTCACTTTTGATTAGGCATTTGTCAGAAGTCATTTAAACATATCCATTGGACTCGTAAGTGTTTATATTGGTTGCTGTACAGGAGCAGAAATAAAGACAAAATTGCTGTTGCAATGCTTTTTCCAGCTATATTAATCAAACCTGAAGTTGTTGTCATTTTATATTGAACATGTAGCAATTTCTTTATCCATATTTAAACAGCGGAATGTTTGAAGCATTGCAAGAGGTTTCAGATTGGAGATACCAATGATAGATATAACCTCCTTTTGAAAGATTCAGTGTCAACTCCCATACAGTTTACACTATTTACACACAGTATTTACATAAGATGAAGGTTAAAAGATCCCCAATAAGCTCCCTCACACATCCCATGTCGCCTCTTTGCCTATTCATACACACTTTTGCCTCGGGCAAAACATTATTCTTCTTTTCAGCATACATTGATACATGGGAAGCCACGACAATTGGCAGATTACGATCAATTAAACTCTTCTCCCAAAAACATGAAATCAATTATATTCATGTTAGCTCGTAGGATATGAGCATTCTTCTTTGTAAATATACCAGAAATATTAATTAATGTCAGCGAACTGGGTTGGTCGTGAGAACGTACACTGCACATCCTGACAAAATTCATGTTAAGGCTTCAAGCGCTTTTTATCGAAAAAGAGAGATGTTTTTTCACAGAAGGCTTTCATGCATAGAACCCCCATGTTGACACAGAGTACAGATATTGTAACACTTGTACACAAGTTCGCTTATTATAGCAATGCACTAAGTAATTACGACAAGAAGTAACCTTTTGCCCCAACCCAATGAAAAGTTCGTGTTTTACGACAATTAACCAGAAAATGTTGTGTTTGGGTGAGATGTTTTCTCGACCCGGAACACATAAGGATCGTTTACGAGTTTTGGAAAGCTTTGAAGGTAGCGAGAAGGTCTTTGATGTTGTTATAAAGACAGGAGAAGTTGCAGGGCTGGATTGTTGTACGAGGAACCTAGAGACGGGAATGTACAACAGTGTATGAACTGTCTTTAGTGCTGGGACCACGTGTTGTTGTTGAGTACACTAAATGCCTTGCCTTAGAAGTTGGTATGGGGAACACAGTCACAAAACAAAGACATGATATAGTGACTATCTAGTAAAGTAAATACTAACACTTGAGAGACTCTTATGTTCATTGATGTGTGAGGCGTCGGTTATACATGCAAATACTGATTGTTCGGGATATAATCCACATTCGAGGGGATCTTTATCAATGTGAAGGTAAAGTATAAATTTTTTTCCTATTATTTTATATATTTGTTTGTTAAAGCATCGATTTAGATTTGTGTATAATTTTGTCAAAGTTGTTCTTATTTAAGGTATCTTTATCCAGAATCATATCCGTTTTCTCAAAAATGACACGCTAAACATTAGTACGTATAGATCTTATAAGAATTTATTTTTTTTCAAAGTTTTCTTAATTACTTTGAATTACATGCACGCCAGTAAGCATCGACCATTAACTTTATCATATATCAATCCGATCTCCTATGATTGATGTTGCATAATTTTGACAACCATTTTTATGCCCATTCTGCTGCATCAGCATATTTGTATCCACGTATCATCTACCATACCCTGATACCCTTAAAGCAAAAGTCTTGTATTGCTTTTGATAAAACCAGCCAATGAAAGGACTAGCATTCAGCCGGATGAATGGATGGAGAGTTCCATTGATTTTACTTACAAATACCGACTTTGCATTGGATGATTAAAATATGTCCTATATCGCTATAATAACCACATGTCGGCGATACAACCAGTTACCTTGAGGGGGTGCCAGGGTGAGAGTTACGCTCATATAGTTGGATGTACTTTTGCATTGCCTGGTGGCAATTGATTCTTCAAAGTGATCTGAAACCATTTTACTATAAGAGTACAACATGGCTTCTGGAAATAGTTTTAAAAGAGAACAGGATTAAATAATTATTTCTCGTAATTGGCTAAGTGGTTCTGTCGACTATGTGATTATTATTTGACATTGATTGAGTTGTTACATTGTAAGGGAGGGTAATCGAAATGCAATTTCCTCACGTTGTTTATTCAAGATTGATGGAAGCAGAAAATCAATAAGCTGTCAGTGACCCAAAAAAAACCTCTTTGACAGATAAAATCACAGAGGTCTTCAATTACTTCAAGTAGATGCCTTTGTGATGCGTCTGGTCGAATAGAAGGGAGACTATGGAGAATTGGTTTATTTGAAAAAACTTCAATCTCCATATCTCTTGATTTTGTAATTTGTAGTAAATATGATAAATTATCATTATCAATTATAACAAACTTTTAGTAAGTAGGAATTACTGACAAATTTCTAATCCGTGTGTTTAATTTCAAGCATTTAAAATAAAACCTTATTTTTGTTAATCATATTCTAGGGTGATAATATGATTGGCTTTAAATTATGTGTGAAGTTAGTATATCTTGACATCAGCAGTATGTTCTTTTGCCTATTTAAAATTCATATCCAACTGAAATTGTCAACCAATGTTGAAGATGGACGATGAACATCACTTCACAATTACACCACAAACTGACATCGTTCAAATCTTATTTGTAACATTGAAGTACTGAAGGTGAAATGAAATTAAAAATTATTTCAAAAAGACACAAAAAATACGATTTTTTTTGTCTTTCAAGTACTTAACCATTTAAATTAACAATAAATTCTCTTTCATGTTTTGAGTAATGTTGCTTCCCCCGCGGTGCATGTGATTTAGTCCAATGTAGGTGTTCACTTGTTAAACACAATACAACAACAGACGTAAGTAGACAAAAGATCCTTTAAATCAGGTGCATATTTTACTACGTATCTTCTAGGCGGGTAGGTAATGGTAATTGATCTTAACCCGTCTCCCCTTGACAAAAGGGGAAAATATTCTTTATAAGCCTGCAGACACCTCTTTGCAATAAATCGTGTACAGCTGATATAAAACTTACATACGATTAAACTTACAAGTGTGCATTTATTCGGGTTACAAAAGTTCAAGTTGTGCAGTCAAAACGATTATCTTTCTGGAAATGAATCGTACCGTAAACAATCACCTTATATAAAAGAAACAACTTTTCATTGACAAGGTATATTTGGGTGCTACAAGAACACGCGCGTGTAAAGAGTTATTTGTCTGGTAGGTTGAACCATTTGAACATTTCTTTCCGATTATCCTCTGTCACAAAACTCTGAGTACGTTCCATCAAATCTGACATGGTGCGCCTAATATTAATAACAGTATGTGATGCTACACTATCGAAAACTTGTGTGCAATACGTTTCACAGATGCATGTTGAAATGAAACGTTCTTACCGGTAATCTATCTTCTTGCGCCAAGATTTTGATTTAAACATATTTTATCATGAAATGATAGATGACAACAACTTTCGAAGAGCTTATTTTAAGTCCGCTCCGTGATTACTTCATTTGTACAGATAAACAAACAGATGTTAGATATACGTGGCTTATCTATTCTAAGCTTTGTGAGGAAGATGCAAATGGCTGCAATACTGCTCTGTCAACAATTACTCACTCACCTATTCAAATGAAAAAAAGTATATGTGCCATATACCATATCATAAAGTTAAATTTTCAAAAAATGCATAATATATGAAAGGTGATTTTCAATGCGGAAGTACACATTTCGTATTCTTACAATAAGAAATATGGTCATAAGAAATGCATTGCCATCGAAAAGCCTTCAAGAGATTATTGCACCCGTTTAACACGTTTGTAGTGTCTCAAAAAGTCTATAATGACATAAAATGATGCTCAAAATTCTTTCAAACAAACTTCATTGGTCGTTGTAGGATAAATGTGGACATTTTTGGGCAAAATGTATTCACAAGTATTGTCAGAGGACAAAGTGTGTGATGTACAAAAGAAACTGAACCCCTCACATAAGACTCTGGTGTTACCATGGCGCTGTTTGAATGATTTTTACGACCTCAAATATTTCACCTCCCGCAAATTGCCATTAACATAGTTATACATAAAAGTCAGGCATAAAGTTAACACCTTTGAAGCCTTAATGTCCACTGGCAAGCAAGCGTGAGTGAAATACCTGAGTTAGTTATGAACTGAACTGCATTCTATTTTCACCGTTAAGTATTGTCTATTTTGGGATTTCACGTGGCATTATTATGGGCCTTTTGAAGTGTTGTTCATTACCATTCATGTTATTCCATTTTCCTGGTTTATATGTAATAATATGAGTTCATGAAATGACAGTTATTTTAGTTTATTTTAAGTTAGTTTAGTATCTATATCACCTTATCGGTTATCCATCTTTTATGGGACGGTTGTCTTTATCAATATCATAACTGTTTTTTTGCACGATGAGCAGTATTAACCAGCTGTTCAACGCATTTAAGATAACATAAACGCAATTTGTTCACTGTTCATTATAATGTTTTACACACAGTACAAAGAAGTATAAAGTAGCGCCGAGTTATAAATAAATGGTTTTGGTCAAGGTATACCATCAAAGAAGCTAAGCTCATTATCCAAGGAATGGTTTTTGTCAACTGAAGGTATACCATCAAAGAAGCTAAGTTCATTATTCAAGGAATGGTTTTGGTCAAGGTATACCTTCAAAGAAGCTAAGCTCATTATCCAAGGAATGGTTTTGGTCAAGGTATACCATCAAAGAAACTAAGCTCTTTATCCAATAAATTGTTTTGGTCAAGATATACCTTCAGAGATGCTAAGTTCATTATCCAAGGAATGGTTTTGGTCACGGTATACCATCAAAGAAACTAAGCTCTTTATCCAATAAATTGTTTTGGTCAAGATATACCTTCAAAGAAGCTAAGCTCATTATCCAAGGAATGGTTTTGGTCAAGGTATATCATCAAAGAAACTAAGCTCTTTATCCAATAAATTGTTTTGGTCAAGGTATACCTTCAAAGATGCTAAGCTCATTATCCAAGGAATGGTTTTGGTCAAGGTATACCATCAAAGAAGCTAAGCTCATTATCCAAGAAATTGTTTTGGTCAAGGTATACCATCAAAGAAACTAAGCTCTTTATCCAATAAATTGTTTTGGTCAAGGTATACCTTCAAAGAAGCTAAGCTCATTATCCAAGGAATGGTTTTTGTCAACTGAAGGTATACCATCAAAGAAGCTAAGTTCATTATTCAAGGAATGGTTTTGGTCAAGGTATACCTTCAAAGAAGCTAAGCTCATTATCCAAGGAATGGTTTTGGTCAAGGTATACCATCAAAGAAACTAAGCTCATTATCCAAGAAATTGTTTTGGTCAAGGTATACCATCAAAGAAACTAAGCTCTTTATCCAATAAATTGTTTTGGTCAAGATATACCTTCAGAGATGCTAAGTTCATTATCCAAGGAATGGTTTTGGTCAACTGAAGGTATACCATCAAAGAAGCTAAGTTCATTATTCAAGGAATGGTTTTGGTCAAGGTATACCTTCAAAGAAGCTAAGCTCATTATCCAAGGAATGGTTTTGGTCAAGGTATACCATCAAAGAAACTAAGCTCTTTATCCAATAAATTGTTTTGGTCAAGATATACCTTCAGAGATGCTAAGTTCATTATCCAAGGAATGGTTTTGGTCACGGTATACCATCAAAGAAACTAAGCTCTTTATCCAATAAATTGTTTTGGTCAAGATATACCTTCAAAGAAGCTAAGCTCATTATCCAAGGAATGGTTTTGGTCAAGGTATATCATCAAAGAAACTAAGCTCTTTATCCAATAAATTGTTTTGGTCAAGGTATACCTTCAAAGATGCTAAGCTCATTATCCAAGGAATGGTTTTGGTCAAGGTATACCATCAAAGAAGCTAAGCTCATTATCCAAGAAATTGTTTTGGTCAAGGTATACCATCAAAGAAACTAAGCTCTTTATCCAATAAATTGTTTTGGTCAAGGTATACCTTCAAAGAAGCTAAGTTCATTATCCAAGGAATGGTTTTGGTCAAGGTATACCATCAAAGAAGCTAAGCTCATTATCCAAGAAATTGTTTTGGTCAAGGTATACCATCAAAGAAGCTAAGTTCATTCTTCAAGGAATGGTTTTGGTCAAGGTATACCTTCAAAGAAGCTAAGCTCATTATCCAAGGAATGGTTTTGGTCAAGGTATACCATCAATGAAGCTAAGTTTATTATCCAAGAAATGGTTTTGGTCCAGGGATACCACCAAAGAAGCTAAGCTCATTATCAAAGGAATGGTTTTGGTCAAGGTATACCATCAAAGAAGCTAAGTTCATTCTTCAAGGAATGGTTTTGGTCAAGGTATACCTTCAAAGAAGCTAAGCACATTATCCAAGGAATGGTTTTGGTCAAGGTATACCTTCAAAGAAGCTAAGCTCATTATCCAAGGAATGGTTTTGGTCACGGTATACCACCAAAGAAGCTAAGCTCTTTATCCAAGAAATTGTTTTGGTCAAGGTATACCATCAAAGAAGCTAAGTTCATTATTCAAGGAATGGTTTTGGTCAAGGTATACCTTCAAAGAAGCTAAGCTCATTATCCAAGGAATGGTTTTGGTCAAAGTATACCATCAAAGAAACTAAGCTCTTTATCCAATAAATTGTTTTGGTCAAGATATACCTTCAGAGATGCTAAGTTCATTATCCAAGGAATGGTTTTGGTCACGGTATACCATCAAAGAAACTAAGCTCTTTATCCAATAAATTGTTTTGGTCAAGATATACCTTCAAAGAAGCTAAGCTCATTATCCAAGGAATGGTTTTGGTCAAGGTATATCATCAAAGAAACTAAGCTCTTTATCCAATAAATTGTTTTGGTCAAGGTATACCTTCAAAGATGCTAAGCTCATTATCCAAGGAATGGTTTTGGTCAAGGTATACCATCAAAGAAGCTAAGCTCATTATCCAAGAAATTGTTTTGGTCAAGGTATACCATCAAAGAAACTAAGCTCTTTATCCAATAAATTGTTTTGGTCAAGGTATACCTTCAAAGAAGCTAAGTTCATTATCCAAGGAATGGTTTTGGTCAAGGTATACCATCAAAGAAGCTAAGCTCATTATCCAAGAAATTGTTTTGGTCAAGGTATACCATCAAAGAAGCTAAGTTCATTCTTCAAGGAATGGTTTTGGTCAAGGTATACCTTCAAAGAAGCTAAGCTCATTATCCAAGGAATGGTTTTGGTCAAGTAATACCATCAATGAAGCTTAGTTTATTATCCAAGAAATGGTTTTGGTCCAGGGATACCACCAAAGAAGCTAAGCTCATTATCAAAGGAATGGTTTTGGTCAAGGTATACCATCAAAGAAGCTAAGTTCATTCTTCAAGGAATGGTTTTGGTCAAGGTATACCTTCAAAGAAGCTAAGCACATTATCCAAGGAATGGTTTTGGTCAAGGTATACCTTCAAAGAAGCTAAGCTCATTATCCAAGGAATGGTTTTGGTCACGGTATACCACCAAAGAAGCTAAGCTCTTTATCCAAGAAATTGTTTTGGTCAAGGTATACCTTCAAAGAAGCTAAGTTCATTATCCAAGAAATGGTTTTGGTCAAGATATACCATCAAAGAAGCTTAGCTCATTATCCAAGAAATTGTTTTGGTCCAGGTATACCATCAAAGAAGCTAAGCTCATTATCCAAGGAATGGTTTTGGTCAAGATATAGCACCAATGAAGCTAAGCTGTTATCCAAGGAATGGTTTTGGTCAAGTAATACCATCAATGAAGCTTAGTATATTATCAAAGAAATTGTTTTGGTCCAGGGATACCACCAAAGAAGCTTAGCTCATTATCCAAGGAATTAATGGTTTTGGTCAAGATATGCCATCAAATAAGCTAAGCTCATTATCAAAGAAATTGGTTTTGGTCAAAATATACCATCAATAAAGCTATAACAATCATTAATGAGAAAGTTGGTAAAATATGCATAAAAGCAAATATATTTGCGTTATGGAAATGGATAAGCGCAGGTTAACCAAACCTTACATTTAAGGGCTTTTGCTTATAATTTATTGCCTTGCAGTTGGTAACATTCTTTGTACTTTCCCTAAGAAAATATGCTTTTAACAAGTTGTACTCAGAAAGAAAAAAGTTTTACAAGTATTCATGGTGCCGTGATAATCTAATGTTGTTCTTTGTTTGTCAGAAAACATTTTAATCAACTCGACTTCGATTGCTATCCATAATGAATGATTAGTAATTAAAGGCATTGATTAGTTATCTAAGGACAAATCAATGTTTCTTCTCATGACAATTCAGCTTACCACAACGTAACAATGTGTAGCACTGCAAGAAGTCTAGATTACAAGTAAATGTGTTGGTAAGCTCTTAAGTGGTACATAGTTAAACATAGTTGAACACGTTATGGAGACAGCTTGACGTCTTGCAGATCGTATTTCATCTTTAAACTTGCTTTATATGTAACAAAAGAAAAGTTTATCAAGATGCCACAATAAGTTAACCGTGTCGACCTCCGATAATGCGATCATTATTCCCACACAACCCCCTAGCGACTCGTTCTCTCGACTCGGCTGCAATTGGCTGGGGTGGTTGACTCAAGCTCTCAACTCTATATGGGATTAGACACCTGTCACAAGCCGTACATCGCCTGGTCGCACAGAGATGGTAGGTCTGTAGTCCACTGGGCTTCACCCGGCCGAATGGTTACATTTATACAGACCAAATCATAGCAGTGCACGACTGGAAGTTTAGCTGATGTATGGGCTGATACAGACCCAATCATAGCAGTGTACGACTGGGAGTTTAGCTGATGTATAGGCTGTGGGAAAGCTGAGGATGTGTTTGTTGAAGGGAAACATGAAATCTGAGTTTATGCGGAGGATACTGCAAGGGATATACGACTGTGACTGAATGTAAATATTGATTGTTCATGTCGTCATTTTCGGTTGAAATGTTTATCATTGATGTGAGATTGATTAATGGTGTGCAGTATATGTGTGGCGACTTAGGACCAACGGTAAGTGCACATGATGATGACAGTACATGGTGTTTTCAGGCGATGACAACTTCAACATGTGACAAAATGGAGTATGATTTCTAAGTGATGACAGTTTGCCTTGTTGGTTTTTTATCTAGACTCTGATGTAGGATTTCAACAGTAATTAAATATTCATGGATACGTTAACCAGGAATGTATATTACCACTCTGAATTTTCTTGAAGAATGTCGAATGGAAGTTTATTACACCAGGAAGGTGTTAAACAGTTTAACATAACAGAAGCGACCCGAGTATGTATTCACATAACCCAGCTTGTAGTGAAATAACCCACTTCATAGAACACAATGAAGCTTTCAGAGTTTTCTAATACCCGGTCGGGTGCATTTCTCATTGTGTCAAGTGCGCTGCCTGTGATGAATGTGAAATAAAAGAAATCGCTCTGTTCTTTTATCCAACCCTCATTCACAAGTAATACCGGGGGGTAGAATTACGTGTGGACTAGTTATATAACCTCGCGAGATTTGCATGATGCATTAAGTTTAATAGAGTGGAAATCATAGTTTCATTGATTCGGATAAGTCCACAATGAAACATTGATCGAAATGCATGCTTATTCATCGGCGCTCAAATATGAGGTATTGTGTGAATGTTAGAGTACAATGTTTTGATTTTGAGACATGCTAAACGTATTCGCTTGATCTAGTTTTCTTAATGATATATAGGTAAATATATTCGAAATATGACGAATAACACAGTACATTATCTGGTATGATAATGATAATTATTACCCTTAACGGCTGCGAGTAAACATGAATGCAGTTGTTATAAATTAGCAGAAAATGCTTTGTTACAACATGATTGAATTATGTGTTTGTTTGTCCAAGGAATTCTTGACTAAGTGTATCTACAGTATATAAGGTTTTAATTTTCCCCTTTATTTTTCAGATGGGTATCACATCTTTGTATGGAAATGCAGAAAAGATGAGAATCATTGTATGATTGTACAATGCTACACCACGTGCCCCACGAGATGTGTGAAGATGCTTTTACGATGAAGAAACAACCTGGATGTATGTTGACTATTCACGCACCAAAACATCGCTCTGATAAGTTTCAGAATCTCCTGGCACCCATTCTATGTCATTTCGACCCCACATCTCGCTGTATTCGTATCTCTAACGATGAAACTTTTACCAAAATACCTCAAGTCCACTGCGTCAGTGATACCGGAAGTATTCCTCGTTACCAAGACAACAAGAACATACTCTCGACTCCATCTCTTGCTGTCATGGCGTTTTTACAAGACCACGGCAACAAGACAAGTGAAGATGTTCACCGTCACTTCAAGAAGTATCCGTGGCGGGTTCATCACAAACTGGAACTACAAAAGAAACGAACCCCGACCATGAAAGTTGGCCAGCAAGAATTCTACTCTCTATCCAGAGAATATCCGCTGTGGTCCGTGTGTCCTGTTCTTTCTGGGTTCGAACATCTTCGGTTGTGTCTCTTTGTGACCAAGTTCTCTGAAATGGTTGAGTTTTATAGAATGGTTACTGATTCAGAAATGGAGAGTACAAAACCAGATTTTTGTCTCTTTCCTTTACCAAGTGAGGACGATCTTCACGTTATGCTGTGTCTTAAACGATGCAGACAGTTGAGACCTTATCCACTCTCTCGTGCTTACCTCAGTTTCAAAGTGAGAAATATTTTCACGTTGAAAAATCTTCTCAGGGGAAACCTTACTGAGATAACTGAAAACCATTACCTCATAAACGACCCGGATGGTAATCTTGTCATGCTTGAGAATATGAATGTCCTTTCGACGAACACTGTTGAATATGAAAATGACGTCATACCTCACATTGCTGACGTCAGCTGTGACGTTACAAGTGTTAAGAGTGTGTGTGGTAGTCACGACTCAGGGCGATACTCGGATAGCGACCAGTGTTCCAGTGAACCGGACAAGAGCTGTAAGAAGTCAGTTCATTTCAGCGAAACTGTGTATGAAAAGATGTGGATAAACAATTCCGAACCGGTGTCTGCTTTGAGAAAAGGAAACTCAAAAGAAAGCGGAAGTACAGAGTTTGATATTCGAACAAACAATTCAGTCAGAAAAAGTGTTCATCAAGGTATCAAAGATTCCAAAGAAGATCATTCTGGGAGGTGTTATCCGGGTATGGTAATTGCGCATGCGCGGTTAGTGGAGAACAGCAAAACGTCTTCCGGAGACAGAACACGGGATTCAAACAAGGTCAATGCTCCAGTCATAACTGTTACAGACTGTTCAGGAAATGTTCATAACTGTATTGAAAGGGTTATATACCCAAGTGACTACTGCGAAAACCGAAGTTTTGAAGAGTTTGACTCGTGTAATACTCGATTAACAGAAAGCTTCAGTCGTTTCGATGTTTGTGAAGAACCAGTAGAAAGAGGACTTTTGTATCCAGGATGGCAGTGCACAGATCAGGAGTATGATGAAGGCGGGTCCGTGGATGACAGCGTGCTTCTCTGTGGTGAACTTTACCCTGAACCTCCAACACAACACAACCAATGCGTCTCCAGCAGACGACAGGATCATGGCCTTGACCTTCATGATCCAAGAGAACGTTTCAGCCTGAATCAAAGGACTGGGTATCCTTCAAGCGAGTTTGGCGAATTCAGGGATAGAGACATGTATTTCGTCAAAAATGAACATACTTCTTCAAACGATGCCAGTGAAATTGCTTGGAAAAATTTGGAGATACAATTTCGTGATGAAATTGACAAGAAACGTATGGTGACGCCAGTGTATATCTAACAAATACAATCACCACGAACAACGTATTCACCGACTCGTTGTGTAAAAATGATAGCACATGACATTCTGAAATTGATCATTCTCGTGTCAGGTTTGAGCGTTAAGAAAGTCAATTTGTGTCAATATATTCAATACTTAAAATTGATCGTTTGTTTTGAATGTAATACCGTACTGTTATTATGACAAGATAGATATGCTATTAATAATGGGCTCAGTTCCATCTGAAAATAACTTTCGTCTAAAGGTTAAGAAATAAGAAATAGTCCTATTTTTCACTTCTATTGTATCGAGCGCTGTTTTTTTCCAACATCACAAATCTCTTTATCATTACGACTAGCTTACACCTGCAAATCATAGATAATAATGCGAATGTTCAATAAGGTTATTTCGATCTGCGATCCTACACTTACTGTTTGTTTTCATCGTTTGCCTTTAAATCGCTTATTAGTATTGACGTGATTTAGTATCGATCATTATTGGCAGTGTCCGAATGCGAGGACCGTTGTTGTAAGTTCACCTGCATGAAGAACATGACCCAAGTCCTTAGCTTCTATCCTAAGATTGTAGAATATAGGCTTAAAGGGGCAGTAGCACGTTTTTTGAGAATTTTATATTTTAAATTTTTCACTGATAATTGTAAGTTAATGTTAAATGTATTATTTTGACAGTGTCAAAAATCTCATAACACAAACCAATCAGCCATAGTCAGAGGACAAAGTATAAAGATTCACATAAAATCCATTGGCGGCCATTTTTGTGTGAACACCTTTAATTCATTTTGTGTAAGAAAAGGAATGGCATTGCTAAACTTTACGTTATATATTTGAATTATTACTGCTCCATTTAGTTTAAATACATTGCCTTCCAATTGGAACCATTAATTTTCATTTTCCAGACATCACCTTATATTCCCCCCAAAAACGTGCTACTGCCCCTTTAAGGCATTCATAGCACCAAGAAGCCTTGTTCACACCTATTTGTCTACTGTTCCTTGTTCGTTTTTCAGTTGACATGATGATGCAAATCCTTTGCTCGAACCACTAACTAGAGAAGAAACAATAAGTTACATGTGTACTACAACCCGTATAGCAAAGGGATGTGTTAAAATGGTTCCCAATATAATTCCATAATCCATAATAATATGTTTCGTACAAAATTCGTAATATTTATTTCTCATGGGAACGTTGTTATGGAAATTTTATTTTCTTATCCTGGATTAAGATGATTATGGGATCTATTTAGACATACTGATAAAAAGAGGCAAGAAATTTAAGTATACGTTGACATAAATCGAACACTGCCTGTTCATGGTATGGTTGAGCGACGGCGTTCTACAGATAAACATTATAACATCGACATGAAGTATATACCGAATGTAGCAGAGAAAGTGATTATTGGTTAGGAGAGTCATTATCAAAAGTGTTCATCATGCATGCTACGTGTTGGTAAAAGGAGTCATTTAAGTAAATTGGATTCAGTGAAGTGGAGTCATTGGCTCATATTATCCTATCTTCTCATAAGGATTCTTTTGGGACTGAAATGAGTAATTTGTAGTTCGAGGACTTCATATTGGACTTAGGCGTGGCATTTGAGGTTAAATGAGGGTAATTTAGCCTGAGAGGCGACCCAAGAGTCTTAACAAAATGACTCAAGATTTCAGTGAGGCAGCCTAATGTTCCTGATGCATTTGGGTAAAGAAAATAAGTAGATGTTCCAAGGAACCGTTTTTAATATTGAGCCAACACATAAGGATGATAAGAACAAAATGAATCTTAGTGAAAGTGCTTTCACCTTATATGAATAATTATTGAACTGCTTTTAGTATGACGTAGGTACTTGAAGACTGTCGTTTGGAACTAGTCATTATGGGGACTAAAATATATACCGTCGTACACCGGTTGAGAGGTGTACATCAATGGTTTGTGTGTAGAGGTAAAGTGGTAAAATTCCGATAATGTCCATGTGCTACAGTAAACTAAACAACCTTCAACATCCACATGTTTGTCAGTTTTCTAACATATTCATTACTGTGGACCGAAACGTAAGATGAATATTTGTTAAATATTCTGAAATATTCTGTTTCGAGCTGTTTGTTTTGTTTAGCCCCCTCTCTACTTATAATTCTTCGATTCACACCAGTCTATGTACGATGATACATAATGATAACATCACGGGTCACTTGGTAAACCATTCCCGCCAGTGTTTTCAATTGACCTAAGTGGTACAAGAATTCGCAAAAAATAATCATGGGGAATATGTAATACAAATCCACCTATTCGTATCACTGAGTGGCTCTTATCAGTACATACTAGCTGGCTTCCTAATGTCAGAATAACATGATCAATAGTTGGTGATGATAAGCTTCACAGTATGAGTAATTTACTGAAATTTAACCCTATAAGAAGCGCATATCTCAGATATTACTGACTAATCGCCCGTCTAGGCGTTACTGAGTGCAGATAATATTTATGAATAACTGGCTCAGAGCCTTTTGAGGAGGTAATTACCTTTATCGACACAGAGAATAGCATAATACCAAGAGCAATTTAGTGAGCAAAACTGCCTTTCAGCGAGTTTCAAATAAGATTGCGATTTCAATGAACATCTATTTGGAGCATTAATGCAACGTGATATCAGAAGATTGAGCTTTCTGCTGTTGTGAGTGTGTCTTTCTTATCAGCTGCCGAAATATGTATGTGTCATGGTAAAATCATTATCTTATCAAATGATTATTTTGTTAAAGGGTATCTTGCTAAATGTAAATTTACCAGGTTCTCGATACCAGGTCGATTGTGCTTTTAAGATAAGCTGATCACGATTAGCCTACCCGATAATTATATCATAAAACGTTACCACAGTTACAAGTAGTCTTTATTTGTTGTTTGAATCGCTTATAAGTGATTAGTGAGTCAACATCGACCATGTTTGGCAGTGCCCGGACAAGAGGACCGTTGAGCACCGAAAGCTTTCTAAAGGTATATGTAACCCGCCAATACCCGTGAGATCAACATTTGCAACACGGATACCGTTATTATCTATCTTGTTACCATCTACGATTGATTCTATCTTGTTTGTAATATGTGTGTATCGCACAGAAGAACGTACTTCAGTTTGCCTATAAATTCCGGAGACAGATGGAACAGGTTTTGACCCCTTGTTTGGAGCGAAGATAACACACAATTTTGCACAAGCCTCCTCAGAGTTACACGTTCTAGTGTAATAGGCTCACCATTTAGTATTTTATTCCAATTGTAATGTATGAAGGTATCCAGTGAACGACCTGAATTTGGTCCATAGTTCTTCTTCAATTTGTTTAACGGCGGGCAACGATATTGGGGATCTTTCGGTAAAAATATCACTTTTCCATATCTTTAATTAAGGTGATAATGTCACAATAGTGTGTTCACTGAAAAATGAGAAATCTGGTATGATTTCAACTATATCAATTATTGTACTGTACTGTACTCCTTTGCTCTACGACAAGTGAATTCAATTGGTTTGAAGGTCATTTCATACAACAAATACTATAGGCGCATAAGGTGTACATGCATGAATCAAATTTATTTAAAAACACCTCAACGGTAAAACAAGCGTTACCAAAACAGAACACCCGAACCTTTAGATACAGTTTGTTAAACGAACAAGCTAAAAAATAAATAGCACGTGCGACATAACACGAACGATTAACCTTCTCAAACTTCATAGAGCTTATCTGTTCACCGCACAATAGTTCTAACACTCTGGAGGTGTTAATAGAACACAGGAGGTGCTTTATTGGTCCCTCTGGCTTCATATGAAGTGACTTTTTGCCACAAGAAGTGAACACATGTACATGTCGGCAAGCCTTTACTAATTTACCGAGCTTTTCCGCAACATTACCTTTACGACTCCATCGGAAATGTTATAGCTGATTTCTCAATAAACTCACTTTTATGGCTCTGCAGCGACGCTTTGTACGTCATGCATGACGTTCTTCAACAATTAATTATTTCGCAACACTGATTTCGTTTTTGAGCTTTCATTTTACATCTCACCACTGAATAAAAAGTAAAATATAAAACGAAAAATGAGTGGGCGAAATTTGTTATGCCGAATCATGGATAAAACATTACTGAAAGGACGTTTAGAATTGATGTCAGGGAAGTCATGGTTAGTAAGACCACCAGTGTTAAACTAAAAGTTATCTTAGACTTTAAGTTTAAGTGAATCAAATAAGGCAGAAATAATAGATTAGGTTTTTTTGAAAAATCGGTCACGCATGATAGTTTCTTTGTTGTCTTTACAATCAAAGTTATAGAATATTTATGACAATACTTAAAAGCAATATTTGCATCTTAAAAGATGTTAAAGGTACTCAAGTACATCAAAAGAAACTATTTTGTATCGAATAAAAACAACAGTAATTTCAGATTGGTGTGATTATTTAGACAGACCGTTTCACGGGTTGTATACAAAACTTCATTTTAATCGAGACAGCATGATGACAATGACAAACCAGACTTTTTTCTGGTAGGTGGGAAACGTATTGACCGAGGCGATGAAGTACAATAACGACATGGCAAGGTCGTTTTTTTTCGGAAATGCCAATCTTCCGTAAATTTTCAAAGCATCAGTTTATTCAAATTTATTATAACATAAGTCAATAATACAATACTTTTTGTTTTTTAATTGTGGGCAATGAAGTGATATTCATTCTGAAAAAAATTAATTTGAGTCACCAAAATCCGTCATTAAAGTTTACAGATTACTTGGCCTATATTCAGTTATCGTTGATATGCCAATATGTTAAAATCGTTACAGAAATCGTACCGTCATTTATGTTGATGATTCAAATAACGGAAACGATAAGGGAAAATGGTACATTATGAATTTACAGTTTGTCTATCTATATTTATCAGACTAAAAGAATAAGAATAAAACTTTAAACAATTTTAACAGAATAATATTGTAATGTCATGCTTTTCATGATAATTAAAAATTGCTTTTTGTTATTAAAACAAATAATAGGATAAATGGTTACCACGAGGGAAGGTTACAGAGAGAAATACATCAATATATGTTTCGTGTCAGAACATGAACTATGTGTTTGAGACCATTGATCCCGTGAAGAGAACCATTTGTCTGTGGTAGATTACACGCTTCAACTCAGGGTGGGAGTGACTGGTGAGATTGTTACTAGACATGCAACCATACAGACTCAGTCTAATCATTCAGATATCTGACTCTCTTGGTGCATGGCATTGTAACTAAAACTGTTGGCCTTTCAAACAACGTCTGTGAAAGATAGCATTAGTCACAAAACATGGCAATATGAGACACAGATTAGCGAGCTTAGGGTAACTGTAATTGAAATTTAACCGTATCTTTTAAAAATTATGATAAAAAAGACAGGTAATTAATACGAATGAGAACGTACTTTCTACTTCTCATTTCAGGCGTAAGTTGTTTTGGTAGATACAATCACCGTTTAACACAAATCCACAAAAAAATATAAATGCTTCTTTAAAAGGGTTAATTCATTCATCTGGAAGAAAGTATTGCATCACTTGTTTTCTGTATTTCTGACAACGATATGCTATACCAACGGAAACACGTGAGGGTTTAACGTTATATTTATTGGACCAAATGCTAAAAGCAGACATCTTGAGCGTCCTCTTCAGTCAAAAGAGACTTTGGATATTCATTTGTGTTCATGATATGGTCTAATTAAGTTTAAACTTCCGTTTTAAATTATCTATCCTTAAATCTATAATAATTTAGGAAATGGAGGGGCGTTTTATAATTTTAATATCATATCGGAATGTAAGGTATTCCGTTTTGGATCATATACCCATTTGTGCTAAATTTATATTCATTTTATCAATGATAATTCAATCAAATAAGACACACATATACCTCTAAGATGATCATTAATTTTCATACGTGCGTTAATATAAACAAAAAATTACAAATATTCGAAAATTTAAACCTTGCCCCATTTTCATGGAGACAGATAGGAATCTGTCGTATATAAAGTATATACCGGGACAGTGATTCGCTTATCTATGTCAGTGGTACAACAGTCTCGCACCGTCCATTACAACATCAGGGTGAAGCATATCATCTTTCTCTTATCATAACAGGGGTACAGTCGGGAACATAATGGCTTTATTACATATATCTAGTGTTACACCTTGACTGTGTCAGCCTGGTAAGTGATATGTGGGCGCTATCTATCGACACTGTAACCCCTCTTGGTGCCAGCTAATTCATAAAGGGGGATATAATGGCACCCTGGGGTTAAAATTATGCATATAAGAAAATTCCGGCCTTTTGTTGATTTTTTACTTACACCGGCGAAACATCTGCAAGGGAGATTATTTACTTATTTTTAACTTACTGTTGTCATATTTTTAACTTTCTGTTTATAGATGTACTTTGATTACGCTTTGAGCACGGCTTTTGAGTGTTATATATATTTGTTTATGTATGAGAGCCATTCCGTTATCTATTTTTGTTTATCTTGTGGAAACTCGAGACACTCCATTAAGGGGTTTTATAAATGCTGTAGAACATTATATTTTAAAATGTTCTTTTAAAAAATTAACATTTTCTAAAAATATTTATGATGATCAATCATCATAAACAAATAACGAGCATCATAAACAGTTAAAAAATTCGTTGTGAACACAATTGACAGCTTTGCGTGTAAATAATGTTCAAGTGGAAAGAAACAAGACACTTACTAAGCGAAATAAATGATGTCAATTGTGAAATTTGACAGACAGGAAATTAGTGGTATGCATAATTGATCAAGGACAGGACATGTCAGTTATCTACCTTGTAAATGACCTTGAACCTTGTCATGTCAGAGAAGGGAAATGATAAGGTATGCGATCATTTCAGAAAAATTGGTTAGCCAAAAGAAGCATTCAGAATTTTTTTATCAACGAGAAAAATTTATAACTTTTTCTAGTACCTTTAAGTAATATTCTAAAAAAACAAGCGTTCAAATTAGCTGCAAAGGATAGTCAGAAATTCTGCACTTTTTACTGATACCTTTACACCCAAGGCCAAAGTATTCACGTAACTTTTTTCAAAATTGCCCCAACGAGAAAACACAAATGCTTCACTCTAATCGACTAGTTCAAAGACGCATTTCATTTAATCAAAGCGCTGAAATAAACTTACCCTTGTATGGGACACACTGACATAATATCAACAATTAATTTTTAAAATAATTATGTGTTCTTATTCATAAACCGGCGATGTAGCTCAGTGGTAGAGTGTCCGCTCGTCACCCGAAAGACCGGGGTTCTATTCCCGGTCGCGTCATACCAAAATACGTTAAAAGGAGTTTTTGCTGCCTTGCTTTACACTCAGCATTGTAAAGGCAGAACAACGCATTAACTGACGCTGCACAGTGGCTGCCGGGTGCAGTTGCACAAAACAAATTTCCAATATGTACATGTACTGAGGACAATAAAAAAAAAAAAAAAATAATAAAATAATCAGAGAACCGATGCAATGTTTCAACAGATAGTCCTGGTGATGATCACCGACATACTTATAGCCTTATTACAGTAAGTATGTGTACACAGTTGGAAATTCTGCACCATACTAGAATATGGCCATACAAAACATCCATACAAATTACACCATGTCTAAAGCGATACACATATAGCCATTAAAACCACATAAGCATATACAGTTGTTGAAATATATGCGTAAATATATATCATATATCATAACTTCCCATTTATATTTAATCATATTTGAAATAAGTATACTTTAAAGTTAGTTCTAGCTTAAAAGATTTTCTCAATAACCAATTAACCATATGCTTAAAAGTGAAATTAATTAATCATAATTGAATCAACTTGTTAAACCATCAATCCAATCATAAAAGTAGAAAATCCAATTAACACGTGTTGATTATTATCACAGATTCAATACATTATAAAAATTAAATGACACCCGTTTACCTTTTCACGAAGGACTTATTACTTACAATAGATCACTTCTGTTTATAATGAGATCAAAGCCCTGTCAAAACGCCTCATTAAAACTGGCTTCGAGACATTGCCTTAGCACAATCAGAGTCGATATTCATTGTTTCCCGTGTCCCTGCTCGGCTACGCCTCAGCGGGCATCTACGCCCCATAGTGTTCTCTCGCTGGCGTATCTTAGTTTTATTAACTCCCGCCTGCTTGTAACAATACACTCATAAGTAGGAGCTCTACTTGAAGAAAATTCCGAGATGTTTCCGAGATTATTTTGATGTGAAACTAAATCCATAAAGCTAACGGAATTGTCTCCGACCTTGATTTGAAGGGTTTCTCGCTGAAGCGCGAAAATACGGGACAGTTTGCGTGTTAGAAGCGGATGGTGATATTTCCTCTTAATTACCGTTGTTATGGATACGCGCCGTGGCGTAAAGATATGGTTTGATCTGTATCTGTTAAGGTCTACCGCCTTTCGATATTGTGTGAACAAGAATATGGCAAAGTATTGAATCCTTGAAAATAGTTACAAAAGGTCAGATGTTAGAAATAGTTGTCGTCTAAAAGCATATCGACCTTGAACATTGTCTGTGAACACAGGCGCCAGATACTGAATATAGATGTACATGTATATCTATCAAAAGCTTTTGATATCAATCAATTATTATTTAAAGCCAGCATGGCCCTCTCTTTAAAGGGGCAGTAGCACGTTTTTTGATAATTATATATTTAATTTTTCACTGATAATTGTAAGGTATTGCTAAATGTATTATCTTGACAGTGTCAAAAATCTCTTTACACAAGCCAATCATCCATAGTCAGAGGACAAAGTATGAAGATTCATATAAAATCCATTGGCGGCCATTTTGTGTGAACACCTTAAATTCATTTTGTGTAAGAAAAAGGAATCGCATGGCTAAACCTTACGTTATATATTTGAATTATTACTGCTTTATTTAGTTTAAATACATTGTCTTTCAATTGAAACCATCATTTTTCATTTTCCTGACATCACCCTATTTTCCCCCTTAAAACGTGCTACTGCCCTTTTAAATGCCTACTAATATGATGCGACCATCCAAACGATTGCTTATTTGTTATGAACTAAACTAGCCAATGAAAACGTAATTGGTTTGTTTGAAAAAAGTTTTAATATCATTGCGATCAACAACTTCCAATAAAGTATAATGATCATCAATTTTATCATAATATTTATTCTTATAGGCTCACGTATTGACATTTACGAAATTTATAAGTTACAAAGCTTATTGCCGGATCAAGAAACTGAAGCGTTCGTATAATCTAAGTGTACGACCATTTTCACAGTTTTGGTGTATTTCACAACATGAAGATGATAAAATACTGTTCGATAACAGGAAAAAAAGGTAGTAAAAATTATTTCAGTTATTTTTGTCAAGCTGCGAACCAAACAAATATTTGTCTTTGGTCATATTTACAAGTATCTGTGTTTTAAATTACTATTATGAAAAATATTACCATTAATATTATAATATGTTTTATCTTATACACTAACACATGCACGTATAATTTTTAAACCGGTTGAGTTGTTCCATATATTTGGGTAGGTTATCAACATATCTTGGGTGGCTTTTTTTCTAATTTCTGATTACGTTTGAACGACATTTTATTAGCTGTTGTTTTGAATAGTTGCTATTTATACATATTTTATCATATGAATGATTATCATACACAAATATGTTTTTAACGTTGTACTCTCAAACTGACAAGTACAGGAGATTAGAAATCAGTCAAAGAATACTTTTAAGTTTTTTGTTTTTCTTTTACTGAAATGTATTTTAAAAATATTTTTTCAAACAATTATTTGTATAAACTTACTGCTTATAGCCATATGAGACATATGAGATATAAAATCAATAAATGAGCCTTATTCTTCACACCTTCACATAAAATTGGTGGAGGTCAGGTTGCTGTTATTTTTTTGTTTTTATCCCTGCTAACATTTAACAGAGATATTTTAAACCAGACAGCAAAATCAAATCAAATTCATCAAATGCCTTTCAGATATTTAATAAATCGAATAAAAATCTTAGCATTTTACCTCAGCGTTATTTAATAATTCTTCCTAATTTGTTAACTGTTCATGATCCCTCAAAGTCCTTCATCGAAATTTTGCATTGCAATTCTACACCATATTATACACTTATAGACAAATGATGAGGTCAATATCGTTGTTTATAAGACTCGAGGAAAACAATATTGATCCTATGTAGATCATGAAAGTTCCGCCCTGATCCTGGTAAGTCCAATACTGAGTCTTGAAATAAATTCTGAAAGAAGCGTTAGTAAAATACCCAGTAATAATCAGCACAACGAAGCTTGAGTATTCATGGAAAAAAAATCGAAAATGATCTTTGGCGATATTTTTGGCATTCTAGATTTCAATTGAAGCTAACATTCGAAATATCATCTGACAAGCATGTTTCTCAACTTCGATTCTGACAGACTTAGTACATATTAATTAAAAAGACGAAATAACAGGTGAAAGAATTGAGTTATTATGTCACTATGATTGGTACGTTTCTGATGCAAATAATTAAATAAATTTGAACTGTAATCTCAAAATGATCAAGAAAATGAAACGATTTCAGGGGGAAATGTACGCATCATATATCCTTTGCTAGTAATATCGTCATCGATATGGAAATTGCATGAGTTAAAAGATACAAGGCCCATTCGTTTTCTATTTCTTTGCAGTACTTACGCGTGTAGTATTTATCTAATACGAGTTACGGCTATGATTGTGAATTGCATAGCTGTATTGGTAAAGCACATTAAAGGGGCAGTAGCACGTTTTTTGATAATTTTATATTTAAAATATTTCACTGATAACTGTAAGTTATTGCTAAATGTATTATATTGACAGTATCACCAATCTCATTACACAAGCCAATCATCCACAGTCAGAGGACAAAGTATGAAGATTCACATAAAATCCATTGGCGGCCATTTTGTGTGAACACCTTTAATTCATTTTGTGTAAGAAAAAGGAATCGCATGGCTAAACTTTACTTTATATACTATATTTGAATTATGACTGCTCCATTGAAAACAATTTTTTTTACGAGTAAAATTGACACTTTAAATACATCTACATGACAAATTCACATTCGTTTGAAAAAAAAATGGTTATCTTAATATATTTTAGAAATATACCGGTCAAATAATACAAAAAGAAACGATTAAAGCCTTTATTATAACAAGCAGTCTCTAATTTTGTTGGTATTTCATTGTCAACACAAGCTAATTGTATTTTAAATTAAGAGTATCTACATGTATTTTAAACAATGATTTGAAATTCTGCTTTGAATATACGTGTCACCCAACCCACATTAGATAAAAGAAAAAAACTACTTACGAATATGTGAAAAAGGTGTATTATCAATAAAACACAATAATGTGAAAGGGTACTTAACAATATACATATGTGCCAATGAGAACACAATAAATGTTGTTTGAAAATGTTTTTAGTGTGATTTATCTATTAGTTGTTTTTGTTCATCTGTTAGTGTATCCATAACTGTTTCTCTGTATTTTGACGAACGAGCATGAAATTGATTTTTTTGTTTTAGATTAATTGAAACATCTGTTTTTGAGCATTAATAGGCTATGTGTTTTGCACAATACATGTTCAATTACTACATTTGCAATGTATGACAACATAAAAGTTCTGTTTGATTTGTACATATGTAAAGTATGTCGTTAACGTGAATCATAATGGCGATAGTAGTCAACCTTTTTAAAATATGTATGCATATAAATTGTATTGGAAGCTTTTATTGAAACGTATGTATTTTTATGATAAACGAATAAATGTTAAAATTTCACACGTGTACAATCGCTTTTATCGTGAAAAAGTTATTTATATAAATTGACCAAAACTTGTTGAAAGCCAATGCAAGTTTCGTCCTAAAACGTAATATGTTAGATCTGTTTTGTAGATGATCTATGTTTCAACGGTCGTTGGAACAAACACCCAGTATACATTAGACCAATATGCTGAGACCTTGTGCAAATCTATGTTAGTAGACGTTTTGTCTTGTTTCAAAGAAGTACAATTGCAAATGGTCAATACAAGAAATAATTGAAAAAGATGATAAATACGTATCCATGTATCACATAATATTATGAATTTAAAGATGCTCCATTGTACTTATCAATAGAAACACATAAGGTCGAAAGTATTAAATCGTTTTTTCCATCACGTTTTAAACAAAAATGAAATCCCACAAAATAACCTTATCAAAACCAATAACAAGCGTTTCAGAAACGTTTAAATGAATCCAAGAGAGTTTGGTATATACTATATATAGGTTTATATAGGTTTTATGTAACAAAATTATTTTGATGTGAATATTTCAATTTATCTAACTAGATGTTAACGAAACACGCCTAGCGATGTAGCTCAGCTGATAGTGTCGCTCACAACTAATCTAATCCGAGTTCGATTCCCGACCCCGTCATACCAGAGGGGTGAACTGATTCCATTTGTTGCTGTGTTGTGTATCTTTATATTGTTCAAAGACTTCAAAACAGTGAATATACAAAATCATTACCCTTGTGTTATCATTAAAGTAGACAATTTGCCAAATATCAGCTAAATGTGAAAAATTATTTAGGCATTTTTGTCGCAAAAATATGAGACATGATAATTTACATGAAGCCTGTATATACGAAGCTGTTCGGTATTAGTATATTTGTTGAAACTAAAGTTTACCTAGTCTCAAAGTGCTGCTGTTTAAATCTGATAGAAGTTTTCTTAATTCAGAATTTTACAAGTCCTACAAGGCACTTGATTGTTTTTATCAGTCCCAAACGCATAAACTGCATTCGCACTGAAGTAATAATTATGTTATTGTAACGTTAACTCCTTCATCTTAATCATCAAACTGTGTACTTTTGCTACATTACGCAACATAATTGATGTATATTTCGTTTTTTATAAGTTTTCAAAAGCCAAATATTGACTTTTTGTTAAGTATGTTTTCATGCCTTTTCATATGGCTTTATTTTATATAATACTTAACCAATGGCGGTATAACAATCTATATTCGTTCGAGATCTAAAAGATTATGTGTCTGTATCTCAGTACTCACATGTGACACAACCTTTTACGATACTGCCGTTCACACGAACTGATGCTTCTTGGTTATTGAGTAAAAGAATTGATATTGAATCGTATTTATCTAAAAATTAACGCACAAAAAGCAGGACTCGAGGTTAAGAACTCCTTTATTGTGAAGGTACAGAGAGGATGTATTAAGACTATCACCACCTAATGATAAACATAGCAAAAAGTCAAAAAGTCGAAATTCAACTTCACGATGTAACAGTAGCCTATCACCTCAGTATGTGTGGACGTAATAAAACAAGTCTTTGGAATAATGGTATACAAAAAGGATAAATCCTTGTGTGACAAATGTGATCTTAATGTTAAACAAGATGAATTTAATTTTCCACTTGTGTGTCCTTTCTATTTTCTGTTAATAGACAATTGATATACCAATTATTATCATACTCAATGGTTTAAAACACCAAACGTACATTTATTGATGGCTGTTGCAATATTTCTCAAACACAACCTGCCAGTGTAAATCAAAATTTGTAATATCATTGTCCATTTTCGAACTATCATTTAAATGATTGTACTCTTGGCGATAAAGTCTTCAATACTGAATAAACTTCTTCTTCTTCTTTGTTCAACAGCTCGTTCTTCTTTGAAATTATGGCGTGATTAATAGATTAGCATTCTTTAAGTTATTTGTTATACAACGAAGCTGCTTTCTTTATACTGGAGACTATTAACATACTTCAATAACTAGTCAGACAATATGAAAATGATTTGTCGTTATGACAATCGTATTAAAATATGATCTATCTGCTACACTTCGCTATAATCTTCGTAACGAAGTGAAGAAATTATGATGTCATTTTAACGAGATTGCCGTTATGATGTTATATCTTGAAAACATGCTGAGCATGATTTGTTAAATGTTTTCAAATTGTTCAGTTTAATGCCAATGTAGATACAAACTTCCTTTTTATATATTGGTCTCACCTTTATGGTCAAACCAGAACACAACAAAGATATTGAACCTTCACGACATCACGACTGTACAGGATTTCTATGAGAACCTCGGGACTCAGCCACTAATTACAGGTATACGGTCCTCATTGGTCGTGGTCAAGTCGTCTATATGGTTATACTTGTTACATGTCTCTATACCTCGACAGATGGTCTTATTAAATTTTATTTGACAAAATAATTTTGAAAACTAGTGTAATTACTTTAACGAGGAGGTTCGGTTTTTTTAAAACACGCATAATGTGAAGCCATAAAACTGAGATATCAAGTTTCATCTGAGGTAGGTCTTCCGAGCTATTGTTACGAAATGTCCACACCCGCCCATTTGGCCGGAATTGCAGGCCAATAGGGCTTACCGGCACCTGGCTAGCCCAGGGCAGCGGAAAAATAGCCCTTGTTGACAGCGTGCAATCCTCTTTTCAACTTACTTAACATCAAAGTTGCTACTGAAATCCTTCCGCGATACAGACCAAAGAAAGACTTTCGTTTACAATTGTCTGGCCAGGAAAATGACCGGTCTGCGCGGACGTGTAATTAATTTGACATCCAACACCAGAATTACGACTGACCAGCGCAAAATGCAAGTCGTGTGTCCGAGGAGGAACCAGTAGCTACTCACGTGTTACTCTACATCCGTACAAGAGTTGTCTTCCGACAGCTGGCTGTTACGATCCTAATCTTCCGGATTTGAAAGAGCTTTAAAGCTTGAAATACTTATTCATTGAATGCTGACTTTGGGAAGAAGTGTGTTCTAATGTTTGAGAGCGCCCCAGGTAAAGGACGCTGGTTTAACAACATAAGAATAAGGGGAGCTTGCGACTGGTCATTATCATTATGTTATTTGTTCTTGATGTCATATCATTGTATTAACATCGTTACTTGTATTTCTCCAACTCAATGAGGGAGTGTCGCTGTGTCACTTGTCCGGACAGTTCGTGACCTTAGGCCATCAGTAACTGACCAAGTTATCTCGTTTTTTATCGCGAGATCTTGAAAGGAAAATTTCCGCCTGTTTTCATCACCAAGAACTACAAACGAATATAACAAAAGACAATCTTGTTCCGACAATCTGTTATCGCGTCCTTTCGAGTTTTGAAATAAAGAAATCTGTTGTATATTTTTTTGGTGATTTATGAAACAGTGGACTGCACGTGTTCTTTTGTTCTTTACCTAACTGTATGTTCTGCTTCGAGTTGGGTTCATATGAAAAATATTGAATCACACTTGCGACAAATCTTAGTACTGAAACTTTAAAAAACATGTTTTATACAGGATAATTAAGAAGTTACAAAAATAAACTAATCATAGAACCATATTAATTACATCATAATTAATTTTATAAATTTCTTTCATCTGATTTTAATAGATTCAAAACATATGGTCTCAGCTTTCAGAGATACTCAAATAGCGTGTAAGACCCAAAAAAGGGATACTACATTTTCCATGACAGGGCCGCCCTAATTATATACCGAGTTAATAAGATTGAAAAAAGATGGAGACGTCATTATGAAAAAAATAGAAATATGAATGAAAGATTCAGATAAGCGTTCCGATTGCATCTATATTCATCCACGCTTCACCAATTAGAGCCCGATCAGATACATGAGGATGTTTTATAAGGAAAGGGTTTGGACAATTATGTGAGTTATTCCACCATAACTAGTAGCAATGAAAGAACACCGTGTACACTAGACTGGAGACTAAGCGTTCACTTGGCAGAGAGGCTTTGTGATTCAGTCTACTAAAGGGACGGGTTTCATTTGATTATTACGATGCATGATAACACGGCAATTCATAGCAAATATGAACTAATAGATGTTATCTCTTGATAGTTATGCTTGTATGCCATTGTTACAAATCGTCAGTACATTGTTGGTGGATATTGCTAGAATCAATTGTGCGTGACTTTACAAAATGTTTTACAAGAGATATTTTCTATTCCAATTTTGCAAATAAAATTGAAAATATTAAATAGAAGTTTTTTTTAATCCAATTCTATATTTCTGATATAAAAGCGAAATGCAGATTAGAAAAATAACTTAACAAAATCATTTCAAAATACGAAAGAAGTATTATTGTTCATATCTAACACGATAATGCAGAAAAATATCAATCAAAGTGGACATAGATTCTTTTGGTATCCCCGTTTTCATGATCGAAGTTCTTTTTAAAAATATTTTCATTTTATCAAAATGTGAGTTTGCCTTTTTAATTTGTTCAATGTTTGCGTTGGTTATTTGGTTAATTTAACCTTTGTGCGTGGAAATACTGGTCTCTCATTGTTCAAATTCAACTTTAATTACAAAACTAATCCGAAACGCCGAGGTGTGTTGGTTATATTTACAAATAGCCAAAACATAAATTCATTGTCTACCTTACATACAAGATGTTCGGTTATCCGTCATGTTTCTTTCACAGATCCACTCCGTGAGTTACTGGAAAGTAACGTTTAAAAGCCAACCGACAGACAGACAGATATTTCATTAAAATCTTAACCTATTTAAAAATAAAAAAATATATACAAACAAAATAAAACATAGTTAAGAGCCACCCATGAAGGGTTATGAGAGACTATACGTACAACTTCTGCATAAAACTGATTTCCGTCTTTCTAAAATAAGTCTGCAGGTTTTGGCAACAATGTAAGCGATCCCTGGACAAGACATGATGAATTTAGATTTGTCAATATCATTAAGATACATAAAACCTGGCCATATTTCATCACATTTCGATAAAAGTCACAGTCTGATTAAAATCGACTGTGATTCTGCAAACTTCTGGGTTTGAACTTTAACCAGCCCTGCTTTCCTCTCATTCGAGGATGTTCTGGCTGGCCCCGATAGAGACAATATTTTTGATATTTAAGTCCTCTGAGCACGGTCGATTTTAATCAGACTGATAAAAGTCCTTGCCTTTGGTCTGTATAACAGGGACAATGAAATATAACATGACATTCGTCTTCAACAGCGTTAAAACAATCATAACAAACTTATTGTATAAGGCATTTATGAAGGTTTGAAGTGGTGTTTATCATCTGGACAATGACGCGTGTCAATCAGTCAAAAAAACTTTCAGAAACTTATCAAACGCAGACGGAATGACAGTTAGGCCTACGAGTTTATACTGTTTGATAGGTAACATAACTATCAATGTGTATTGGAGGTGTTAATTTGGATTCGGCGAAAATATGTGACAATGATTAGAATTTGATTTTAAATAAGTGTTAATCATATAATTGCCATTTGGGGATGAATATGTGAGATATATTTAATTTATCTTGTTAAATAATTATGCCATTACGTAAGAACCAAAGCAAAAAAAATATACAATGAAATCACGGATTCGCTCTTTCACTGGTGATTCAACAGAATATAACTCAGGAATGTGAGATGAAGAAGAAACTCGTTTGGATACTTACTGTCATATAATAAGGTATTAATTCGATAAGCATTTATATAATGTACAATTGATGAAGAATTCAAAGCATTCTCTGAGCGGCAATTTGAGAGGTTGGAAGAAAAATTTTGACACGTATTTATAGATTTATTTATTACATTGATACAAAGATATACAAAATTGTTATCAATGAATAATTTTCCTTTTTAAAATAAAATAATAGAAGTTAGTGGCAGCCATTTTTCAACGGTGTGGACTATGTTTTATGCAGTGATAGAAATTTTCAGCTGATCAGCTGCATTCAGCTGTTTTCGGTTGGTCCTGACTATCTTTATTCATAAATTACCACCCTAGAAGATTTATTCCATGCATTTCAGCTGTTTTTACAAAAAACAGCTTTCCATCACTGTTTATGCGAATAATGATCTCGTCGATATCCTTTTGTAAAACTTTTATACTTATATATTCATTTCACTAAAGCGTGAATATTAAAGAAGGAGTATATTCGTACAATTCATCGCTGTCATCAAGTTAGCTCCTTACAGTTAACGGTCGTCAGAATTTTGTATAAATTAATCAAAAACATTCTCAGTTACAAAACGTTAGAATCGAGACGAGCATGTATTCTGTAGATCGTTTCAGGTACAAGATTGTCCCAACCACACTCAAAGCATCATTAACTACACCATCAAAGCCCAGGGAGGCGCGCGATAAGCATATCGTTTATAAGGAATGTAGGGTTTATTCTCCTGTAAGGCGCAATTAGTGCAAGCTGTTACCCGCAATGTGGTCGAAAAGCTGTAATTTGTCGCTATGGGAAATTAATAAGATAATTAATCTATGGACAATATGAGCGAGTAAATACAATCGGCTTTATGTAATCGGAAACATGTAAGAACCCCCCTCTTTCAGCACATGCGATGTCCTGGTCAATACTAAACGACGGGACGTGCTTTGAAATGTTTTCCCTCTAGCACATAACTGCAACTTAAAGCATAATTAAAACCAAAGCCGTTAGGTTGTGGTAACACGTGTGTACGGTTATCGATGCAATTTGTTAGCATAGCCTCAATATAATAGTCCTAGAGAAATTTAGCGCCGGTGATAGGATTTTTTTTTAAAAATTAATTTTTAAATTTTTATTTTTTTAGTCGAAAGGTATACGCTAACATGCATAAAGTCTGTGAACACTATTTTATCAGAGCTTATGGTAAACAATACGAATTATTTTTTCTCTTCACATATTAAAAGTGTGATGGATTTGTGATTTTATCAATCTATTTTTTTAAAAATGTCTATACAAAACGAAACCGCGTCATAAAACCTTTCACCAGGTTGCTCAATGTGTTGCACTTTGTTTTTACTTTACAAACCGCTTTTCTTTGACAGCGATGGATAAATAGGCAGGTTATGTAATAGGGCTAATCGTGAGTGAATGGAGGTGTCACAATGGTACTACACCATTGCATTTTATGCATCCTTGCTCTCTGGGATACTCACAATTTATAACACTTTTCGACATGAGTTCTTTGTGTTAAAAGGGGCAGTAGCACGTTTTTTGATAATTTTATATTTTAAATATTTTACTTATAATTGTACGTTAATGCTAAATGAATTATATTAACATTGTCAACAATCTTATTATTACAAATTATGAGGATTCACATAAAATCAACTGGCGGTCATTTTTTGTGAACACCTTTAATTCTTTTTGTGTAAGAAAAAGGAGTCGCATGGCTTAACTTTGCGTTATATTGTTGAATTATTACTGCTACATTTAGTTTGAATACATTGTCTTTCAATTGAAACCATTCATTTTCATTTTCCTGACATCACCTTATATTCCCCCTAAAAAGGTGTTACTGCCCCTTTGAGGCAAACGTTTGGACAATTTATGAAAGCAATAAACCCATTACCAACTCTGTCGTTGTTTTCTTAAGAAACATTTTTTTAAGAAACTGCTTGTTAAGAATTAAAATTGTATCTAGACATCTTATTATTGAAATTATAATCACTCGATGAACAAACAAATCTTTTGTTTTGAAAGTATCATTTTGCGTCCGTTTGGTGCCTCATTGGGGCACGCCATTGCAGGATTCAAACCCATACTCTAAGAGGGTAACTGTCGTCACGAATGAACAATGCAACCCGTTTTCAATTCACAATAATGTTCAAAATCACCAAGGCCACTTTACCAATAAAAGTATATATCGCTTCGGGTACTGCATCGAGATGATTTAATTACGGGGTTAGCACCAACACATTCCGCGTCATTCATAGCATAAACCACAAGCTGCAATTTGGCAGCAGACCATTATACCATAGTTTTATAAGAACTTTTTTGTCGGAATACGAGACATGTTTATTGAGGTATTCAAACCAACAACTAATATCAAACACCTAACGTACATCATATTCCTGCGCAAAGCATAAAACGCCAATTTCCGAACTGTCAATTTCATGCCTTGCTGCAGACCCTTGCATCTCCTGTGCTGATATCAGGCAATTATTAGCAACTTCCAGTTACTTTTTGATTGGACTATCGCTTTCTCTCATAATAGGCAAGAGAGCAAGCACAGAAATTTCAAGGGTCTGCAGCAAGGCATAAAACTGACATATCGGAAACTGGCGTTTTATGCTTTGCGTAGAAAGATGCATGTACATAAGCATGAACAATTCAAGTCTTTACGGAGTGTAGTGAGCCTCTCTTCTGATTCTCTCGTTGAGAAGGGATCCCTGAAGCAAAAGGTTAACTTACAGGCAGTATGATTTAGAATGTATATTATTATATAAAATTTACACTTTCAGCATCAAATATTAAATAAAGTAAAATATATTTGCTTCAGAGAGTAAAACTTTATATTTTAACTGTCACATATCAAGCGAAAACTCCATGCGTATAAGGAATTGGAAATAGGGAACTTGGGAGGTTTACTTTAGACCTGTATTGTATATCAAATAAATTTCCTTGAAATTAAAATCAAACAAATATCCCAAATTCACATTTTAAGATGATTGTTTTGTTGTATTTTTATTCTAGTTTTTATAAATTCGAATAAAAACCATTTAAATTAAAGACAAAGGGATTAATTAAAGGGAGAGCAGTGCAGTAGCTCATAGAAGCCGAATTGCGCCATGAAAATGGGAAAAATCCTAAGGATGAACTCCAATAATAACAGTGGTGAAGATTGGTCAAGTTGGTTCAGGCTTATGCTCCTTAAAATGACAACGTCAAAACTGTTGCCATGGAAACCAAAATATGTATAATTGAAAAGAAATTGAAACCACGAAAAAGCACATCTACGTGATATGAAGAGGACGTTACCTTTTTTGGTGAAGATTGGTAAAGTAGTTTCAGAGTTATGCTCCGGAAACTATTCCTTCTCTTTAAAAGGAAAAGTCAAAACTGTTGCCATGGAATTTCAAA
Organism: Steromphala cineraria; assembly: GCA_916613615.1. Taxonomy (NCBI): domain Eukaryota; kingdom Metazoa; phylum Mollusca; class Gastropoda; order Trochida; family Trochidae; genus Steromphala; species Steromphala cineraria. Next base: position 44,295,955 of record OU744736.1, on the reverse strand, counting down.
AAATGTATATTTGAAAAGAGATTGACAGTATTTGACACCCCAAAACGCGCATCTACATGATATGAAGAGGACGTTTACTTAATTTGGCGAATATTGGTCAAGAAGTTTCAGAGTTATGCTCTGGAAAGGAATGGGAACGCGGACGAGGACGCGGACGGGAACTCAGCCAAAACCAATCTTCGAGGGGAGACATATTTAGTTTGCTTTGTAGTGAGTTGGCATTATCGTTCCAGGCGTACTAGAGTGCATTTGTTTCCACAGCGTAGTATTTTAAAATTATTTTGCTCATGTTTTAGATGAAAACTACATTTTCATTACATATTGAAAAAGACAATCGAAGAAATGCAACGAAAAGAAGTTTCAAAAAGGTACATCCGATATCAGCAGGATTTAACATAAGTCTCTAGATGGAATGTAAAGATTCTTGGACAGTAGGTTTCCATATACATACACCATCTAAAAGATCTTTGAATATTTTAATTAATTTGTAAGTGCCTTTTACTTTTACCTGTATTACTCCTGAAATAAGTATGGTAACCTTGCGTACGTTTTGATTTGCATAAATAATGGAATGAAGCCAAACAGTCATAATTAATACACTAATTAAAGAATATGTAACTTGTTAATTAAGCTAGATTTGTAAATTGCATTTTTGTGTGAAAAAAAACTTTTCAGAAATACTTATTTATCATATTTAGCTAAAAGTCTTTGATTTTGAAAGAAAGAAGTTATCGAAAAGAACATTGTTTTTCTTTTGTATGTAACTTCTTAAAGGGTCAGTAGCACGTTTTAGGGGGAATATAAGGTGATGTCAGGAAATTGAAAATAAATGGTTTCAATTGAAATACATGTATTTAAACTAAATGAAACAGTAATAAACCAAATATATTATGTAAATTTCAGCCATGCGAATCGTTTTTCTTACAAAAATTAAATAAAAGGTGTTCACACAAAAATGGCCGCCAATGGACTTCATGTGAATCTTTATAATTTGTTCTCTGACTCTGGATGATTGGCTTGTGTAATGAGACTTTGGACACTATCAAAATACTACATCTAGCATTTACGCACAATTTTAAGTGAAAAATTGAAAATATGAAATTTTCAAAAAACGTGCCACTGCCCCTTTAATGTCCATCAAAGACTTGAATCATAAGGTACATAATTTGGTCTTTCTATCGGACAAACGTAAACAGCTAAAAGATGTGTGAGAAGACACAAGGAAGTGCGAATATAGTTAACATTTACATCGTTAACTTTTTTAAAGGGACAGACCTATCGGTGTACTTTTTGTGGAAACAAAATTCAGATGTACTGTCTTGTTTATACTAATATATGATTATTTATATTAGTGGGGGTAACATTTAGTAGTAGATTTAAAAAATTCATAGAATTTGAATAGAATGAATCACTGCGTCCTCTTGAATTTCGTTTCCACAAAAATACCCCACAGAACTGACCCTTTAACGTTAGCTTATAATAATAAGGGATACATGTGTTAACTTTACTAACGTCTAATATACAACTTTGTTAAACCAATATGATTTGTTGTGAAGGTTATCATTTATTCAGTATTGTGGTTACTTGTTGCTTAGGCCATAAATCCAACATTCACTCTTAACTAAAACCACATCTGTCAGTTTGACAACTTAAGCTTTTAAAACAGTTTTTACTTCAGAAGTTTTATTGCAAGAACATATAAATTAAATATAGAAGATAATAGCTGTCATAGAAAGGTCCTTTTATTGATAGGTCCACAAGAATGTCGACTATTGGAATCAGAAAACTCCAATTTCGCCGAATGTTGCTTTACTTAAGAAACCCGGCCAGTTTTAATATGATTCCGTTGACACATTGAATAAATGTAATAGGCGGTATAGTAGTGGGGCGATCTAATGAACCGACTAGGCTTAGCCCTCGGCTAATAAACCCCTTCAAATCAATATGTCCGCACCATAAATATTTTCTTGTTTCAATTTGAAATAACTTCCCGGGAATAAATTAAGGTCAATGGATGATAACGCGTGTAGAGCTACTTCAAGATTCCATCCCCTTCAATACATATTGATCGCTTCGTGCGAGACGTTGTTTTAAGCGCACGTGCTATCGTCTCGTTAGTAACCGCGGAAATGTACGAGCATCTGAAATTGACAAGGGTCTTTCTGTTCCAGGAATGTCGATTTCAGAGATCCAGTAGTCATCATTATCTTTTATGACGGTACAAGCTGACGCGGCGAGTCTTCAAGAGGATAAAGCATATTCTATCCTTCCCCGTCATGTATTTATGCATGGGGTGCTGACCTTATATTTGCCGTGAAATCGTCCGCCGGTTTGGCTTCAATATCGAATTGTCCGTCATCAGTTAGAGATTAACTGTGAGCGCTCGCTCTGTACGGCATTTAACCCCAAGGCAAGAAGTCCGAGATTCGCAGCTGGTTGTATGCAAATTCTGCATCGGAGAAGCGGAGTGGAAATTTAATAAAGGATCATCAGACCTGTGATAAAAGAGCCGTTAAGAAAATTAACTTCTTTATTAGGGCCATTGTAACGATCGGCGAGTGTTTATGACGCGACAAGAGCCGATATTGTCTAAATGACTTCCAAATTGGCGAAATGACACCAAAATCAATCACAGATTTCTCCCCTCCTTTCCGCCATCCAATATCGCCAGTCTCGCGCCTGACACGGGCATTACTAAATAACGGATTGGATACTAAACGAAACGAGAGGATGTCGATAAAAGGAAATTGTCTCAATTGAGGTCCGCTTGTTACCATTTGTTCGGTAATTTCCCCCGACTATCAGACGATGATGTTCTCTCATAGCTTGATTTGAAGCCAATATTGGCCCGGAAAGATTAATAGAATTTCTCATATAGTTCGGTATCCGTTATATTGGCTTATAGGAAACGCTCTTTGCTTGTTGAAATAACCCTGGTTTGAATAACAAAAACTGGCTCTAGTCTTGCTACACTAATTAAATCTGCTGCAAGATTGAGCTGACGTTACATTTAGTTTAACTCTGCATTTAATTTGAGGTGCAATTCCAAGAGTTGCCTTTAATAAATCGAGTTAGGGAGTGATGCCGATTTCTTTATCCAGCGGAAACGGTGTCGGACACTTGACGGATGTGTTCACACTGGCGGCTTTTATTGTTTAAGTGGATTTAATAACAGTTAAATGAAAATCTGACTAACTTCTTCTTCAAAAATGAAAGCAGTTTGATGAGAAAATTTATGATGTCATTATTCATTTATTTTTGTTCGTGGGAATAACAAATAAACATTGTTAATATTTTAATTGATGTTATAAATTTCGATTATTGAGATATCTTGTGTATAATTTTGCCACTATACATAGTATTTTAAGATATATACTGGCCAAAATCAATGAGTGATAGATGCAATTTTGGATATTGTTATATATTTTTTTGGATCAATAATTAGAATTAGATATGGCATTATTATTTTCAGAGGACATGCACCAACGGAATGGACAGAACGTTTCTTATTTGACGACGATATTTTGTCAATTATTAAAACAATATATTCATTTTACTGAAATGCGAGTGAATTATTAATTATTTAGATATTAAATTCATCTATAAAATATCAAGATAAACATCAATTCTCTTAAAGAGTATCTTTATTGCTACAAAACTCTACTTATTTGAAGAAATTGTATTGAAGAAAAATATGATATTTTTTTAATTAGATTTGATAATATGAATACTTCATAACATAAATAACATAATTGATTATCACATTTCTTTCTAATTTATTGCTTTTTAGAAAACATGTATTTTTGCCATATTCAATTAAAACGTTGAATTAAAACATATACAGGTTTAATTCATTGAACGAAAAACATACGACGAAAAGATATAACTTCGATGTAAAGATAAGTAAAGGTGGCGAAACATACGTTTTAATGGTTTATACTTCCTTTGAATTTATGGTGAACAGAATTCCCACGCCTCGCAGAAACTTAAGAAACACCTGGCTGATCAAATCTGTATTATCTTTAATCGGCGTCTTTGATGTCGTGTGATTACAGGTAAGGAAAGATGCTTCAAGGTGCAATGTTTCTCTTGAACCAGTCCATTACAGTAAATAAAGGATCATCAACGTTTAGTACATATCGGGACATAATTACATGATGTGTCAAGTATATTGGCCAAGTTTTAATTGAAAGTATAAACATGTTTAGCAATTTCCTGTTTGAAGACCAAACCTTGGGAAAACTGTCACTTTAAAGTTTGTTTTGTCGATAAATTAGTGAAAAGCGTCTATATAATGTTCAATGAAAGAGGAAACTAATTCTGTGTATTTATCATATATTAAGTTTGGGTATAGGACTTTCTCTCGAAATGTATTGATGTAATTTTAGTTGGAAATGTTTGAAGACATTTTAAAAAGATAATGAGAATTGCCACACACAAAAAGATGGATATACATTTAGATTTGCCTTTTAACTTTTTCGATTTCGATGCCTTTAATAAATAATCGGTCTTTTTGCATATATTTTCTGTAATTGGTGAAAAAAATTTCCTTAAGAGTTAGAAACTACCAAGTCCGGCGACATACGTACATCTTTGAGGCGGTATTTAGTTTAACTTTGTTCAGACATGAAATCTGACATAAAAAGGGGATATATTAAACATGATCCAAAGGTGTTGATGCATCGACAACATTAAATCAGTTTTCAAAGGAGTATTGCCTCATACATACTAGTATATAAATATATTGCAATCCTATTTCTGGTTTGATGGCTTATATTGAACTTAGACTTCTGTAGTTAGTTGACTTAAGATCAGTTTTGGAAGAAGTAAATTTTTCAAGAGAATCTATAGTGTAATTCTTGAGCTGTTAGCGAGCTCCCTTTTTATATACCACTGAACAAAAATAATTGTGACTGTCATCTTGCTAGGTGTCCACCTATTTCAACTTATTCATCACTTTGTGTTCAAAACGTGTGATTTTTTAACGATGGAGAAACTTATTCATGGATTTGTGAGACACTGTTTTTTTAATCCATAGTATTTATGGTATATTATATAATATATGTAATTTGCCTAAACATTTTATCTTATTGAGGAAATACGAACACATGATTTTACATAGACATTTATGAATATTTGTTTAGCTGCGGTACAACTCTTACCACCTGAATGTTGATGTATTTATGTACAGTTTAACTGTTCTTATCAGCGAAAACCTCGCTAAGTTGGAAAATGAAATATTTTATTTAATTATGAATTTAAATGATTTTTATAATTAGCCACCTTGACATGTTTATGAAATTTTCTGTAATCTTGTGTAAACAAGCGTTTTTATTTTCGAGAAATAAAAATTTAATTGAATTGTTGAATACCATGCACATGTCACTTTCAAATTGTATATTGATTTTATCTGTTCCGTTGTTTTGAATTTTATTCATATTTTTAACTGGATTAAAACAGAATTAAAATTTTAATTTCAGTGTTTTGTGAAAAAGAGGATTTATAGCATATATAGTGTTAAGAAAACCTAATTTTTTTAAAATAGAAATTTTCCGTCAATTATGTATCAGATGTCACTCACTATAACACAATAACAGCTGGTCTCGTGTTTGATGTTAAATATGTTTGTCTTTTAAGTTAATGAATTAATTGGACTATTTTAAAATTGTTTCACATGTGTCTTATAAATCAATGCAATCTTCGGTTAATACTTTTTGTTTCTAAAATCATCAATCAATTAAAACGATTATATCTAGCATTATAAACGATCGTAGTCCACCACTGTCAATCACATTTTTGAAATTGAAATATGTTGTTAATTTTCTATGTTTCTAGTTAATGTCATAATGTTTTAGGTGACGCATATGCACTTATGCCTTTACTTATTCTTATGGTTATGGTTATGCTTTTGCTTTCGCTTAAATAAATGCTTATCCTTACGCTTTTGATTTTGCATTTGTCTTTACATTTGCATTTGTATTTGTATTCGCATATGCTTGGTTATGTGCTTTTGCTTTCGCTTATATTAAAGGGGCAGTAGCACGTTTTTAGGGGGAATATGAGGTGATGTCAGGAAAATGAAAATAAATGGTTCCAATTGAAAGACAATGTATTTAAACTAAATGGAGCAGTAATAATTCAAATATTTAACATAAAGTTTAGCCATGCGATTCCTTTTTCTTACAGAAAATGAATTAAAGGTGTTCACACAAAAATGGCGGCCTATGTATTTTATGTGAATCTTCATACTTTGTCCTCCGACTATGTATGATTGACTTGTGTAATGACATTTTTGACACTGTCAAAATAATACATTTAACATTAACTTACAATTATCACTGAAAATTTAAAAATATAAAATTATCAAAAAACGTGCTACTGCCCCTTTAATGCTTATCAATTATGCTTTTGATTTTGCATTCGAATTTACATTTGCATTTGTATTTGTATTTGTATTCGCATATCCTTATGCTTATGCTTTTGCTAATATTAATGATTATGATCATGCTTTTGATTTTGCATTTGCCTTTACATTTGCATTTGTATTTGTATTCGTATTCGTATTTGTATTCGCATATGCTTATGCTTGTGCTTATGCTTATGCTTAATATGCTTAAGCTTATGCTTATGCTTATGCTTATGCTTATGCTTATGCTTATGCTTTTGCTTTTGCTAATATTATTGCTTATCATTGTGCTTTTGATTTTGCATTTGCCTTTACATTTGTATTTGTATTTGTATTTGTATTTGTATTTGTATTTGTATTTGTATTTGTATTTGTATTTGTATTTGTATTTGTATTTGTATTTGCTTGTGTTCTAGCTTACCATGACGATGGATAAACCTGTCAACGATAATGGTGAGACTGATAAAGATAGATATTTTGGTAATTAGAAAAGTATATGTTTTCAATTATGTATTTAATATTGTTTATGATATCTGATACCAGATCAATCCAATAAAAACATTATGTTAGATTATTTACAAATATTCCCTGAATCGTTACAATGGTGTGTACACGATTCAACAGAGACAATAAAAGAAAAATACAACATGTTTAAACACTTGGTATTGTATTTATTCATTCTTTATCATAAATTATACGAACTCACACATTTGTTCTATAGTAAGGCTGTAAGTTTCATTTCATATATATTCTTAGAATAATAACATAAATAGGAGTGCTGGAAATAGTAATTGTTGATCGGAAATTGTCACAACTAGCGAAAACTTGGTCCAAATCTGATCTTTGTAGATGAAATATGGGTATACGCGATTATTGATGATAAATATGGGTTCTTGAGGTTATAAATACAACTGTTTATCAATATGAAGAGAAATTACAGAAAATAAATAATAAATACCTGAAATAAGAAATAGCAATGATATCAATGCATTTTATATCTGGCGCAAACACGTGTACAAAGTAGGAAGTTGATGCCATCCCTGATGAATACGCTTTTTGAATTATTGAAAATGAAATTCACTTTTAGTTTCAATGTACCGCATATATACTTTGATTAAAATAATTATTTTCAAGTTTGTAGGCAGGTTGACACATAAGATGTTTTTCTCAAGTTGATTAGCAGCAAATGTAGTAATTCATTGTCTGAAAATGCTAAATATATTAAGGAAACTCGTGTCTTATATAGTTAATGAACTATTAACTACTTATATTAGCTTTTCTTTGTTGTGAATTATATATCAATTGTACATGGGCCAATCGCCTTCAAAACCGACATAAAAGGAATTGAATTGACTTAAAATGATTATTATTACAATTTACCACTCATTTAATTAACAATTTACTGGAAGCGATTATTCAAATTTCCCAACTGTTTACCGGACACATGCATTTTACTGAATATTTACTTTCTGTAATAGGAATGAGTAATTACATATTTGGTGATAAGTCAAGCCCTATTTAAAGACCTATAAATCTATTTATTTAAAACTCAATTTGTAACCCTGTAGATTTATATATATGAAGCCTGACGAGCTACAGCACCAAAGGCCACACTTGTATAATATGTGCTAATTAGTTTCTGGAAGCAGGTCAGAGAACATAGGCTGCATATTTCATATTTCCAATTTTCACTTTAACTGATTGGTCGCACATATTTATCAATGTACATTGGCTTCAAATAAACTCTCTAAAACTCTATAAACTCTCTCCTCGGTGTAATACCTTTAATAACCAGGTAGAATTAATGTTTATCATTTACATAAAGAGCATTTCATGTTTACTTTAAGAATGATCAGAGTTTAAGGACAGCGTATAAAACCTTTAATTCCCTTACGTACACATATCTTTTGTTGGCGTGCGTCAATGGGTGAAGAAAGTAAACATTTTAAGGAGAACATTTAACTAGGCTATTCAATAATGAATAACGTGTTTAGTAAAAATATCAAAGTCCTTACAAATGTGACATAAAAGAGTAACATCATTATGAAACCTCGACACAGACTTTATGGTTGATGCGGAGGTGTAGGGATTGGTATATAAGGGGAGATGTAAAGTGGAAAAGCGTTGAAGGGAAGTAGAATGTTTATTGAGGCACACAAAATGATTTCCGAAAAACTATGTTACCATTGTAAATAGAAAATGTCAGTAAGACAGGTAAATGTTTAAATGAAAATAGAGATTATTCATTCCTTTACTGTATGACAAAATATACAAATGTTACCATTTTCTTACCTGCTAACTTGTAACGAGATTTAGGTGGACCGTATGACTTTGTTACAATCATTTATCATATGATTGAGAGTGAGATACTGTTCTATCTACCTTGCTAAGGTGTTGAAAACCGGTATCATCATTCTGACTGAGGTTGAAAGTTAGATATTTCACTATCTAAATTGATGAGATAAACATGGTAATGTGATACTTTATTTTTGTCAAAGAGGCCACAGGCCCATAGGACATGATATATTATTTGCAAAATAAAAAATGATAAACAAACCATCATATATTAAACATTCGTTCCGATGAATAATTATATATTGTACATTTGATACTATGTACAATTGAAATAACAGATACACCATTTTACTTTAAGTGCAATTCATTTATGTATCGTAACAAAAAGCTTAAATACAAAATTTATAAAATAAAAATAAATGGTTCCAATTGAAAGACAATGTATTTGAACTAAATAGAGTAGAAATAAGTGAAATATATAACGTAAATTTTAGCCATGCGATTGCTTTTTCTTACACAAAATGAATTAAAGGTGTTCACACAAAAATGGCCGCCAATGGATTTTAGGTGAATCTTCATACTTTGTCCTCTGACTATCGATGATTGGCTTGAGTAATGAGATTTTTGACACTGTCGAAATAATAGATTTAGCATTAACTAACAATTATCAGTGAAACATTTAAAATATAAAATTGTCAAAAAACGTGCTACTGCCCCTTTAAA